>ML682100.1:1353762-1453223 GCA_007922195.1 Podocnemis expansa
CAATCCACACCCCAGACCCCTCCCCACATACAGCCACCCTCTGCCCCGCCCCCAACCCCCACACCCCTCCTCACACCCCCTTCACCGTCTCACCTTCAGCCACAGCAGCTCCTCGGAAGAGCCCCAAGCGCCCAACACACCCACAGGCCCCGCCGCCCCAGCCCTCTGCAACCCTCCTATTGGTCAGCCCGACCGCCAATCTCTTCCTCTTAGCCAATCAGCGCCCGAGGCCATGTTCTCCGCTCAGCTTCTCTAGTAAGGCACACCAGGCGCTGTAGCTCGCCTACGAGCCGGGGCTTTGTCTTCCCGGAAGGGTGGCGCTAGAACCCCCGGCAGCCATTTTGAACAGATCGAATATAGCAAAGCACCATGGGAACTGTAGGCAAAGAGCCTCCTCCGCTCGAGCCCCGCCGGCGGCCATTTTTAACGGGGGGCAGTGGCACGGTGCCTCATGGGAGTTGTAGTCTGTGAGGCAAGGGCTGATAGAGGGTATCAGCAAAGATTGCCCCAGCGGCTGTAGTGGGCGCCCCTTAGAAGAGGCGCGGCACCCCATGAGAGACATAAGCCCTTGGCGCTGCGCCTCATGAGAAGCTACGAAATGCTCACGACCTCCGCGGCGGCCATTTTGAGGAGGGCGGCCTGGGCGCGGTGCACTATGGGAGTTTCGTCATGGGGCGCGCGGCACGGCGGCCATTTTGACACGGGTGGACGGGGAGGCGAAGGGCGGGTAGCGCTGCGCCTCATGGGAAGTGTAGTCCGCGAGAGCGCGCGTGCAGCGGCTGTTGGGGGCGGGAGAGAAACGTCCGACGACGCGGTGCACTCTGGGACACGCTGCCCGCTCTCCCGGCTTTACCCGACATGCTTGGCGGCCGTTGCTAGGCGACGGGCTGGGCGGCAAGTTCGGTTGGGGTGGGTCGGGGGTCCTGGGGTTGCTGGGAGGAGGAGGAGGGTGGGACGCGCCGGACGCCTGGGTTCTTTCCACCCCCTTCCGGCCGGACCTGGCCTGGCCTCGCCTCGCGCTGTAGGATGGAGTCCAGGTGGGGCCCCGCGCCCGGCTCGGGGGCTGTGGGGGGCGATGGGCCCGCGGGGCCCGGCTTTGAGCCCGGCTAATTCCCTTTTCGCCCGCAGCGCAGCGCTGTTCGCCCAGGGGAGCCCCTTCGCCGTGCGCAGCCCGCCCCGGAGCCACTATCACCCCTCGCCCGCCCGCCCCCAGCACCAGCGCACGGTCCGGTGGGCTGGGGGGGAGGGGCGGGGCGGCTGGGGGTTGTGTTGGGTGGGAGAGGGGCGGCTGGGGGGCTGTGTTGGGTGGGGGAGGGGCGGCTGGGGGGCTGTGTTGGGTGGGGGAGGGGCGGCTGGGGGGGCTGTGTCTGAGGGCGTGATGGGGGGCAGGATGCCCAGCTTGCCCCGTATCGCACCCCTGAGCTCTTTGTTGCTGCCTGCAGGTGCTGAGTCCAGCCCGCCTGTTGCCTGGGGTCCCTGCTGTCGCCACCCAGCGACCCCTGGCGCCCGCTGTCTCCAGCCCCCTGGATCTCAAGTTCCCTCAGGGCCCCAGCTGCCAGGAGACAGCCCTGGACTCAGACTCCACCGACCGCTTCCCTGAATCCTGGCCCTCAACAGAGCACAGCTCCTCCAACACACTGCGAGGAGCACCAGCCTCAGCGCAGCCTGCTAGCCCCCCAACTTCAGCCCAGGATGGAGAGTCCGTCATTGCCAAGTGAGCTGCTCCCGGGTTGGAGGCTGGGAAACAGGACTTCTGGGTTTTTGCCTGGGCTCTGGATGGTCAGTAAAAGCATTCTCTCCCTGCAGGTACATTGAGCGCTTCCGCCATGGGCAACCGAGCAGCCGCAGCCAGCGCCAAGCACCCATCCTCCCCTCAACTAGGGAGTTCTGGTGGCTGGAGCCAGTACCTCCTTCTGACAGCTCCACCCCAAGAGGGGGAGACTCACCAGGTAACCCAGTTGCTGCGCAGGGGGGCGTGCTCTGGTCCCTGCTTGAGGGAATACCTAAACTAGGGAGGGCCATATTTCTACCCTGTTTGGGGCCACTGCCTAGAGGGGGACCAGGGCCAAGCAAACTGGTGGGCAAGGGACTGGCTGTATGGTCCATCCTCAGACTGGTCTTTCTCCTTACAGGTGGTGCGCAGCTGGAAGAGGCCAGCCCAAGGTGGGCACTTGGCAGCCCCTTGCTGTGCCCCATGGTTAGTATGTTGTTTACAGGGAAGGTGGAGCTGGGGGGGGCACTAGGCAGCCAGTTAGCTAGAGAGGCAGGCCCTGGGGGGGGGCTCAGCCTCTATTTGCTCTGGGAATTTCTCCTGCCTATTGGCTCACTCTAAATGCTCTGAGGAGCTTCTCCATCCTCAAGACCCTGACTGGGATGGGGGGGGACCCCACCAGCTGGGCCTCTGGGGCATAGTCCCAGGCACTGTCAGCTTCTGGGAGTCCCAGCTGCCATGGCCCCATTCTGTTATGGGACTGTAGGGGCTGTTCCCTGCACTGCACGCTTGCTCTATTCTAGGGGAGCCCAACAGACATCTCCCTTCCAGACCCACCAGATACTGACACCCAGAGCCTACAAGAGAGAGCTGCTTGGCTGCTGCTGAGAAGGTATGGGCCTACCTGGCTTGCTGGATGTCTCCCTTCTTCCCCTAGCACCACTCAGTGGGTATCTCTTGCCCATCAGTCACCTCTCCTCCCACCACACACAGCACCTTCTGACAGGTGTCCCTGCCGTGGGCCTGGTCTGCTTAATATCTCCCTTATCCGCTGGTTCCTCATGACAGGCATACTGTCTGTCAGGGCATTCTGATTGTCACAGGTGAACAGGGTTGGTGCTCTAGAACCACACTAAATGAAGTTCAGACATGATCTTTTTACAATGTGACATGGGTATGCCATTTCCCCCCTGCAATCTTGATTGCAGTGCAGCTGTGTCACCTCAATTTCTCATTCCTGGGCCCTGATTTATCTTGCTTGGCTGTGTGACCCACCCACTCCTGTGTCAGACCCTGCCCAGCCTCCTGTGAGTAATCTATCCCTGACCTTGTGAAGGAGCACTTCTGGCCAGCTGCTTATGGGGATAGAACACCCCCCCACCCCCAGCAAACACACCCAGTCCCAGATGCAATCCTGGGCATTGCCAGCTTGCAGGGTTCAGTGCTGCCAACTGCACCCTGCAAGCTCATGTAGGCTTGTCCATCAATTTATCAAAGCAATTGCTATACACTACCTCTGTCATTCCAGTAAGGTCTCTGGCCACACTCAATCCACATGCACTGCTTTAGATAAAGCAAACAAATAAGTTTATTGGCTGCAGCAAGATTTTACTTGATTTCAAGTAAGAATAATTTATATCAAGAGATTAATAATAAATCAAGACAGATAACACATTTTCTAACCAAAATTAAGATTAATATTCCAGTCTCTTTCAATCAGATATGTTAACTTCTGTGATAAGCTCCAAAGAGTAGCCGTGTTAGCATAGTTCAGCAAAACAAACAAGGGGTCTGGTGGCACTTTTAAAGAGTAACATGTATTATCGCATGACATTTTGTGGGAGTATAAATAAATGTGTTAGTCTTTAAAAGTGCCACCAGACTCCTTGTTTGTTTTTTCTTTTAACAAATTTCCTAGGTACCCCCTGTGATCAGATGACTGTCTATGTCCAATAACGAGTGTAATCTTTCCCTCTTGAGCCAAGGTGCTCAGACCAGTCCATTGTTCCTGTAAGCATGCCTCTGCTGGGCGTGGAAACACAGTTTTGTGTTTATCTGCGTCCACTTAAGCCATGGGAGCCGCACATTTGGCGATCGGCCATAGCAGAGCTTCCCATCTGTACATACGTGACTTTGCAGGAAATACGCTACCATAACAATAATGTTCCACATGTCATGAGCATTTCAGAAACACTTTACCAGACACACTTTTCATCAGACAATACAGTTACACTGTAAGGGTGAACATGAATGATACTCAAATGACATCACAAGAGTGTACATGGGGTATCGCATGTCACAGCAGGGAAATCTTATGTGCCCCCAAAGGGGCCCAGTACCCAAGCTTTGCAGTCAGCAGTGATTCCCAGCTAGCATGGACACAGGAACACAGTGTAGAATAAATCTCAGTAGCATCGACATCAGGAGGTTACAGTGGCATCCATCTTGGGGTGACCTAGAGCCTTTGGGTTCTCCTGCCCAGTCCCAAACCAGGAGATTGCCTGTGCCAAGCTCCTAGCTGTCCACCCTCCAACATGCCCAGTTGCCCGTCCTCCATCTTTTTTCTTTTTCCCAAGTGAAGCCTGTCACCTCTGGCTTTGTCCTCCAATGCTTCACATCAGGGCCTGCTGGCTCCTTGCAGAGGCGGGGCTGCATATACCTGTTGCCAGGATAAAGGATCTGGCCATTGTCTGGGCTCAGGCAGCTAACGCCAGCCACTCTTGCCTTCAAGAGGTCTCTGCAAGGATCATGTATCCTTGTCCCACCGCCTAGGTACTTGCGCAACACACTGGGGAAACTGAGGCGCGCACACTATTCATGCAGAACTCTAAGAAAATTCCCACTTTGTCACACCCTCTGCCCCTCTCAGCTGACCTGCTCTCCCTGCAGTGAATCATCGGTGAGCAGTACCATCCCCGTCAGCTCTGAGGGGCTGCATTCAACCCCCAAATCAAGCACCTCAGACTCAGACCAAGCATTGCCTGGCCCTCCTCAGCTCTCCCTGCTGGAGCCATCCCCAGGTAGGAGCCAACATATGTGGCCTTTCCCTTCTAGGGCGTACCAGCTCCAGGATGGGGTACAGGTCCTGGCACACAGGGCCTTTCTCCTCTTGTGGGCATTGGTTCTGATCCCACCCCCTGGTGGGGGACTGCCTGTCTCATGGGGGATGGAGAATGGGGCCAAGGCCTTTCCCCTTCCAGGGGAGCCCAGCTCCTCTCCAGCCCCAAAGTGTCTCATTCCCTGTCTCTTTGTTCCCCCTCTCCCTGTAACACCCTTTGTTTCCCCCCAGGACTCCTACCCCCTACCCACTGGCCTCCTGCCCATATCCCACAGTGCACCTCTTCCACTGCACCGGAGGAGGACATCCTGTTCCAGTGGCGCCTGCGCAGGAAAATGGAGCAGGCGAGCCAGGCTGTTGGGTCGCTGTCCATGGTGGACTGGGGTCCAAGGATGGTAAGAGGACAGGGGTGACTGAGGGGCTATTCTGGGAGACTTCTCTCATAGTGGGGGTCATGGGGGCAAAGATGTTTTGCCCCAACGCTGTCTGCATCCCAGCACCATCCCTCTGTGGTGTGTGGCTGTTTCATAGCTGCCCTGCCTCAGAGATGGCTGCATGTCAGCACTGGATAAGTCAAAGCACTCAGGAGTAGCTCTACCTTCTCTAGCCCCAGTCTGAGCTCTCCCTGCCCATTCTTGTGTCGGTGACATGGCCAGGCAAGCCTTTATGTATGACTGGCCATTATCCTGTTCCTGCTTCTCCTACCCACCAACTGCTCGGAGCCCTCCCATTTGGCTCCTCGTGTGATATATTTCTAGCGCTCTTGATCCTGTATCCTGTGCACTGTAGCTCATTGTCCAGCTCTGGGGTGCACTTTACAGGGATGGAGATAAACTGGAGGGGGACAAAAAAAAAATCTCCAACAAGGGTTAAAGGATTAGAAATCTTGCCCTATAACAACAGATGGAGGCCAGGCGAATTCTATTTGGCTAGGTTGATGTAGGCTGTGTTGGGCTGATCTAATTCGGCGCCTGCCACCTAAGTTCTCTGGCTCATTGTTGCACCAACTCCCTAAGTGGTGAGGAGTCACAGTCAGTGTAGTTAGATCAACACCAGGCCTGTGCAAACGCTGTGCTCTTCACAGCACCTGATCCTGGCCTCCAGAAGCTGTCCCAAAAAGCCCCACACTGACAACACAGTCTGTGCTCCTTAACATCACTCTGGGAATTTGCAGAAAATAGCCCCCTCATGCTACATCTCTCCTGTTCCCGCAGGGCGACAGGGCAGGCACAGAGCATCCTGGCCTTGGGCTTGTACCAGGCATGACATCATGGAGGAGTGGAGATGGCTCTGCATTCATATCACATGCTGCACAGCCAGAAGTAAGATCCA
Organism: Podocnemis expansa; assembly: GCA_007922195.1. Classification (NCBI taxonomy): domain Eukaryota; kingdom Metazoa; phylum Chordata; order Testudines; family Podocnemididae; genus Podocnemis; species Podocnemis expansa. The sequence continues at coordinate 1,359,864 of ML682100.1, forward strand.
GGCCGGAGTGGGCATTAAAACCTGCCACACTTCACCAAGGGATGGGGCACCCCCAAGGGCACCAGCCCAAGGCAGGGCACCCCCTGGAGTTGCCCTTCCAGAGGACTGAGCCAGTTGTGGAGCTGAACCCCAAAGCAGTCCATGTCCTGGGACAGCTAACTTCTGCTACCTTCCTCCCTGGCACACTGAGACTGGAGGGAGGCGGAGGAGGAGATGTTGCCGAGATGTGGAGCTCCCATGGGAGCGCGGGACCGGCGGAGAGGCCCGGCTCCCGAGAGGCCCACCAGGGCGCGGGACCGGCAGAGAGGCCCGGCTCCCGAGAGGCCCACCGGGGCGCGGGACCGGCAGAGAGGCCCGGCTCCCGAGAGGCCCACCGGGGCGCGGGACCGGCGGAGAGGCCCGGCTCCCGAGAGGCCCACCGGGGCGCGGGACCAGCGGAGAGGCCCGGCTCCCGAGAGGCCCACCAGGGCGCGGGACCGGCGGAGAGGCCTGGCTCCCGAGAGGCTGACCAGGAAGCCTGGGCACTGGGGGCACCACAGCATCTACCCAAAGAGACCACAAGCTCTCAGTCGAAGCGAGGCAGAAGAGACAGGGGCGTCCCAGAGCCAGAGGCCACCCACAGGCGAAGGAGGAAGGGCAAGAAGTGGGAGTTGTCCATCCACAGCACCCTCGGGCAGGTACAGTACCCCAAAAGAGACTGGCTATGGGGCTGTATCTCAGCAAGGTGTACGGGGGGGGGGGGTGCTCCTCTCCCAGTGGGGAACTGGGATGCTGGGTGTGGGGGGAGCTCCTGGCATCCCAGTTAGAGATGCTGGCTGGGGTTGCTATGGGAAGTGGGGCACTAGTGGGGGAAGGGGTGCTGCTTGTGGGAGTGGGCCGTGGTGCAGGGGTGGGAACTCTGGCTTGGGTCTGCGGGGAGTTGCAGGCCAGGCTTGGGAACCACTCAGGTGAAGCCATTCAGGACGTCAGTGAAGTGGGTCTCCCATCGGGACAGCCCTTCACTGGGCCAGCTGTCTCCTAGGCATGATCTCGGGGCACTGAACCCCCTGCTGCACTGTGAGCTCCCTGCATGAGATACCAAGGGGAGGAGGGGGGCGGCCTTCCACAACCCCAGAGGGGCCCTGTGCTCTGCCTGCAGTCAGAGACTTTCTGCCAGCTGGGAAAGGGCAGGTTTGTTTGTTGTTGGGGATGCAGGTCAGCATTGGGAGTGACAAGTTACAGCAAAGACCCTCATTGGAAGCTCTGGGACCCTTCCCAGAACCAGGGTTACCAAACGTCAGGCAAAAGGAGGACATGTCCTTTAAAAAAAATACATGATTTTTGTCTGACTTTTTACTTACAGGGGTTAAAGTATGTTGGAATGCCCTGGAACTCCCTATTTTTAGGGGGAAGCATTCCAGGGCCCCCTAAAAACAGAAGAATATTACAGTGATACTACACTTTCTGCATGTATTCTCCATTGTCGTCCTTTTCATACTTCCCTGTCCTCCTTTCCATGGTTTGGTATTTGGTAACCCTACCCAGGACTGACTATTTGCAGCCATCCCACAGCAGACATGCTATGCCTCTCCCCTAGCAGCTTCTGCAGGACTAGAAATTAGAGGTGTGTAGGTGGGATGCTCACTATATTGGTGTAACACTGTTACTAGGTGACAACTGAGCAGGTGCTGGGAAATGTGGGGGGGTGGGTATGGAAATCCCAGTTCTCCACTTGCCTGTGCCCCCCTCACCCCACCTGCCTCCTGAACTGAGGGTCCTGCCTGTTGTTTGTGCGCAGGCAGCTAGAACCAGCCACACTTGCCCTCTAGTGGCCACTACAAAGATTACACTCCCCCAACACCTACTAATTGACTATATGGGAAACTGAGGCATGCCACATATTCATTAAGAACACCCCCTGTTCGTCACAGTAAGGGATCTACCACCTTTTTCTCCTTCCCAGGTGATCTCCGAGAGGCTGTTCTCCCCTCCGGGGTCACCCCCACCCTGCAGAGAACAACAATCAGTACAGGGAGTGGAATCAGGCTGCCCCCCAGAGCACCATGCAGAACCGGAGCTACTGGATCCAAGCACCCAGCACCCACAGCTGCTGTGTCTGGCAGCTCGACTGCTGGAGGACGCAGAAGGTGAGGGGGTGCAGGGATAGCTGGAAGCCTGGAACTAGGGCAGAGGGTTGGCAGGAGGCTGAGTGAGGGTCTGGCTAGGGTCCTGGGGGGGGGGGGGGGGGGCTCTCGCCGGAGAGGGGGGGGGGGGGAGCACCTATACGCGGGGTTGGGGGGAGCTAGGCACAGATGCGGTGGGGCGGGGAGGGGGGCGCGAGGCGCGTGGGGGGAACAAGCCAATTTTGCTGAGTTTTGAGCAGGGGTGGGCAGGATTGGGGATGGATAGACTTGGGCAGGGTCTGAGCAATGGGTAATGACCAGAGGCAGGCAGGATTTGGGGGGCCATGGCAGGGGTCTGAGCTGTGCTGTCCTTGTCACCCTCAGAATCAGATGGTACTGAGTTTGAGGAGGATCCACTGCTGCAGGTGTTGCGGGGCCAGCGAGAGGCTCTACGCAACCAGCTCCGGTAATTACTGCGATGTGGCACAGGGGGTGGGGGGTTGTCTATGGGGCAGGGTGGAGGGTGGGGACACTCTCTCCAGCTGCCACGCTCCAGAGGTGGCTGCGTCTTGGTGCTGGGCAAGCCATCTGGGGCAGCCACAATTCTGATTTGTGCTCTCTCACACCCCAGGGCCATCGACATCGCAGTGGCACAGCTCCTGTCTCAGGGTGCAGCTGAGCCAATGTCAGAGCCACCCGGCCACCCATCCTGAGAGTTTCTGTGCTGCCCTCCCTCCCGGCCCTGCTCTGTCTGGAATCAGCCTTGGGCTGGTACCGGTGCCCTGAGTCGGGGTGATGAGCTGTGGGTCTGTGCGCCCTTTCTCATGACCCACTGTGGCCCTTTCAGGGCCAAGCCAGCCTCTGCTGGGGCAGACAGTCTGCCAGCTCCCCTCAGAGCAGATGGGCTCCCTAGTGGCACTGCTTCTCAGGTGAGACCTCGCACCCACCGGAGGAGGGTCAGTGCCCAGCCTGGCCCTGGCATTCCCATACTGGCTTGTGATGGGGTTTGATTGAGCAGGAGTGTGTCTGGCTATGCCAGCTCTGGCCTCGCCTGGCAGAGGGCACTGCGGGGAGTGAGGCAGGAGTGCTGAGTGAGGGAAGAATTCCCAGCCACCCCAGTCTGGCCCGGCGGGTGGGTTGCAGGAGCTGTTCAATGGCTGTGTGTGGATGGTTTGTGCTATTTTCTGAGAGGACACATAATAAAAGGACTTTGCTAAATGACATAGGGACAGGCTCTGTGACATGAAATGTGGTCTTGAGGATGTCAGATCCTGTCCAGCCCCCTGACTGGAGAACTGGCCATCTCAGGGGGCAGGGAAGGGAGCATGGGGCCTTTCCCCTCTTGGGTGTTTGCCCCGCATGGCAGAGAAGCCTGATGTCCCTGCTTTGACCCCCAGGTGAGGCAACTTGGCTCCTGTCCAGATCCCTGTGCCCGACTCTGGCTTTCCCTGGCCTGGGGCCAGCGCCCGTGTCAGGCTGGCGAGCGCCGGCTCCTGGCTCTCCCAGACCCTCATAATCAGCCCTTTGTGTGGCCAGCCCTCAATGGCTATGTGTGCTGCCTGCCCCACAGGGTTGGGCACCAATGCTGCAGAGCCAGAGACCCCATTCCCTGCCCTCAGGCAACTGCATCTTGCCAGGGCAGCTCCTTTGGGGGGCAGAAGGAGTGAGAGGGCTTTGAGACACTGCCCCCTGCTGGGGAGGGGAGTATGTGTATCACTGCTGGCTGGGACACCAGCTGCATTGCACCCATCTGGCTGGCAGCAGCGGGGTTCTCCCCAGGTTAGTTGCGTGATCCCTTCCCCCTAGTGGTCTGGCACTGGCTCCACCTCGGCCCTGCTCTCAGGAAGTAAATGTGAGCTGGAGGCTAAACTGGGCTCTGGGTGCTTCAGCCCCAGCCACCTACCAAAGGGAAGTGGGAACCAGCAGCACTGGGGGAGGGGCTGGGGGACAATTCCCATCCACAAGGCAACTGGGGGAGAAAGACAGGGAGACCCACAGCCTCTCCCCCAGCCAAGCTGGTGCCCCTTACTTCAGATCTTCAGCCCCCAGTTATCGTACCCTTCCATCTTCCATCCTTCCTCCTCTCAAGGTGTCAGCCCTAGCCAGGGCAGGGGGCTAGGAAGCTCCAAGTCACATGCTAGTTCATTGCCCCCACAGCCCCCATCATGTGTGGCGCCCAGGGCAACTCCCTGCAGCCAGCCTTGGAGGAACCACTCTGCGACTCGACTTCCCCTTTCAGTAGCAGGACGCTGTGGTTTAACCCTGTGGAGTCCAGCTTCCTGAACGGGGTGGCCGCATGTGTGCAGTCTCACAGTCCTGCCAGAGCCCCTTGGTCTCACACTGGAGCCCCCAGCACCCCTGCACACGGGCGCTGAGCCCCCACAGGTAGGCTGGGGTCTGGGGGGATCCCACTGGTGCCCCAGAAGCCTGGGTCCCATGAACTAGATGACACCAGCCGTAGAGTCCCCAGGGGGCGGAGACAGCGACTGAGCGCGAGGGATCCAGGCACGCTCATTGACGGGGCCTTCTCACTCTATTGCTTCCTGACTAGCACGGGCTACGGCCCGTGCTGTCTGCTCCAGGGGGTTCTGGCTAGCAATCTGGGGCAATGTCTGGCTGATCTTCAGCTCTGCCCTCAGGGCCCCTCCTGGGGCAGGACCTGGTTGGCCTCTTGCCCCTCCCCATGCAGCCCTTTGCTTCCCTCCTGGTGCCCTTCCTCCATCCTGCTCCCCAATTACCCATCTATCCTGCCAGTGATCTCTCCAGCTGCCCCTCTCCCCCATTCCTACCTGTACCCTCCCCACCATCTTTATGAACAGGGCGGGGCAGGGGCAGGGAGCGATGCCAGAGTCCTGCAAAGGGAAATCTCACACATGTCTCTGAAAAGGGAAATATGGGACAGCCCACCATATTCTAGATCAGCCACCTGCACTTCTGTACCAGAACAATAATGCAGCCAACCTTCAATGCCTCCGGTTGTTAAGAACCGAGATGATGGGGCAGGTGCTAACTGATGGTTTGCAGGGCTTTCTCCAGAAATCATCATGTTGCCATCACGCCTTTTCTCCGACAGAGCCCCTAGCCTCAAGGCAGGGGGAGCACTAGACGAGAGATATCTTGACTTCAGTGTGGCTTTACATACTGCCCCCAGCGACCCTGTCCTAAGCAAACTAGGGCCAGAGATCCTTCGTGAGCTTCCTCCAGGTGCTTGACCAGCTGGCAACCCCTTCCCAGGGAGTCACTATTGGGGGTCACTGTCCAGCCAGAAGGGCTTATCAAGGGGGGCCTGCCAGGATGGGCTCTGGCTCTGGTCAGTACCTACATCAGCAGTCAGGATACAGGCCTAGGGAGAATCCTTGCAATAGCTGCAGCTGATGCCTACCTGGGAGCCTTATGACTGCTTTGGAGGTGGGTTGCCAGATACCAAAGCATGGAAAGGAGGATGGGGAAGTATGAAAAGGACGTTGGAAGATGCATGGAGCAAATGTAGTACTAATGTAATATTCTTCTGTTTTTAGGGAGGCTCTGGAACGCTTCCCCCTAAAAATAGGGAGTTCCAGGGCATTCCAGCATACTTTAACCTCTGCAAGTAAAAAGCCAGACAAAATCATGTATTTTTAAAATGCTTGCCAGACGGAGGACGTGAAGGTAAAGAGGAGGACATGCCCTCCTTTTGCCTGACAACCCTATTTGGATGGGAGGATGTGAAAGCAAAATGATCTTGAGAACTCGCCTGGGCCCTGGGAGAAACAGGCCCCATGCAGAGGACAATGCTAAGGGCAGTTTTACATAACATGCTGCCATGGTGCTTCAGTGAAGAAGCTCCTATGACATGAGCGCTTCCCCTGGTGCCTAGTTAATCCATCTCCACAAGCAGAGAGAAGGAACTGAGCCCGTTACCGTAGGAGATTTCAACCTTTTTCATTAGCAGACCCCTAAAAAATGGCTGCAAACCAGTGTTAGCCCCTTTTGGGAAGCTGAGCCACTGCCTGCAGGCTGAACACCATGGTTTTAGGGGATCACAAGCTAGTTGGGGTCACAGGTGTAACACTGGACCCAAACCAGCACCCATGGGGGCTGGGCTGGTGCGGCAGGTGTGTTAGGAGCACTTGGCTGTTCTGTGTCTCACCTACGAGGCCTCAGCCAGGCTCTCAGGACAAGTTTCAGGTACTGTGTGGTGGAGGAGAAGTGGATGCATGGGAAGCACAAGGGGAGGAAGGGGGTAGAGCCCCTGAGCCAGAAGTGACTGAACACGGAGGGGCTGGGAGAAGCCAAAGCAGAGCTGCTAATGGGCTGAGACACCTCAGCTTGAATCCCAGGTCAGCAGGGACTGAGTCCCCTCACCCTGAGGTCCTTCCTCCTCCAGCTTTGTGGGAAAGCCCCAGCCAAACTGTCAGCTCCTCCCCTTCCCAGCAGGACAGGAGAATTCCCTCCAGGCCCAGCCCATTTTTCCCCCTCCTTTCCCATCCTCCCCACTCAACCACTTCCTCCTAGGCCCATCTCTTCCTTTTTCATTTCCCTCCCTGCTCCCAAGTCTTTGCACCCCCCAGCAGGAAAATAGTTAATGTCAGGAATTTGGTGGCAGAGGGCTTTAAAATCACAGGAAGGCAGGGCAGTATCACCTCCCCCACCATTTCCACCCCAGTGATGGGCTCAGGCTCTCTGCAGACCCAGGCAACGTCGGTCCCAACCACCAAGGCCGAAGCTGCTGGCCTACGAAAATGGAGGCTCTGCAGGCTGTGGCCTTCCCCTGCTATGACCTGGGTGTTAGAGGGTACTGCCCTCTGCTTATCCCCAACCTTGCTGTATCTCCCAGCCTGGCACTTAGGGCACTGTGCACAGAACGTTGGACTGGACACAGCTGATTGCACCCCTCCAGGGTTGCCTAGTCCTGATCTGTTCTCTGACTCCCAATGCCTGACATGGAAGGTCTCACCAGTCAAGGCTAGCCTGGCACTGATCTCACAGCCTCAGGTGGGAAACCTCCAAAACAAGCAAGGGGCTGGAGAGAGCAGAGCAGGAGATGCTCTTCCCTTGCAGTCAGGTCTGGCCCCAGCACAGCAAGCTATTCCTGTATCAGGGAGTGGTGTGATGTGCACCTTCTCTGCAGCTGCTCCACCCCAGAAGTGGCTGCATCGCAGCACCAGGTGAGCCCTCTGTGCAGCTAGTGATGCAGGATCACTGATGAAGGGGACAGCTGAGGTGAGCACAAAGATCAAACGGAGCAGCCAGAGGTACTGAGTTCCAATGAGTAGGCCCAGGAGGAGGTAGGTGCACGGGGCCCAAGCCAGCGTGCTAGCAGGGAGGTGCTGGTATGAGGCAAGCATGCATGAGATCTCAGCACAGCTATTCCACCCTGTGTCAGGCTCACCATCCGCTCAGAATTCAGACCTCAGATTTAGCACTGATGGGAGCTGGTCAGCCCGAGCCACTTCCTGCTGCAGTTTCTGAATGAGGGCAGGAAGCAGAAGCAGCATCTGTAGGAGGAGCAACAAGGATGTTCACCCAGCTGTGATAGGAAGCTACCTGCAGGGGGAAAGAGCAGGGGAACAGCCTTGCATAAAGCTGCACTGCGATGGTTTGACCAGCACTGGGATGCAGCCACTTCTGGGGTGGAGCAGCAACATACAACACCCAATAGCTCACTAGACCCCCATGTGGTAGGGAGCCTGACTTGCAGCTGGACACCCCCACTGACCCGCTTCCTGCTCCCTATCTCAGGATCACTTGCCCCCCATGATGGCGCTCCCCATGCTGCGCCGATTCTCCTCGGTGGATGAGAGCCAGCGGAAGTGGAAGCCCCGTCTGCGTTCCCTCTCCACGGTAGGGAGCAGGGAGAGCTGCTCTGCAGGGTCAGGGGGGCACAGTGGGTGCTGGGGGGCAAGAGAAGGATCTCTGGAGGGGTCTGGGAGCTCCCCCCGTGGCAGCACCCACTGAGATATGTTGCTTCCTGAGACACAGCCCCCCAACTACTTCACCTGGACTGAGCTACCCAGCCCCCACCCTGAGAACACCTCCCCCCATGTAAGAGACAGACTCCCCCACAACACACAGCAGGGTCCATTGCCCCCAGCAGGAGGCAGCAAGGACACCCCCAGACTAATTCCCCCAGGCCTTCCTCCCCCATAAATCTTCCCGATCCTGAACCCTCTTTCATGCCCCCCACCTGTCCCACAGTGCCACATCCTCTCATGACCCCCCTTGCCCCAAAACACAGCCCCACCTAAAATGGCCTGGGCACCTCCTTCACCCCAACAGACTCCACACCCCCTCATGCACCCCACAAAATGAACTGCACCCACCCATCAACCCCTTCCAGCCCCACATCTCACACAATCCCCCCATTGCCCCAGTTCTTCACACCCCCAACCGCTTTCCACGTGTGATCCCTTCCCCACACCAAATACTCCTCGACACCCCGGCCACCGACCCACCTCCATGCATCTGCCCCTCAGGCCGGACAGAGCGTGGCTGTGGGGGCTCCGCAGGGGGAGCTAGGGGTCAGTCGGGGGGGTGGATGAGGGGCAATCTGTAAGGCGGTTCCTGCTGTGGCCTGTGCTCAGAGTGCCTCCCGCGCACCCCAAACCCCGACTCTGCCACCGAGGGAGTGGGGTCTAGTGGTTAGCGCCAGGACTCCCGGGTTCTTTCCATGGGGGGGTCTAGCGGGAAGGAGGCGCTGGCAGCCAGGATTGCTGGGTTGGGGGCGGGGGGAGGCCTAGTGGTTAAAGCAGGAGAGGCTTGGGAGCCCGGACGCCTGGGTTCCCTCCCCGGCGGGGGGAGGGGCGGCCGGGCTCACAGAAGCCCCTTTGTGCCGTTGCCCAGCTGCTGGCGCCCGGCCCATTGTGCCTCTGCCCCTTTGCATCTCAATGGGGCCCCCCAGCCTCCGGGGGGGTCACCCTACACCGCCCCGGTCCGCGGGCTTCCCGCCCTTCTCTGCTCCTCGGGGCCGTCTGTCCGTCTGTTCCCGCTCCCACGCCCCCGATCCATCCATCCATCCATCCGCCTTCCGCCCCACCCCGCCCCACGCCCCTCCCTCCGTCCCTCTGTCCGTCCGCCTGGCTGGCTCCTTCCCTCTCCCCGCGGCTCCCGGTGCCGGGAGTCGCTGTTCGTGTCAGGGTCCGCCCTGCCCCTGCGCCCGTCTCTCCCTCTGTCCGTCTGTCTGTCTCGCCATCCACCCCGTGTCTGTTTCCTCCCCCCCCCCATTGTGTCTCGCTCAGCCATGGCCCCTGGGAGCTGATCGCCCCCCAAGCTCACTCGCTGGGGGGCAGCGGATGGGGGTCCTGCGCCCCCCAGATGCCGCCCCCCTCCGCATGGCTCCGGCCCTCCCCCCCGGCTCCTCCTAGCCGACCAGAGACACAATGGTGGTAAGTGGGGGGCTTATTGTCTGGGCTGGCGCGGGGGGCCCCCTTGTATTGTGCCCCCTTGTTTGGTTAGCCCTGTACCCACCCCTAATGCTGCCCCCCTTGCCGGCTGGCTCCGGAACTATCGCCCCCCCATGCACCTGTTCCTTAGCCCCAATCTCCCCATCCCAACTAGATATCTAGGGTCCTCTCTGCACCCCACAGTGCCCCATCAGGGCATCTCTCGGATGAGGATCTATTGCAGTGTGTGTTTAGGTCCCCCTGCACACTCAGTCCCCCACCAGGGAGTCTCAGATGGGGGGCTGTAGAGTTTTAGGGGTCCTTCCCCCTTAAACTTGCCTGACTATAAAGATATCTCCCCCTCCCCCTTCTTTCTCTCTGAGGAGAGATTTGGCTGGGAATGCCAGTTCCAAGATGCCACCCTACCCCAAAATCCTTTTTGGGGGTCCAGGGGAATAGCCCCTGTAAATGCTCAGCAATTTGTCAGTCCCATTTCTGCACTATATATGGTTTGGGGCACCTGATTTCCCCTTACTGGGGGCTATGATTTCTCTGGGTGTTTTGCTCCATATTCTCAGAGCTCAGCCCCTTTCTGCCTGAAATCATCTGGCACAAGAAGATAGGTCTGGGGGCTCACCTCATTCTTCCTCAGACCCCTGAGAGATGGGAAAGGTCATGCCCCCACTTCTGCTGAGGAAAAGGGGGACTGAGTGTGCGGGGGGGGGACCTAAACACACATTGCAATAGATCTGGATTAAGCCAGTGGGGGGATATTCAGCCCCTAACCCCAAATGATGCACCTAGATGGGAAGTGGGGGGAAGCACCAGAGATGAGAGGGGAGAGCCCCAACCCAAAGTATTTGGGTGGGTTAAATGGGGGGCCAGCTAGGCTGGAGGTGAATGGGATGTATCTGGAAGCACCTCAGAAAGGGGCAGGGATTGGGGTAAGGTATAAAGCAGGCAGCTGGCCTGGGGGATGTGGAATCTGGGGGGTAACTAGGCTATGGGGGCAGAGCTGGGTTATGGGGGCATCTTGTGCTTTTCCTGGGTCCTCGTGGGAGGAACTGGGCCATTGCAAGAAGCTGTTACATAACCCCCCACGTGCCTTCCCCACACCATGGAGTGGTGGGGGTCTCCTGCACAGCTTTGGGGGGAAGGGAAGCAGTGGAGGAGAGGGGAGGTGGACAGGTGTTTGCAGGGGCCAAGTTCTTGGGGGGGGGTGCCATGTTGGTGGTAGGGGGATGGGAAGGGGGAGGTGTATAGAGGGGCAAGGCGTTAAGTCCCAATCACCCTCTGTCTGCTCTCGCCCTTCCCTGGAGCTGGTCATTTGGACTTCCACCCCCCTCCATCCCAGGCACCTCCTTCCCCCCACCGCATCATCCCCTCTCCCCTCCCCATTTTCCTGGGGTTCTGAGCCAGATCCTGTTCTGAGGCCATTGGGGCTACCACACCCCCGTTTCGCAGACCAGTAGCTGGAGCCATCATGCCAGCGCCAGGGAAGGGCCACTGGTTCCCATCCAACCTCGGGGTCAGGAATGGGGCAAGAGGCCTTTTCCCTTTATGGGGTGCCAGCTCCGATCTGGCCCCACGTTCAGTTGGATTTTGGGATGCAGGTTGTCAGGGGCTCTGTGTATGTCTGGGACTCGAGTATGCAGCGATCTGTACCCCACAGGAGCCGCCCTTCTGCACCTAGTCCCCTCCCTTTCCACCCCTCAGCAAAGTGTCATTCCTTTCTCCCCTCATCCCACACCCCAACAGGCTGCCCCCAGATCTCTCCTGGGGAGTGGGAACTGTCCCTTTCCCAGCATCCCCTCAATTTCTCTGGGCAGTGCTAGGGCAGAGGGAGCTATCTCCAGAGGAGGGGCTAGTATATTGGGGTACAGGGGGGGCTGTGGAGAGGGGCAGGGTTGGGGGGGGTCACAGCAGGGAACAGTGAAGCGGGCAGCCTCCATATGAATTATTGATGGAGAAACTTGATCCATGGAGATTGCTGTTCTGTGGGCTGCAGGCCCCAGTGGAGATGGCATTACATGGCGTGGGGGAGAGAACAGAGACTGCTGGCCTGTGGTAAGATGCAGCCGTGTCTGGGGTGGGGCAACATCGTGGGTGTTGGGGGAGCCATCCCTATGTGGTGTTATGTGTGGCTGTTCCTTAGATGCCCCAACCCACAGCTGGCTGCATCTCAGCACAGGATAAACCACCCCTATGCTGTGTTATGTGTGGCTGTTCTCCACCTGCCTCACCCTAGAAGCAGCTGCATCTCAGCACTGGATGAGCCACCCCCATGTGGCATTATATGCAGCTGTTCCCTTCTTCCTTGGCCCAGAGGTGGCTGCACCTGTGCAACAGGCGAGTGCTTTGGGCTACTTTTGGGGGCTAGAGAACTTGGGCTGAAGTCTATTTGTTTGATTCACTCCTGCAGGCCCGCAGCACAGACAATCTGGATGCAACAGGGGAGGGGCCGCTTCGCCCCCTGGGAAACACAAATGCCAGCATCAAGGGCAAAGGCCCCAAGAGGTAAGCAGGGGACTCAGGCTCTGGGATGGGCAGGGGCTGCTTTGTTGCTACAGGCGCCCCTAGTGGTAAGTGTGTTGCCCAGCATTCCTGGTCTGTGACCTGGAGTGTTTGGGTGTCAGCCAGCATCCCCCCAGGCTGGCTGGGCAGCGGTCACCTCTGGGATGGGAGGGCTTAGATCCTGGGCTCCCGTCTCAGGGGCCAGTTCCCCATGGTAAAGAAACAGACAATTAAAGGGACAATTCAGGGGTGAGTCCCAGGGGCCAGCGTATGAGGGGCGGTATGTGGCCACTTGTCGATGTCTGGGGTTCTTGGGAACTGGGTTGTAGCGGGGCAGGGTCTAGATGCCAGGAAATACTGGGGGACAGAGTATCTATGTTTAGGTGCTGGGGTCACTCTGCTAAGCTATAGCAGGAGAGACAGGGCGGGTGGTGTGGGATCCTGGGGCTGTGCCTAGGCACTGAGGATCCCATGGCAGGGATATAGCAGGAGGGACAGGGCCGTGTCTTGGTGCTGGATGGTCCTGAGAGCTGGCTTATAGTGGGGGGCAGAGGGCTGCATCTAGTTTCTGGGAATCCCATGGCTGGGCCATAACAGGACAGGAGGGAAATGGGGCTCTGTTTTGGGGGTCTGGCAGCCAGACCGAATTGGGGTATTGTGAGTGTTTGGGGGTTCCTGGGAATTCTGAGGGTGCTGTGTCCTGAGTGGATGGAGTTTGGGGGATACCAGTGATGTCATGTTCTGCCTGTAGTGGGGATCCCTAGAGGGGTACAAAAGAATAGGGATGAGTTTCTGTGGGGGTCAGGATCCTGACTGGGGTTGGGGTACAGTGGTGAGGAGATGGGTTTTCATGGGCAGTTGGGGTCTCTGGTGGTGGTATAGCAGCAGAATGGTATGGTATTTAGGGTCAGGGAACCTTGTCCTCTTTGGGGTGCCCCATGGTTTCTAGGATACCGCAGGGGTTGGGGAACATGGAGCTGTCTGGGGTACAGTGGGGTTGGGGTGCCCCGAGGTGTCTGGGGTACAGTGGGGTTGGGGTGCCCTGAACTGTCTGGGGTATGGTGGAGTTGGGGTGCCCTGAGCTGTCTGGGGTATGGTGGGGTTGGGGTACCCTGAGCTATCTGAGGTACGGTGGTATTGGGTGTCCTGAGGTGTCTGGGGTACAGTGAGGTTGGGGTGCCCTGAGGTGTCTGTGGTATGGTGGGGTTGGGGTGCCTCGAGCTGTGTGAGGTACAGTAGTATTGGGATGCCCCAAGCCGTCTGGGGTATGGTGATATTGGGGTACCCCATAATGTCTAAGTATGAATATTAGAATGCCCAGACTGGTGCAACCTGATGGTCCTCTCAGCCCTGTGCCTGTGTCTGATGGCCAGTGCCAGGCATGTTGGGGGCGTGGTTAGCTTGTGACCTAGCCATGGTATCCAGGCCCAGCTACGGGCAGTCAAAGGTTTATGGCCTGCGTCCCTGCCATCCTGGCCAACAGCCATTGACGGACCTAGCCTCCTGCTCTGAACCCAGCTAGACTTTCAGCCTCATTGATCAGTGCCTGGCCGGCTGATGGGGGCGGGCACAGCCCAGTGGTTGGGATTGGCTGCCTCTTAAGTCCATTGGGGGCTTCTGCCTCCTGGGTTAATGACACATCCCTACTCCCTGCCTCCACCCAAGTCAGGACTTTACAGCCCCTTGATCATGTTCATGTCCCCCCAGGGGGCTTATATAGCAGCACTAGGGAAGTTTCTGTCTCATTATTTTTCTTCCAGCCCCTAAGGCTGAGACTGACCTACACAGCTGCCCTCTTCTTTCTTATTTACACCCCAGCATTTTATGTGTGTTCTTTGGCTTATTTATAGTTGATTCTGGGGCACACTGGGGTGCTTTGGGCTTTGTGGGGCACCAGCAGGGATCAGGGTGGCTGGTGCAGTGTGGGGATCACAGGGGATTCAGGGAACCCAGGTCCGTATTGAGTACAGGGGAAGCTGAGGTACCTGATGCCATATGGGGTACAGCAGGAGGCCCAGGTGTCCAGTGCTTGTGCAGTGCATGGGAGTTGGATACCCACTATTGTGTGGGGTACAGGCAATCAGGGTACCTAGCCCTCTTGTGTAAAGTAGGGGCAGTCAAGATGCTTGGGGCCATGTGGGATACAGGGGGCCAGGTTATCCTTGTTGTGTGGGGTGTGGGTGGTCAGGGTACCCAGTGCTATGCATGCTACAGGAGGGTTGGGGTATCTGATGCTTGGCGGGGTACAGGGGGGTGAGAGTATGTGTTGCCATGTGAGATAGAGTGTTCAGAGTATCTGGTGCCGTGTGGGGTACAGGGGGTCAGGGTATTTGGTGTCATATGGGATACAGGTGGTTGGTACAGAGAATGATCTGCCCTCCCACCAGGTCACCCGTCACTCGAGCCCATTTCCCCAAGTTGGCTGAATGTGCCCACTTCCACTATGAGTCCGTGGACTTTGGACACATCCAGGTAAGCACCCACCATGCCCCACATGAACTCCTCCTCCCAGACCCCTGAATTCCCCTGTCCAGCCCTCCTCCCAGATGCTTGGGTCTGTCTCACAGAACCCTGCCCTGAACACCTGGGTCCTCCTGGTGGAGCCCTGCTCCCAGATGCTGCCCCAGTTCTTTCTGGGTGTGGATGGCTCCTCACCCAGATGCCTGGGTCCAGCCTGGGGGGGCTTTCCTCTGATTGCCTGGGATCTGCATACAGGAAGTGGATGGGGGCATCATATCCCAGAGAATGGAGTCTTTGGACAGAGCTGTACATCTGGCTTCTGACAGGGGTGAGGGCGCTCTCCAGACATTGGATCCTAACTGTGGATCAGAGTTAGTGGGGGTGGGTTTGGTGAATAAACTGAACACCTTGGTCCGGTGAGGGAACCTGTCTCACCTGCTGTGTGCCCACAGCTGCTGCTGGCATTGGAGCAAGGGGAGGGGACACTTGGTACCCCAGGGGATGGAGAGCAGCTCTTCGTTGTCCAGGTCACCTGCCAGGTGAGTGGGCTCCCCTGCATGGCACCACAGGCCCCCCATTCCCAATGCCCCAGGGCCTGCCATTCCTGCCCTGGTTCCCTCCTCTCCAGCCTGGGCCACTCTGCCACAGCAGCTGCTGTGGGGAAGAGGGGACCCCAGACCCACCTCATCTCCTGCCGTCCTGCAGCTGCACTTGGCCCGTTCCAGACCCTGCCCCCCCCCCCCCGCCGCCCATGCTCCACAGACCCTATTCCAGCTCTCTGAACAGACTCACCCGGGCATCCTCCACAGTGTGCCATTGCTCCTCCTTTTCCTCTTAGAGACCCCCGATCTACTCTGATCCATCCTCAGCTGCCCCAGAGCCTTCCCCAGGGTCCCTGAGGACCCCCACCTCAACAGTGTCCCCCTCCCCGGTTGAGCACCCTGCCCCTCTGCACTCGCCTGAAACCTCCTTTGCCCCCTGTCCTGCAGGGGAAGACCTGGCCTGTCCACCGCAGCTACGAGGAGTTCTGCACCCTGGATGGACACCTGCACCGCTGCATCTTTGACCGCCGATTCTCTCAGCTGCCCGAGCTGCCAGCTCCGTGCCAGGGCCAGGCACAGTCTGAGGTAAATCACAGGAGGTGCCTGGGAGAGCTAGTGGGAGTTACTATGGGTGTATTCCCCTACCTCAGGCAGAACTGCATTTTAGCACCAGGAGAGCTATCTCGGGGTGGAGTTGTGTGGCTGTTCCTTTGCCCTCTCACCCCAGGTGTGGCTGCATCTTACCACCAGGCAAGCCATCCTTGGGTGGTGGTATATGTAACTGCTCCCTGCGTCCCCCACCCCACAAGCAGCAGCATCCCAGCACTGGGTGAGCCATCCGTTGGTGCCATTGTGTTTGGCTGTTCCATGGTTCCCCAGCCCAGATGGGGCTGCATTTCAGGCCCATTGAGCCACCCCCAGGTGGCTTTATATGTAGCTGCTCCCTGGCAGCCCCACCCCGGATGTGGCTGTGTCTAGCTCCAGGTGAGCTGGTCCCATGGTGCTGTGGGATTGATATGAAGGTGGGATTGCCAGGCCCTGATCTTGCCCCTACCCCCTCAGATGCTGGCTCCAATCCTGCAGCAGTACCTGGAGAAGCTCTCCGCCATTGTGGACAGCAACATTAACTGCGGGCCTGTCCTCACCTGGATGGAGGTGAGATACTGCTGGTGGGGAGAGGAGAAGAAAGCAAGGATCATCCAGCATAGTATCCCTGCAATACCCAGTCACACCATAGCTCTGTCCAGCCCAGTATCCACCCCCTCATCTGCTCCCCAGGTGCATCCAGCCTGTCCCAGATTCCCCAGCCCAACGCTCTCTCATGGCTCTGTAAGCATCCCTTGGAGGACCCCCTTTATGGCATCAGCCCCTGTGGGATCACCATGACTGGAGGAAGCCCTTTGGCACCCCCACTGCTGGGACTGCACCTTGGAGCCTCCAAGCCCCCCTCCTCACACCCTGAACTCCTCCGCGAGTCAGCTCAAACTGTACCTCTTGGAAGGGCTGAATTCCAAAGGGAACAAGGCCCCCAGCTTAGCCAGTGGGATGAGAGCAAGAGGGCTCTTCAGACACCTGGCACCCAGTACAGAAAGTCCATAGCTCACCTAGTGAATGGCAAAGTTGCAGCAAAGTCCAGGTGGGGTGCAGAGTCCTCTCTTTTTCCCCAGCAGCTCACAGCCCACACATCACCCCCACCGCTGTCTTTTATTCCTCTTCCCAAGCAAACAGGGTCCCCTCGTCTCCTGCTGTCTTGTTCTTTTTCATCCCAGCTTCCCCCCCCCCCCCCCCCAATCTGGCTGGTTTCCCACAGAGGGTCAGGGTCGTCAGTGGTTAGGTAACAAATCACTAGGCTGTTGTCTGGGACCACACCCCACCTGGATCTCTGGATTCTTCTGCGAAGAAAACACCTTTCCCTCCCCTTCTCCTGCTAGCTAATTAATCACGCAACACATCAGGGAAACTGAGGCGTGCACGATAATCATGCAAAATATTCTGGAAAAAAAATCCCACTTTGTCATCTCGCCCCCCCATCTCCTGGATTAGACCTGCTTGCCCATCCACGCCCCCCTTGCCATGTGCTCATTCTTCTATCATCCCTGATGCAGCTTGATAACCATGGCAACCGGCTGCTTGTGAACGAGGAGGCGTCGATTAATGTCCCGGCCATCGCAGCCGCCCACGTCATCAAGCGCTACACAGCCCAGGCACCTGATGAGTTGTCCTTTGAGGTGGGATGGGGTACTTTCCTGGCTGCCAGGCAGGGCTGTCTTTACGGGGGGATGAGAGGGGTGATTGTCCCGGACCCTGCGGTTCCCTAGGCCGCAAGCTGTCCTGCCTTGAGCAGGGCAGCGTGGGGCTTGCGCCACTGCCTTCGCATGGCCACACTGTCTCCCATCCCCTCCCCACTGGGGAAGGGGGGCAGTAGCGAGGCCAGCTCTTTCCCGCCCCCAGGGCAGGGAACAGCCAGCCCAGGGGCGGAGTGGACCAGATTTGCTCTCTCGCCCCTCTCCTGGGCTGGCTATTCCACCCTGGTTGTGGAGGGGGCCAGCCCAGAGATGGAGCAAGAGAGGAGAGCTCAGCCTCCAGACTGGCCCACTCCACCCCCCAGCTCAGTGGAGGGACAGTAGTGCTGGGCCCCACACAGACTGACTGGCCCCGGGCCCTGTACCCCTCCCGGGACAGCGCTGCTGCTGGGGCACTGCCCTGGGGAAGCTCACAACCCCAGACCCTCTTCTTTCACCAGCTGGGACACTGTGCTGGGGAAGGTTACAACATCAGAACCCTCTCCCCACCCCAGCTGGGGCACTGCTCAGGGGAAATTCAGGAGCCCCCTACAGCTAGGGCACTGTCCTGGGGAAGCTCACAGCACCAAACTCCCTCCCCTCCAGGTGGGGCACCGTCCAGGGGAACTTTACAGCCCTGGAGTCCCATCCCCCTTGGCTGAAGCACTGCTCTGTGGAAGCTCACAACCCCAGAGTCCCTTCCCCCACCCCAGCTGGGGCATTGCCTAGGGAAGATCACAACCCCACAGGTCCCTATCACCCCACCCCCAACTGGGGCACTGCTCTGGGGATGCTCACAGCTACAGAGCTCCCTCCCCCACCCTGGCTGGGGTGCTGCTCAGGGGAAGTTTACAGCTCACAGGTCCCTCCCCCAAACTGGGCACTGCCTGGGGATGCTCACAATCCCGAAACGCGGGGGGTGGGGGACTGGGTGTTCTGACTGTCTCCCGCTGCTCGGTCCAGGTTGGTGACATCGTGTCAGTGATAGACATGCCCCCCAAGGAGGAGGTCAGCTGGTGGCGAGGAAAGCACGGCTTCCAGGTGGGTGTGGGACTTGGGAAAGAGGGCACCAAGTGGAGTGCCCCCCCAATAGGTACTGTGCCCCTATGCCCAGGTCATTGGGGGAGCCTGCATGGAAGAGCCAGGGGCATGGTGGAGGGACTGGAAATGCAGGGTGGGGGGCTGCTTTAGGGCTGGGGGACCTCATCTCCAACTGAGCTGCTTCCCCCTCCAAAAGCTCTGGCTATTTTAGAACAAGGGCGTGTCTACCTGGGCAGTCACTTCAGATTAGCTGTTACTCACTAGCTGCCCATGTGTATGCTCTCAATGTCCATGCTGCTGGCACGTTGCCCCAGAGGAGCCGGACCCACCTGGCAATGGAGTAAAGCCAAACTGCACTCAGGCTGCTTGAGTTTGGGGGGAGGAACTGAATGTGGTTCAGCTAGGGCTTGGTCTACACTGCAAACTGATTACAGCACAGCTGTCTCAGTTTGGGGTGTCAGTCCTACTCACTCCAGGGCCAGAATTGGGCCTGTGAAATCCCCAGTGTAGAAGCAGCTGTGTCAACAGAGGAGGACTCCCATTGGCATCACATGCAGGGGGAAGGGCAGTTCTGCACTCAGAAGAGATTCTGTTGATGTAGCCAACATCTCCACCAGAGGGCTCTGACACTCGAGAAAGGACACCCAGATTTGCTGGTGACTGGGTAATCTGGATTCACTGGTGGGGTCAATCAAGATTTATCATTAAAGTGGATAAGGAAAGAAATCCAGATTTTGCTGTTGGTGGATTAGTCTGGATGCATTGTTAAAATGGATCAGGAAAGGAAATCCAGATTTGCTGGTGCTGGGTAAATTCAGATTCGCTGTTAATGGGGATTAGTTAAATGACTGTGTGGATATTTTCCTTCCAAATTGGAGAGAGCAACATCTGGGTTAGTGTCACTCACTTTGGAAGTGCATTAGGAAGACTGATACCTCAAAAGTCAAGTACCCGCCCAGGGACTTAATTCAGTTTAGGAAACTAACACTGAGTTCACACCTTAGGCTGCTCCAGATTCAGCCATAGGGCTCATTAGTATCAGTGGCCTCCATCACATGACACGGCCAGATCCCTATGCCCTTTGGGGGGACAGGAGGTGGGAATCCCCTACGTGAAGGTGTGTGTGGGGGGGTGTCTGTTTCAGTGTGGCCGTAGAACTCCATGGTCAGTAACTGAGGGGCGCAGTTGATCCTGACCCCATCTGTCTCTCTGGCACTCCAGGTTGGCTTCTTTCCCAGTGAGTGCGTCGAGCTCTTTCCGGACCGCCTGGCACCGGGACTCAAAGCAGGTGATGCTGCAGAAGTAGGGTGCTGTTCTCCCACAAAGAGGTGGCCCTAGTAGGTTGGGGGGCAGGGTGCTTAGTAGGAAATGGGGTAGAGGTGTATGGTAGAGACAGTGGGGTGCAGGGTCACGGGTGAAGACTGGGTGCTGAGGTACAGGGGTGCTGGTGCATAAAAGAGGCAGTGTGTAGGTCAGGAGGTGTTGGGGTGTCAGGGGACATCGTGTGGGGTGGGACAGGAAGCACTGAGTGTGGGGGTGTCATGGCTCCCTAGCTGGGTCTCTCTGGTACCCTGTAGTGTGGCCTGGGCTCTGGTGCTCCGCAGGGCCAGGCCGTGTCTCCAAGAACCAACGTGAGCCTTTGCTAAGGGGAGTGGATATGTATCCACCCACGCAACTCCATTTCTTCCCCTCTGCTCCACCCACAACAGATGCAGATGGGACGAGTGCCAGCATCCCTGGAGTCCTCGCACCTCAGGGGCCTCTGTCCCCCACATCAGGCAAGTATGGTCGCTGGAGGGGTGGGGGCTCTAAATAAGAGAGGAGGGTTGGAGTCGAATGAGACCCTACAGTAACATTTCCGCCCCCGGAGGGGGCTGCATCCCAGTGCCAGGTGAGCCACCTGCAATCCCAGCTAGTGACAGTCTCCCTCCTGCAGTGTGTAAGAAGCATGGGAAGCTCCTTGGTTTTCTTCGCACCTTTATCAAGTCCCGGCCTAGCAAGCAGCGACTGAAGCAGCGTGGGATCCTGCGGGAACGCGTCTTTGGCTGTGACCTGGGGGAGCACCTCCTGAACTCGGGACACGATGGTGAGCCCCCAGCACGTTGCTATGGGGAGCCAGCTTCTACCCCATCAGCCATGCTCTGTTTGCCAGCCTGGTGCTATGGGGTGCTGGCATTAATCCCCAGCCGTGCCCCATATTCAAGTCTGGTTCTTTGGGATGGCTGCCACCCTCTACCTGCAGCCATGCTCTGGCTCCGAGCCTGGTGCTATCTCCCCCAGCCACATCCCATCTTCCACTGTGACTCTAGGGGATGCTGCCCTCCATGCCCAACTCCATCCCATCCCGCAGGCTGGCTATCTGTGTGGCAGCTATTCCCGATGCCCCCCGCTCACCCTGTGCCCCCGCAGTCCCCCAGGTCCTGCGCTGCTGCTCCGAATTCATCGAGAAGCACGGCATGGTGGATGGTATCTATCGCCTCTCAGGTGTTTCCTCCAACATCCAGAAGCTGCGGTGAGGCTTGGGGAGCAGTCTGTGGGGGAGAGGGGCAGGTGGCAGAGAGGGGGAGACATGAGAGGGAACAGGTGGCACGTGGTGGAGCACACGGGAGTGGGGGCACATGGCTGAGAGTGGGAGGCACACTGCAGAGCACAGACGAATGGGGGCACCCCGTGGGGGCCTGCAGCAGGAAAGTGGCAAGTATGAGGGGATTTGGGTGCAGGCGAGGTGGAGGTCCAAGGAATGAGTAGAGCAAGGGCAGGAGGGTACCTGACTGGTCCCTGAGGTCAGGGCCCAGGGTTTGGGGGCAAAGGGCAGGGGCAGGCACTGGCCTGGCGATACCCTCTCTCTCCTCCCCCAGGCACGAGTTCGACAGTGAGCGGGTGCCTGAGCTAAGCCGGGCAACCTACCTGCAAGACATCCACTGTGTCAGCTCCCTCTGCAAACTCTACTTCCGTGAGCTGCCCAACCCGCTGCTCACCTACCAGCTCTACCACAAGTTTGCGGTGAGCCCCCATCCTCCTGCCTCTGTTTGCCCCCCAACTGCCTGCCCCACCCCCCACTTCCCTTACATTACCAAAGCCCCTTTGACCCACCCAACCTGTTGCTCCCTCCTGGATTTGTCATGGAGTTGCAGGATGAGCTCGGGAACAGCTCAGGTGAAGTCAGTCGGGGGAATGGGAAGGGGAGAAAGCCCTAGTGGCGTCCCTGGCTCCAGGCTGGGCATGGGGAAGAGGGAAGCAGACCACCAGGAGCTCAGGAGTCTCTGGGGCTGTCAGACTGAGTTCTCAGCTCCTTACAGTACCCCTTAGGTCAGTGGAAACACTCATGGAGAGGATGCACTGCTCTGACCAAGGAGAGCCGTGTAGACATCGCACAGTAATTCCTGCAGTCAGTCTGTGTTTTGTGCAATGTAGACAAGGCCTTAGCTGTGGGGAGCATAGTACAAAACAGATCTGAGTAGCAAAGTCCATCGAGGGGATGGTGGGATCCAGAGTCTGCCCCTGGGGCCCCTCAGCTGGGACTGGTCCCTTTCAGCCACCCAGCCTCAGAACCGCCTGCTACCCTTCTCAGTCCAAGCAAACCTGAACTTCACCTCCCTCCTTGTTCCCGGGGCTGGAGCCAGCTGACTGAGGACAAGTGCTGGGTTGCAAGAGAGTCCACTCATTGTCTAGGCCCAGCCAGTGGGCAGCTCCCCTGCCCTCTGAGGGTCTCTGCACTGATGACAGGCCTTCACCCCTCCACCTAGATGCCTGAGTGACGTGGGGAAACTGAGGCATGCACACACACAGTATTTAGAGGCCAAATTAAGAACATTCCCACTTGGTCCCAGTCTCAACTCCCTTCCATAATGCTCCTGTCGCACTGATGCCCTTTTGCTCTAAAGGAAGCCATAATGGTGCCAAGTGAGGAGGAGCGCCTGGTGCGGGTGCATGATGTCATCCAACAGCTGCCGCCCCCTCACTACAGGTACACACCCCATGGGGCCAAGGGTGATGGCCAGGGTGAGAGCGGGACCCTGTGGGTGACAGGTGGGGGGGAGGGACTGTGGGTGATGGTTAAATGGCCTCCATGAGGCTGAGGTAACAGTTGGGGACGTGGGACCTTGCAGGATTGTGGGTAACTAGGGAGCAAGCTGGGGCTGGGCTCCCCTCACTGGCTGCCTTCCTGCCACCCCAGGACCCTGGAATTCCTGCTGCGGCACCTGGCACGGGTAGCCACACACAGCGCGGACACCAGCATGCACGTAAAGAACCTGGCCATCGTGTGGGCCCCCAACTTGCTCCGGTGAGAGCCCCCCACATACCCTGAGGTCCCCCCATGTCCCCTACACCAGCTGCAATTCTCCAACCTGCTTCGGTGAATGCCCACTAGCCCCCCCTGCATATCCAAGTCCCCTACATCCCTCCGCATTGTCTGCAATCCCCCAAACTGGTGCAGCGAGGGCCCTCCACATCATTCTCCTAAACCCCCATGCTCTGCCCACACCAGCTAGAATCCTCCCAAGTGCTGCTGCCCCAATCCCACTTCCTGTGGTAGGTCAGGCAGCTGTGGGCATGTGGGTCTCACCCTCTGTCCCCCCAGGTCACTGGAGCTGGAGGCTGTGGGGCTCAGCGGGGCAGAGGCGTTCCAAGAGGTGCGGGTCCAGTCTGTGGTGGTGGAATTCCTGCTCAGCCATGTCCATGTGCTCTTCAGCGACAAGTTCACCTCTATCGGCAAGGATGCCACAGGTGGGGGCCGTAGGGGGAACGGTACTGGTGGGGGGATCATCAGGGAGGTTGAGGGGTGGAATAGGTAATGGGTGGCTGTGGGGGGCAAGCCTAGTACAGGTCATGGGTGGATCAACCCAAGGGGCAGCACAGATATTGGGGGAGAGGGGGGGGGGACAGAGACTGGCTGATGGGAGGAGGGTACTGCTGAAGTGGGGAGGATCAGGCTTGGGGGGCTCTGCCCTGGAGGAGGCTGGGGTCTTCATCTTCTGCCTTGTTTGTGATGCTGCTTCACTGGGCGTCCCTGTCTCCTCCCCCAAACTCTGGGCACCCCTGCTTGGACCTGTCCCCCAGCCCCTGGGGTTGGCGTGGGGCTGGTGTGCAGGCTGTTGCTCCAAGGGTCAGGGACCTGCTCACCATGGCATCAGGGTGCCTAGGCGGAAGGGTCAGCAGCAGGATTTGGGGTGCAGTGTCCTCACCTGACCCCCAACTTTGCTTTGTGCTTTGCGCCCTCTCACTGCTTCGTGTCCAAGGGGGTCTGGCAGGGAGGGGGATGGAGACATCTGAGGATTTGGGGGAGTTGGGGGGGTTTGGGGCAGTGGAGGGAGCTGGGAACAATTGGAGCAGGGAGTCGGGGGAAGTGGAAGGTTTAGGGGCAATGGAAGATGGGAAACAGTGGGAAGTTTGGAGGCAGTGGGGTCTCGGGGGTCAGTGGTGTGGCTGGTATTCCCCCCATGCTTTGCTCTCTGTGTAGTGAGCTGATCCATGCTCTGCAGCTCCCCCACCCTTATACAAGGGCTGTCCCTCTCTCCTGCTGTTTGTTGGGATCCCAGCCTGGGGCGGAAGAGGGTACCCCCGGGCTCTGGTGTGCTGTCCCCAGGCCACCCTCTAACCCTGTTCTTTCTCCAGCCCCCCAGCCGGCGCCCCGGAAGCTGGCCCGGCCCCCTGAGACCGGCCGGCTGCTCACCCTGCCCGAAGCCATGAGCAAGTCCCAGCAGGAGCCAGAGATGCAGCAAGATGGGGAGGGGGGCGCCCCGGAGGCGCTGGGGGACTGAGGTGGGCGGGAGGGTCGTCCACACGGCCTAGTGCCCCCCATATCAGACTCAGGCCCATCTACCCTGATATCCCACCCCCTCCCTCCCATCCCTGGGCCCATCCACCCCAGTATCCTGCCCCTTCTGTGTTACCCCTGGGCCCAGCTATCCTGGTATCCTGCCACCTTCTTGCAGGGCTGGATTAAGGCAGGGACTTCTGGGGTTACATCGCTGGGCCCCAGCCTAAGCCCTGCCAAAATCTAGCCCCAGGGGAGCCACCATAGGCCCAGGAGCAGGGCAGGAGCACCTCGAACTCTGACCTGAGGGCACCCTCAGTGGCTGCCTGGGCCTTGGACACCCACCCCACAGCACTATGGGGTTGTGAGCCCCCCTGAAGACTTCCCCCTTAGTACTGGGCCCTGCCCCCTCCCTGGAACCAGCTGGGCCAGGCTGCCCAACCCACAAGCTGACTGCCATGGGAGGGGGTGGGGCTGCAGAGGAGTTACCCGTGAAAATGGGCAGCCGGGTCCCCTTTAATCCAGCCCTGCCACATGTGGGTCCCTCTCCCTGGTATCCTGTTTCCTATGGGCCCTTCTACCACGCTCTGTCTAACCTGGTGGAGTATGACTCCTCCAGGACCTGCACCCCACCCTGGGGCCTGCTGTCCTTCAGGATAAGCAGAGATCCCAGACCCAGCAATGGGGATGTGCCCAGTGATGGCTGAGGGTGGTGGTCACTGACTTTGGGGCAGGGGCGAGGGGGTCACAGCTCTGCTGGTGTGAGGCCCTGTGGCTTTTGGGGTCTCGGGGCTGAGGGGCAGTGGGAGGCTGGGGAGGGAGGCTTAGGCCTGGGCTTTGCTGCTTCCTCTTGAGAAGGAGAGAACATTAAACACCCAGTTGACCATGCTGCCTTGGTGATGTGTGGTGCTGGACACCCCACGGCTCACTCCTGGGGAGGGGCCTGTTGTGGGACTCTAAGACTGGGAGGCCTGGGGAGTGCTGGACCCTGAGGTGGAGGGGTGCTGAGCAAGGCTGGGGGACTGGGTGCCCTGTGGTTGGGTGGTGGGGTGGACAATCCTGTGACCAGCTGCAGTGGACTGGGGGCCCGGGGGGCCTGTGGAGTGACTGGGCCTGGATGCTGGGGCAGAGGTGGAAGCCGATGTGAGCTGCAGGGGGGTCACCCCATGCCCAGGGAAGCTGCCTGCTGCTCCCCACCAGCTGGGACCTGTGGAGCATGGTGCCCAGCCGTGCTGAGGGACTGGGACCTGCGCTGGTTCCTGGTCACCCTGCCCTCACCCAGGTAATGGCTCCCAGTGCCTGCCTATGCCACTGCTTTGTTGTGTGGGGCTGAGCTGCCCCATGGAGGCTCTCAGTGCTTGCCGCTGCAGCGCTGGTGTTAGCGGTGGAATCCTGTGTCCCACCGGGGGCCTTTAAAACCCATCCTGCCTCTCATTCTTGGGAGTGCCGTGGTGCTTGCAACTCAGAAGTAGGGGCTACTAGGCTTGCTGTGCTGCAGGGAGTGAGGGGGCTAACCAGGGGATGCTGTGCTGAAGGGAGGGGCTGGAAGCTCGGAAGGGGTGCTGCGCTGCAGGGAGTAAGGGGGGGCTCTGTGCCGCAGGGAGGGGCTGTGGCCTTGGCAGAGGGCTTTGTGCTGTGGGGAGGGGCTGGGGGTTCCTTTGCAGAGGGTCCCGCTTGACCCCCCCATACCTGTCCCTCCCAGGGCGCTCCTGCCTCCCACGCCCCAAGTCCCTGCTTGGCAGCTGCCCCTCAACCCGCCTGCTGTCACTGGAGGAGGCCCAGGCTCGGACGCAGGCCCAGGCACAGCACACAGCCCCTGGTCAGGCCAAGAGCCCGGAGTCTGAGCCTGGACGGGGCCCCTCACGGCTGCAGGGGAAGCTGCCAGCCCCACCAGACTCACCCCATGACAGGTAAAAGGGCCCGTTCCCTCTGGGGTGGGGGTGGGGGGGCACCAGTTCTTATCTGGCCTCAGGGGGACAGCTAGCTGCAGGGGTGGGGAATGGGGTACAAGGTCTAGTCCTCCCTCAGGGGTGCAGGCCCTGCAGCAGGAGGTGGGCAGGGCTGTGGGTCAGGCTGACACTCTCTCTCCCCAGGCGTCGGGCACGGGGTGGGAGCTGGAAAACCTTCTTTGCCCTGGGCAAGGTACCCGCTACTGGCCGCAAGAGATCGCAGCGCCCAGGTGGGCTCCTCGGTGGAGACAGGCAGATGGGTGAGTAAGCCCTGTCCCAAACACCCACTCCGACATCCTTTGCACCACAGAGTCCCCCCCCCAGTTCCACATCAAGTTCACAGTGTGTGACAGTGCCTTCCCAAAATCTGGTCCAGTGTGCTGCTGGCACCCCAGTCTCCACTCCTGAACCCCAATTTACCCCCATATTCCAGGTGACTATTCACTCTAAATCAGTCCACACCAATCTCCTTGCGTGTAATTGGTCCCAGGCAGTGGATGTCCACCCTCTTGCCACTCAGGCAACACTCACCAGGCGAGCAACCCCAGCCCCAGATACCACACTGGGGACTTCCATCCTACAGGGATTGGGACCCTTCCCCAATCACCACAGACTCATGTCTGCTCATTTAACATTGAAATGGATAGATGCAGCCTTGCTCATTCACACCTTTGTAAGTCCACAGCCACAGGCAGATTTTGGAGCTTGCCCTGGGGAAGTCACCTATAAAACTCCAGCTCTCCCTGCCCTCCTTCCCCCAGCCCCACCCCAATCTAGCTCCTCTGCTGGGGCCAGGATAGGATGCTACTGCCAGTGGCAGCTCCAGATCCCTGGCCAGGACCAGATACTGCTGCTGGCAGTGGCCATGCTGCCTGCTTGCTGAGACAAGAGCAGGCCCTGGCTGGGACTCAGGGCTGCCACTGTGGTGGCCCTGGGTCCTGGCTGGGGCTGACTCCTGCCTCAGCAGGGAGGCAGTGGCCAATCAGCGAGAGGCAATGTCTCTCCTTGCCTCTGGTACATGCTGCTGCTGCACACACAGCTTTAGATAAAACAAACACTAGTTTATTAATTAGAACATGATTATAAGTGAGTATATAGCAAATCAATGCACAATCATTTAATGAAAGACTAAGGAGTTGCCACAAGCAAATAAAAGACATAAAACACACGCTAACCTAATAACACTGTTCCAAGACTTCTCTTTGTCTATTCTCCTTACCTGCAAGACTGGCTCTTGGTGGTGTTCTGCCAGCCTAGGCCCTCTTGGTCACATGGATAGGCCCAGTCGCTTGGAGCTGCTTACAAGACTGTGGTTCTCTGACCAAAGCCAAAAGCCTCTCCCCCTTTCAAAGTGTCAGTTCCCCCTCAGCCCCCTTTCTCCTGGACCATGGTGATTTCTTTCCTTTTACCTGAGCCAGGGAACTTAAATTGCATCGTCTTTATCATGTAATTCTCCATCATCTGTACTGAGGTCGCTCTGTTGGTCAGAGCTATGTAACATGCTTCACATCTGTATCTGTAGGTGTTGCTTCAGGAAACATGATACCATAGTAATTATGTAGAATATGTTATGAGTATTCATAAAGGAACCTTGCATGGCATTTGGCAACATACTATACGATGCAAAAGTGAACAGAAAAATCATATAGATCAGGGGTGGCCAAAATTAAGGAACTCAAGAGCCACACAAATTGATTATTAAACCTTCAATAGCTGCACAGGCATATAGCCATATACTTTTACCTACTAAATTGATTTGCAGTCATTCGTCTGCGAGCCACTTTTTTTCATTCAAGAGCCACGTGTGGCTCCCGAGCTACAGTTTGGCCATGCCTGATAGATCATAACCTGGGGGTGCATGGATATGCATCCCATGTCATGGCCGCACATCTTGTCCTCTCGTTCTTTCTGTCATCCCTATGACCGCCCGATGGAGTCAGGCCTTGGGGTTTGGCTCAGAGGGTGTATGCTTCCAGGGGAAGGAAGGGGGGTGCTGTTTGGGATGTTCCTGTGAGTGGAGGTTGGGCAGGGGCCAGGGAGGCGTGAATAGAGGGTGTCAGCAGTGGGGCCAGAGCAGGGGATGGGTATTGAGGGAAAGGAGCTGAGGAAGGGCCCCGGGGGGAGTCATTAATATCCTCCCACCTCCCCATCTCCCTGAAGGTCTCCGGACTGACACCATCACGCTGCGATCCACCAAGAGTGAGGAGTCACTCACGTCCCAGTCCAGCACCACAGGTACAGGGGGCCAATGCTGGGGAGTGGGTAGCAGGGAGGGGACATTAGGGTAGAAGCCACCTCCAAAGGTGACTGTATCCTGGCACCAGGTAAGCTGTCCCCATGCAATGTTACGTGTGGCTGTTCCATGGTAGCCCTGCCCAAGAGGTGGCTGCACCTCAACCTGCGCAGCGTTATGTGCAGCTGTTCCTGAGCCGCCTAACCCCAGAGGTGGGTGCACTTTAGCACCAGGCGAGCTGTCCCATTGTATTCCCCAGCTGCCTGCCATCTCATTAACAACTACTGTTTGTCCATCTGTCCCCCAGGTCTGCACAAACTCCACCGCCTGCGGCGCCCACGCTCCAGCAGCGATGCCTTCCCAGCCCTGCCCGGAGCCCCCCGCAGGTCCCCCCCAGCCTCCCTCAAGCCCTGCCACTCCTGCGAATCACTCAGCTCCTTGGCCTCTGGCAGCCACAGTGAAAGCCTCGAGGTGCTGCCAAACTGGGCGCCCCACAACCGTGCCTCCCTGTGGCTGGATGACGAGGACGAGCTGGACTCGGACCTGGAGCTCAGCCCCCCCGGCTTCCTGGATTTGGACGCACTCCCTGTTCAGCACAGTCCTGCACAGTGTCCCTCTCTTTCTGATGCCTCTGATGCAGCCCCCAGCCCAGTCCGCCTGCCCTTTGCCTGCAAGGTGGCCCGGGCACTGTCGCCCCGTGGCCACCCACCAGCCCCAGAGCCCCTCACTGCCCCCCTGGAGATCTCAGAGCCCGTGGCCGTCTCACTTCCTGCTAAGGTGCTGGAAATGCTAGGTGGAGGCGAGGCTGGACGGATGCTGAGCCTTGGACGGCGCCGGGGAGCCCACAGCCCCCCCCACATGATCTCCCGGCTGCTGCAGGCCGGCGACGGGCAGCTGAACAACAGCTGCCAGTGTCAGGTGCAGCGGGAACTGAGCCAGGCTGAGAGCAGGAGTCTTGCCCAGAGTGAGTGTGCCAGAATCTCCCCAGCCCCAGCCTCCCAACCCAAACCATCCAGCCAAATGCCCTTCACCTTCCTGGCCAGAACCTCTGTCTTGAACCATTCCAGCCCCCGCATCCACCCAGCTGATACTGCCCAGCCCGAAGTACCCCCAGGGCCAGAGCCCCCTGGCCAGAGCCCCAGATCTGGAACTGCCTGGCCAGAATTGTCCCCCTAGCTAGAACCTCCCACCCAACTGAAACTCCCCTTGCCCTCTGCTGGGGGAGATGAGTGTGCCACCCCCCCACCCCCCAGTCTCTGGACCCAACCCTTTACAGCACCCTCTGCTGGGCATAGCCAGGGCCAGAGGAGCCAGGCATGCACTCACTCTACTTGCACCCCTGCCTCACCACTCCCATAGCACCCCCTGCTGGGTGTGGCTGGCACTGACCCTCTTCTCTTCTTCCTTGGCCAGGTCCCGAGTCGGAGCTTTCTCCACCGCCCTCTGTAGCTCTGTCCCTATTTCGGCATGTGCCACCTCCGCCACCCCCAAAAGACCCAGCCCGGCTGATGGCGCTGGCGCTGGCAGAGAGCGCACACCGGGCTGCCCGGCAGCAGCAGGGAGCACTGCGCAGGGAGCAGCGTGCCCAGTTCCGGCGCTCCCTGTCCCTGGAGGGTGATGGGGAGGGGGCAGGAGGCGATCCAGGGGCCCTGTACTCCATGGTACGCCCTGGCCCCTCCG
Source organism: Podocnemis expansa (assembly GCA_007922195.1). Taxonomy (NCBI): domain Eukaryota; kingdom Metazoa; phylum Chordata; order Testudines; family Podocnemididae; genus Podocnemis; species Podocnemis expansa. The sequence goes on from ML682100.1 coordinate 1,389,786, forward strand.
CCCAGCCCCCTGGCCCCTCCCTACAGCGCCAGCAGAGCGAGGGGGGGGCCTGGGGCCAGCGCCGGGAGCGGGCAGGGGCTCCTCAGGTGAGTGTGGGTGGAATGAGGGGGAAGGTAGGAGCACTGGAACCTCAGCGGGGGTGGGGGAATTGAAGGCTGGGGCAGGATGGGGGGCTTTTGGTTCAAATGGAGGGGTGTTGGGGGGGGACTGGGAGGAGGCAAATTGGTGGTGGGGCTTGGGAGACAGTGGGGCAGGAAAGGAGAACTTGGGGTGGGAAGATGGTGGGGGGCAGTGGGTGGGGCTGGGGCAGTGAGGGGGTTATGGGCAGATAGTGGGGCAGGTTGGAGTGAGGTTTGGGGAACTGGGGGTGCAGTGAGGGCTATGGAGGAAGTATGGGAGATTGCAAATGGGTGGGAAAATGGTGGCTGCAGCAGGGGCAGTTTGGGAGCCTGTGACTGGATGTGGGGATGGGCAGGCTGGGGTCTCAGTGGGGGGATTGGGGATGCAGGGGACTGCTGAAGTTTGGGCTGTGACAGGAGGTTGTGGATTGTGTATGTGTGTCACCACGCACCCTAGCTGACACCCCTTTTTTCTCCCTGCAGGTTGCATTGGTCCAGGGCCCTGCCCTGGGGGGGGGAGGTGGGCAAGGCCAACTCAGCAGTCCCTCCGCGCTATGGCAAAGCCCCACCAGATGCCCAACGCTGGGACCACCCATCCTGCCAGCCTCAGCCAGCACCCGTCCCCAGAGCCCTGGATACTGCCCCCCACCATCCACGGGCCCCACCCAAGCCTCCAGCCCCCCTGCACTTTCACCCACCACCTCCAGCTTACACCCCCCCATGGCTGGGCCTGCCCCGCATGCCCCCCATGTACCCCCCTGAGCCACAGCTGCACCAACGACACAGTTTTCTGCCTCCCCGCCCTGCCGGTGTCACCACACCTCCTCGGCGCCCCCTGCTGGAATCAGCAGCGGAGAACCTATATTATGAGATCGTCTCAGAGCCGCCTGTGTACCCTCCCCGGCCCTGGCCCCTGGGCCCTCCACGTCCCCCAGAGCCTCCTGAGTACCTAGCCACGCTCAACGCCTCCTATGGTGTCTTCCAGCGGCCCCGGGCTGGCCCCTCAGCACCTGTGCCACCCATGCGGGCCGTCTTCGAGGATGGGCGTGTCCGCTATGAACCGCCTGAGCCCATCTACGTCAACTTGCCCTTTGCTAAAGCCACGGCAGGGGCAGAGGACAGGGGGCCCCTCCATGGCACCAGCCCCCCCTCATCCTCTTCCTCCCCCTCAGCGTCCCCCTCACCAGAGGGCAGGCACCAACACAGCTGTTCGGATCCTGGTGCTGCCCCACGCCATCCTCTGGCGCCAGGCCAGCCAGCCCTGCCGCAGAAGCAGAGGCTGGGCCCTCAGCTGGCAGCAAGCTGGGCCTACAGGCCACCAGTGATGCCAGGACTTTATCAGCAGCTGCTGGACGTGCTGCCCTGCCGGGGCACTGTGCTGAAGTTCTACCGCCCGGCACCACCCGGCTGGGAGCCAGGAGCCGGCTACACCCCCCCGTTTGCCGTCCATGATGAGCCTCCGCCCCGGCCCTCCACCCTGCTCGGTCCTTGCCTGATGGATGGTTACCAGCTGGGGCCCTACCCACCCTACGCTGATCACCTGCCCCCCCAGTACGGCAATGTGGAAAGGAAAGAGGAGTCCACCCCAGCCCCCAGGAGTCTGGCTCCCAACTGGACAGTGCGCTCTGAGGGGCAGACCCGCAGCTACTGCTGAGGGGGGCCTGGGCTGGACCCACAAGGGAGCCTGCTGTGAGGGGCTGGAGGACCGATACCGAGCCCCCCACATGTTGACTTCCCCTGTCCGCAGAGATGGGAGTTGAGTGTTGGCTGGGGAACCACCCACCCCTAGGCACCGCTGTGACTGCTCAGGTGCTGGGAGCGCTGCTGTGCTATCATGGGAGGTGCGTGATGACATCACAGGGGCTGGAGTGACATCACAACAGAGCCACCTGTGGCACAAAGACAGGCACTGTGGCATCACCACAAGGCCACCAATGGCAGGAGGATGAGCCCTATGACATCACAATGAGGCCATCAATGGTAACAGAACAGGCAGCATCACAACAGGACCACCAAGGGGGTTGGGACAAACCTGATGAGGCAGCTCACTGCATCACTGCTCCTGATGATGTAACTGTTCTTGGGCCCAACAGTGATATCACATCCAGTATGACATCACTGCCTCCATTGGATGGGCGTCTGCCTGCTGCTGCCCAGTGACTGCATCAGTATGACATCATCAGAGCCATGAATGCGAGCACAACCTGACTACCCCCACCGGGCCTAAAACTAACTAGTGTTCTTCAGTGCCAGCCTTGGTGATGGGGGTGGAGGGGCTTTTCTATACAATTTTTGACACTGAGCAAGCTTTCTAACTTTTTAACCCTTCATTAACCCAATTAAAACAACACCTCTCCTGGTGGAATTTTCCCCGCAAGGGGCCGCCAGTGGGGTGACCAAGTGGTGGTGGTGGGGAATTATTGTGTGGGACCTCACCACTGCCATCCTGCTGGTCTAAGCTCCAAGCCCTGGCCCTGTCCGCAGCAGGGGGCATGTATGTGTCGGTTCAGCCAGGAAAGGGTGTGTGGGGATTTTGCTGGATGGTGTGGGAGCGTCTATGTTATAGGTTCAGGCAGAACGGGTAGCCCCATTCTCTGCCCTCCCTGACGCTGCTGCACCCCACCGCCCCCAGTGGCTCAGAGCAGTGATGGCTGTGTTGGGGTTCGGTGGCAGGCTGTTTCTATTGCACTAACTCCCACTGTGACTTGGGGGGTGCAGTCCTCTGCGAGGAATGACTTCCCTACCCCTGTAATCCTCCCCCTCCAAGCCACCTGGTAAGGTGGGGAGCAGAGGCTGCTACAAACAGTTCAGACTGGTGAGGTGGGGGTTGCCCTGGCCTAGGGTTACCAGATACGAAAACATGGAAAGGAGGACAAAGGTATGAAAAGGAAGACATGGGAGGACACGTGGAGAAAATTTAATATTGATGTAATATTCTGTTTTTAGGGGCCCTGGAATGCTTCCCCCTCAGAATATGGTGTGCAGGGGAGTTTCAGCATACTTTAACCCTTGTAAGTGAAGACCTAGCCAAAATCATGTATTTTTAAAATGCCTGCCAGACAGAGGACGTGAAGGTAAAAAGGACAACATGTCCTCCCTTTGCCTGATATCTGGTAACCCTACCTGGGATTACTGACTTGTGACCCCCCCCCCCAGTGCTGTAACCTTATAACCATGCCTGCCAGAGGCCCACTGTTTGGTGGGGTGCTAATTGCAGGGACCCCAGCCCTATTCCACTTCATTCAGCCCTACCTATAACAACCCGGGTAATGGCTGGGCAGGAAGGGGACTGCTGCTGTGACTGTCCCCCTACGTGTGGTTGTTGAAGACTTTGCCCCCCCCCCGTTATGTACTAAATGGTGTAAAACAACCCCATTAATAAAGAACAAAAGCCCTAAACTCCCCATGGCGTTCTCCTTATGGGAGGGGCTGGGAGCCAGGATTCAGTCTCCAGCTATGGGGGTGGGGGAGGAGTGGGTCTGGGAGCTCAGCGCTGACTGTGCTGCCCCAGCCAGCCAGGCCAGTCCAGCCAGAACTGGACCCTGCAAGGCGATGGGAGGTAGCTGGGCCTCACAACCACATTGTAAACCACAATGCCCTGGTGAGGGTGGGGGCAGGAACAGCACTGACCACTCAAGGGCAATATGCCTCATCCCCATTAGGGGGGCACTCTCATCCCCTAGGTTTGGTACAGCTCTGTGCCCCGCCCCCCAGCAACCCCATGCAGCATCACTCACCTCAGCAGAACCCCCCCTTGCCCCTAACAAGGCACTGCCCAGCCTATGTACCTCAATTTCCCCTGCACACGCCCATGACAAGAGGGGGCCAGCCTAGCATGGTTGAGGAGCCCCACGTGCCATGCAGGCCGTGAGCTGAGCACCCTGTGTTAGTGTGCAGTGCTCGCTTCCTGCCAAGAGGGTCAAGCTCACTGAGGCTGCCTTGAGCCTGAACCCGGTCCTGGTGTGGTGGGGGAGTGGCAGCAAACTCAGGAGTGGAGCCCCACATTGTGCAGATGGGGCAGGAACAGCTCACCACACGGGGGCAACGGTACAGTGAGGCCCCAGTCTCTGTGGGGCCCTGGATCCAGCCGGCTCTGGTGGGGCAGGGAAGGAAATGGCCAGACTGGCCTGGCTGACAGGGCAGCTCCATGGGGACTAGGTGGGGAAGCACCCCTGGCCCACATCTAGGTGCCACTGGGTTGAAAAGGGAACCCAGGAAGGACGCACACCCAGTGTCGGGGGGGGGATTTGAAACCAGGCATCAACTCCCAGCCCCACCCTGAGCTGGGCTAGAGCCTGCAGCTGTGACTCAGCCCATGATGGGGGGGGGGGAAGAGCTTGGGGGTGTACTGCTGAGCACTCCTGCCTCCCACATTCACCACCATCAATGGTCACACACAGCAGGGGTTGGTCAAAGAGCCTGAGCAGAAGTGGGGGGCTCCATTCCCCTCTCACTGTAGCCCCTACCCCACAACTGGCAACCACCTTTCCTTCAGGGCCAGGCTTGGCCCTGCCCCATAAGGAATCCCCTCCCCCAGCAGCTAGAGAGACCCCCCACCACCACCACCCTGACAGCAGCCAAATGTCACTGAGCTGGGGTGAGCATTGATGGTTGGTCACATCTAACCCCCACTTCCCCAGCCAGGGGTGAGCCCCCTCAAAAGAGGCAGCACCCCCTGGCCTGTAGGACAAATAGCCACTAAGATGGATCCCAAGGGAGCTGGGATGGACCCCTTTCCCTCCTATGGGCATGCCAAGGGGGACAGCCCACACCACCCCGTGCCCAGAGATAACTGGAAGCACTGCCACTAGTGCCTGGTAACTCATCCTGGCCCAGTACCCCACCACGCTCTGCCCTGTGTGTCAACAAGGGGGGCACACCAGTCAGGCACCCACAGTAGGGCCAGCCTGCCCCCTCGGGGGGGGGGCATGAAAAGCCACCAGCAGCAACAGGGGTGCCCTACCGATTACCATAAGACACAGCTCAGGTGGCTGATGGAGGTAGGGAGAAAGCAAAAAAAAGCTCCCCCCTGCCAACTATTCCCTATGGCCAGGCAACCTGAGCTGCCCCAGGGCCAGGAAGGAGGTGGATTTCACAAGGTGTCCATGTAGTTTGGTTTACCTGTCTGCAGGGACTCTGGCACAGTGTGAAGAGGCCGGGAGACATTTCCCCATCCTCTTTCTGCCCCACCCCCCAAGGACAGACAGACAAAGCTGGGAGTTTCTCAGGCTGTTTATTGGAGACATTAAAAAGTGACAGAGGTCATGGGAGTGTCTTACACAGCGAGCAGCTTCCCTGAGGTGCTGCCTCCCAGCCTAAGTCCTCTCTCTGCCAACAAGATGGTGTCAGGAGCAGGACTAACCAGGCAGGGGGTCTCCCCATATTTGAGATGGCAGGGAGGGGCCCACGGGCTTGCTCCCCTAGTGACTCTGCAGGCAGAGAGTCAAAGGACCCCCACGGCCTGGCAGCACAGGGCAGGGGTGTCAGAGGGTGGTGTAGTGGTACATGGCCAGGAGCATCACCGGGCACTGCAGGGAGAGGGGAAAGGTTAGAGATCTTCACATCAGAACCACAAGCCCACCCCCCCCCAGTATCCAGCCCCACCTTCCCCAGCCCCAGTATCCCATCCACCAACCCCTCACACATCCATCTAGTCCACTACCCTGCCTGCCAGCCCACAGATTTGATCCCACCCCTGTGTCTGAGCACCAACCCCCTCTCCCCCAGCAATGTCACCGGGCACCTCCCAGCTCCAGGAGAGGGGATGGAGAAACCAAAGACAATTTAGCACCTTGGGGGCTAGTGCTGCCCCTGCCATGACCTCCCCCCCCTGCCCAAGGAGCCAGGACCCACCGTGAACATGAGGATGGCAAATCCAAACCAGGAGATGCCCCAGGTGTAGCTGTTGACCGCATTCTCGATGTGCTCAAAGCAGCCCTAGAGACAGATGCTGTGAGCCAGGTGCAGACTGGTGACCCAGAAGCCTGGATTCTCATCCTGGCTCTGGGAGGGCAGTGGTCTGTAGTGGTTAGAGCAGAGGGGGCTGGGAGAAGGACTAAGCCAGGCCCAGCACTCTGCAGCTAGGTGCCAGGGTGGGTGGGGGCTGCAGGTCAGGAGTGAGGGGAAGCAGCTGAGAGGGCAGAAGGGGAAGCATGCCCCTCACCTTGGTGTTGATATAGTCCACGTGCCCCACACGGCAGCCCTCTGGGCTGAGGATGACGAAGTTGGCATCGCGCTTGCAGCACAGGAAGGGCCAGGGCGCCACCCCCTCTGGGTAGAAGGTGCGGAAGGTGGACGTGTGGTTCGCCCAATCCATGGGCCCTGTGGCACCACAGCACTGTTGCTGGGGTGGACAAAGGCTGTTAGCATTGGTTTCCCCCTTCACTTCCAGTTACCCTGCCCCTCATGCCCCCCCCCCCCAGCAGCTGGAACCCATCAAGAGCATTGGGGCACACAGCAGAACATCCCCCAAACATCTATCCTGCCCCACCACTCCAGGATCAGGGCCCCATTGACTGCAAACGGAGAAGAAAGGGTTAACCCACTCCTCCAAGTCTAGTTTCCATTCAGGGGGAGGCACATCACACAATCACAACCTCAGCCTCTCAAGTCCTCCTGGCTAGGCCCCTAGAGGAAACTGAGTGGGCAAATAAGCCCAGCAGGAACGTGCACCACACAGGTGGGAAGCTGCTCTTGGCGCTTAGAGCAGCCCAGTTATTTTTGTGACACCCACTGGAACAGCAGCATTGAAGGGACCCCCCCCCCAACATTGTAGGAGGGGAGCGGCTACCATAAATATGAGAGCATCAAAGCCACAGAAGGGGAACTGCGGGAGCTTGGGTGGGGACCAGCTGCAAGTGGGCTGGGGGGCAGAAGGGTCCCACGGGCAGTGGGATGGTGTTACACAGTGGGGCAGACTCACCTCCATCATGATCCGGTCCCACATGCGGGTCAGCTCCCGGCCCTGGGCTGTGGGCGCCGCATAGAAAGTCAGCATCTGCTTGGTGACCATCCTGTGATTGGAGACCACCTGGGGGCAGGGGGAGAATCATGGAGCAGGGGCAGGGCCAGGCCTAGCCCTCCCATGAACCTATCCTCCAGTGAGTCACTACATCCCACTCCCCAAACCTAGGCGTCCTAACACTTGGTCTCTCCCCTCCCCTCTCAGAGCAGAGGAGAGCACCAGGCATCCTGGGCTCCCAGCCCTCCTCACTTGGATCCCCTGGACCCCACTACTTCCAGAGCAGAGGACAGGACCCACATATCCTAGCCCCTCCAGACTCCCAAGCTGGGGAGGAACCCCAGCATCCAGGCACCACACTCACAAAGTCACGGTGGGTGTAGGACGTGATGCAGGAAGCACATTCGAAGATATAGACGATCAACATCAACACCAGGTACTGGAGGAAATGGGGGGAAAAAACCAGTGAAACCCTGTCATGGGTGAGAGACCCCCCATTGGAGCTTGGACCCCTGGCTCCTACCCCCACATCATGACCACCTCTGCCGAGGGGCAGATTCTACCCTATTTACTACACTTCCTGACAGGTCCCCCCCACGCCCCCTAGTCAGTGACACCAAGAGGCTGCCCCACATCAGTGGCTTATCCCTTGGCACTGCCCTTCTAGGCCATTCATGCAGCCACCCTTGTGCACCGCATCTCTGCCGCTCGACAGACCACCACTGACAGCCCCACTGAGGGCCCTGCCTCCCCACAGTGCCCTGCCTCAGCACCAGCATGAGCTGCAGGCGGCTGCCCCGCGCCAGAGCCACGATGCCAAAGACGCCGAGGCAGTAGAAGGAGAAGCCGCAGAAGATGGCGATCCAGGCACCCGCATAGACATCATCTTTGCCCGACACGCCCAGGATAGGATACACTTTGTACTGGTCGGCTGTCACCCACACCGTCTCAGCATACAGCGCAATACCACACATCTGTGGGGCAGGGGAAGGAGGGGTGTGAGCCCCTGGGACTCCAAAGCCCACCCTTAGCACAGCAATCTCCCCAGCACTCAGGCCCCATCTATGGGGCAGAGGGCGAGGGCAGAGTTGAGTGGTCTATGGGACCCACCAAGTCCTGCCCAGCCCCACCCCAACCCTCACTAGCACAATGTAAGCCACATATGGAGGTCCCCTATAAATTCACACCCCTAGATCTCCCCCTAAATATCTCTGCTCTCTTCCCAGAGGAGCCAACACCCCCTCAACCTCCAGGGAATGGGTTTTAGAGGTGCCACAACTAAGCAGAGCCTTCCCCTGTTACAGTCCCTGCCCAGACATATCAACCCAATGCCCAGCAGATCCCTTCTCACCCCAGCCCAGGAGCACCCCTCACCAGGATGATAATGTTCCCCAGAATCAGCAACCCCACGATGAGGAGGTTTCCTTTTTCTGCCATATTCTGCCTCTGGGGGGCTGTGCAGCTCAGACCCTGCAAGGAACAAGGGGTGGGAGGATAGATACCAAAAACCCACCCCCCAGCCCTGCAGGGAGTAAGCCCATGGTTAGCAGGCAAATTTGTTCACTAATTTATGCAAGCACAAACTCCCTGCCCCCCAAACCAAGCCCTGTTCCTCCCCCCAAAGCAGTGCCCACCAAATCCAAAACCAGCTGGACCCAGCAGGACAGAGGCATCAGGGCCAGACTGAGTCAGGAGCCATGCCCCACGTCACCCACCCTGCTTGGCCTGGAGGGATCACCGGCCCCCAACCTGGCCAGAGAGGTCTGAATCTCACCCGGACCCTCTCCCATATTCTATGGGGAAAGTGGGGGGAGTCCTATGGCCACTCCACACCCAGGGACTCACCCAGCCAGATTCTTCCCACTCAAGGGAGCCTGGCAGGTTTTTCCAGATGCCCTAGATTCCCCCTCCCAGGCAGCATTTTATAGATTCCCTCCTCAGGCCCACACAACCCCACCCTGCTCTAACCACCAGACCCCACTCCCCTCCTCTTCCAGAGCTAGAGACAGAACCCAGGAATCCTGGTGCATAGCATCACTCTAACCCCTAGACCCCACTGCCCTCCTAGAGCTAGGGAGAAAAGGGAATCCAGGGCTCCTAGCTAGAGCTTTCCTAGCAGACAGAGACCCTTTGAGAGGTCTACACTCTTCCCATTCCCTGCAGTACCTGTTACACACCCCATAGCCTCATAATCCCACACCCTCAGCCCCCTCCTTACACTCACCTGGCACCCCCAGCCCACCTCACCTGCTTCCCACACTCCTGCTTTCCTTGCCACTGACCCCACTCACCTGCTACCCCACTGCTTCTACAGCACCTGTTCTGTACCTAGCCCCTGCCCCACCACCAACCCCACTCACCTGCTACCCCACTGCTCCTGCTGCACCTGTTCTGTCCCCAGCCCCTGCCCCGCCCACCCCCTTTATACGCCCAGCTGGCTGGGTGGAGCTGGTGGGGGAAGGCTTGGGTTGGGAGGTTGTCAGGTGCTCTGCTGTCCACTCTCCACTCTCCCTTACTTTAGCCAGGCTCTGCCCCACAAGTGTGAATGGGTCTCTCCCAGGGTTACCAGATGTCAGGCAAAAGGAGGACATGTCCTCCATCCAGCAGGCATTTTAAAAATACATGAGTTTTGTCTGGCTTTTTACTTACAGGGGTTAAAGTATGCTGGAACACCCTGGAGCACCCTATTTTTAGAGGGAAGTGTTCCAGGGCCCCTAAAAACAGAAGAAGGTTACATTAATACTACGCTTTCTCCATGGGTCCTCCAGTGTCCTCCTTTCTGTATTTCCCTGTGCTCCTTTCCATGCTTTGGTATCTGGTAACCCTAGTCTCTCCAGCAGTAGGTGAGCCCAGGTGGGAGGTGGTGGGGCACTGCTAGGGAGCCCCCTACCGACCACAACAGTGCGTTACTCACCAGTAATGGCTCTTCTTTGAGATGGGCTGCTCAGATCCATTCAGTAACAGGCGTCTCTGTGCTGGAGCACTGGATTGGTTGGAAAACTTTTGTTCCAGCCTGTCAGGAGAGGGCAGGTGGCCACCGCCCCTTGCACCACCTCCTGGCTATATATACAGCCGCCTCCCAACCCATCCTCAGTTCATCAGAGTCACCAACTCCAGATGGGGGACCTGAATGGATCCAAGCAGCCCATCTTGAAGAAAGATGGTTACTGGTGAGTAACCCACTGTTCTTCTTCGAGCGCTGCTCAGATGCATTCAGTAATAGGTGATTACTAGCCATGCTGATGGATGGCGGGTGGAGTTGGGTCTTCCGCCTTCAGCACAGCAACAATGCCCCAGAGGGGAAGAGGCCCACGTGAGAAGACCCTAACCAGAGTCAAGAGATGAACTAGGCTCTTGACATGGCACAGCTGAAGAGCAACTAGGGCCAACCCAGGTCAGGGGCCAAGGTCACCACAGCGAGGATGAGGAATGCAACATGAAACATAGAGGGTTGTGTTTGGTGCTCCACCTAAGTGGTATAACACAAGGTATGAAGGCCAGAAGATAAGCATCTGGCTCTGGGTTGTGCAGCATGAGCTCATTAGGGGATACTGGAGACCAGCGGCAGCAGGTTGGCCATAATGACTGTGGCCCACACTAGAGACAAAGGGAAGGATGAATATTATCCTTTGGGCTGAGCACATCAAAGCCCAAGCCGGGACTCAAAGAGTCACAGTGAGGCTTGGCGGGTGTGGGCCAGGCAGGTAGCTGCAGAAGGGATGAATCTTATCCCCTGGACTGGCCACGACCAGCCCTAGCGGAGTCTGGTCGGAGAGAGTAACAGTGAAAACACATTTGTACAGAGGAAGAGGAGCCCCTGAGGATGATTGAGAAGGGTTTGGGCAAGACACTTCAAGCCAGTGTACTGAAGGCCAAAGCCACAAGTGGTGTGGTAGGAGGCACAGGGCATGCCGGCTACAGGATCTTGAGTTAGTACGTGAGGAGTACACTTTGAACCAAGTATGGTACCAAAACTGGGGTTTCTTGCTGGAGGGGTACTCCTGGACACTAGCACCCCCACGGTGGTGGAATAGCCTTGGGTGGTGCCGATGGCTTGGTACCTATAGGAGTCTGGGTAACGCAAGAACTCGCGGAGAGGGAGCTAGAGAGAGAGCTGGTTCTTGGCCTGTAGTGCCATGGGATTCCAGCATCACAAGGATGCAGTCAGAAAGGGGGAAGTGAGGGCGGGAAGGATGCCGGCTATCGTTCAGCTAACTCGTCGAGGTGGCCAAAGGGCTGGTAGAGATGCCGTATAGGGATATGGTCTCACGTGCCTCGGGCACCAACAAAGGGATAGTTTCACAGCTACATTGCGTCAACGTGAGCACCAGGGGGAGGACACGTTGATGCGGGGCTACCCCCCCAATTATGGTTGTCAGGGGACAGGGAAGTCATCTTCTGATCACCTAGGAAGAAAAACTACTCGGAGAATAGCCACCACAGAATCCTGGAAGTATCCCGGGTTTAGAGAACCGATGTGAAGGGTTATTTCCAGTTGAGGAACCAGATGGTATTCCTCGTGGGGGAGTAGAAGCCTCTGTATTCAGAGTGTTTCAGAAACAGGAACTGTGACCTGTTTTCCTCTGTTTATTACCTATATATGTATGAGCAACGAATATCATCTGCTCCCTCAAGGAGGTGAGGGAACAAAGGGCCTGGTAAGGTAGTCACCAACATATCACGGAGGTGACCCGATGGTTGAACTGTAGGGCCCCAAGCAAAAATATAGAGAGTCAGCACACCCAAGAGATGGTACCCTGCCAGGATACGTATCCTAAGGTCAGGGAGGCTAGGCGGGAATTACAAGAAACTTGGGAAAGAGCTTCTGTGCTTGGAGTGCGGCCTTCTACCCAACTATGATGGGGGAGTAAGGTCTGGAAAGTGGATGCTAATATAGCAGGCCCAAGATAAGGTATCCCGCCACTGTTCCTGTTCCGGGGGGGCAACGTAGGCGCCATCCCTGCAGGTTCCCTGATCTGGAGGGTTCCAGTCAGGTATACTAGGTCTCTGCTTCCCGAGTGGAGGGGGTGGGGGGCATAAGGAAGGTGGCCACCGCTTCGGGTTGGGTGGGTCTAGGACGAGGACTCCTGGGAGAGGTGTCCTGCTAGCGACTAAGCTTGCAGCTAGGGAAGAGGCTGTACAGAGCCTCAGCTTCCATGAGAAAAAGGGGGATAAGTGTGACAGGAGTTGGACCACTCTGCTTTGGCCTTCCTGAGAGGCTAGGGTCCGCCATGATGGTGTGGGCATGACCCACCTGATGGGTAGGGTAGTGGAGGTTCTCGTTAGGCCGAGGTGTTGAGGGTCCCAGTAGAGCTTGCTACCTGGTATGTCGACGGTATGCTAGCGAAGGTATCCCCTGCCCCTGACCTGAAATTGAGAACGGGGCCTACCTGAAGTAGGGCATCTGGGTGATCCGTAGTGGTTCTGTGCCCAGGTGAACACCGTGCATGAACGTTGTGGAGCCTCTGCGGCAGTGGCTGAGGCCACTACGAGATGCGCTTCTCGTCCCTGTCAAGACCTGTTCTAACGCGAACAGCGTAGGGGTTATTGATTGAAGGGTACCGAAGAAGAGGTGAGGGGGCGTGTGAGGGGCAGATTCCCGTAAATGCCCAAGGTAGCAGCTGCCGGAGATATGTAGGGGTAGGCCCCCAGTACCGATGTACTAGCGCTGCAGGGGACGGGAACTGGTTTGTTCAGCCTGTGTCTGCCCAAGACCTGGGGGGGGAGGGGGGGGGAACAACATGGCCAGAGTTAGTGCAAGTGAGGGGAGGCCGGTCCCAATCGAGCCCCTTTCCCAAGGAAGGGAGAGGGTGTCAACTGTCCACTGCAACAATACAGTGAAGTCTTATTCTACCCCGGATAACTTGGAACTAAGGTGGCAGCTAATTGGGTGGTCCTCTTTGCCGCAGGTGGGAGAGGAAAGGGGTCTCAGCACCTTGCAGCGGGGTGATGACAGTGGCAAAGAAAATTTTGCTATGTTCCCATGTTGATCTAGATGAGTGGGAATTGAATGCGGGGCTTATGTGGGAGGGACGGGTCCAGGAGGGAGGACACCGAAGTATCTGGCTTCTCCCATGGGGTCCCGAGCAGTGCCCACCACTGGTAAGGTTTCTGGGGGGAACAGGGCTTCCCCACCAAAAGGCAGGTCCAGCACCACCTGTTGTGCATTAGGGGGCGCTCTAGCCTCCTTGAGCCAGGGCATCTGGCAAATAGTGACTGCCGAGGCCATAGTGCGGGCAACTGCATCCACCGTGTCATGGGCCGAGAGGAGGAGGTCTTGGGAGATTATATTACCCTCCTCCATGAAGGCATCATATTCCTCTCTGGCCTCGGGTGGGAGCAAGCACTGGAATTTTGCAAGTGACTCCCACACATTCAGCAAGTATCTGCTGGTTATGGCTTGACTGTTTGCCACGCGTAGTTGAAGGGCCGAGGAGGAGTAGACCTTACGGCCCAAGAGGGACAGTTGCCTGGCCTCCCTGGAAGATGGGAGAGGGTCGCTGGGGGGCTCCCCGGGGCCTAATGCCATCTGTACCACGTCCCACAGGGGACCAGGTGATCGGCAAGGGAGGGAAAGTCTGATTCAGGGACCCGATATTTAATGCCCACCGTGTCCAAAACGAGGCAGTAGAGCTTGGGCTCTGCCACCGGGAACGTGCGAGGTCCCAGACACTCGGGTGAAGTGGGATTGTAAAGGATTCTGTGGAGGTAAAGGCTGGCCCGAAGAGCGTATCCGGAGGGGGATCCGAGGGCTGCACCTCCATTCCCAGATGGGCTGTAGCTCGGTGCAACAAATCAAAATGCACTGACAAATTCCCTGTATAGGACCCCAGTGCTGAGGAGAAAGCAGTACTGGGAGCTCGCCGTGGTGGAGAGGGAGTCTGCTGGGGGGACCATTCCTGTGGGCGGAAGTGAAACGGCGACGGTGCCGAAGTGTGACACCAGGGTCACTTAGAGCCCCTTGATGGCCCTTCTTCTGAACTGGAAGCGGGGGAAGGAGAGCGAGACTCCCAGGGCGGTACCAGTGACGGCAAGGTGATGTGTTGCCGTGGGGATGGGCCTATAGTACTGGGCCCAAACTGAGAGGGAGACTGGGGTCTAGATGGTGAAGGAGAGCGGCACCCACGTTGGATCCAGGCCTTAGAGGTAAAGGCTGGTTTTCCCCTTCTAGCTCGGATTGGGGCAGGCGGTGTGGGGAGTAAGAGGAGGGCTCGAGCAGCCTTTACCGCTTCAGGGGTGGATGGTATGAGAAGCAACTCCTTGCTGCTCCATGGCAAGTCCTCACCCGGGGAAGGGGGACTGCCTGGTCTGGAGGGCTCCTGCTTCTGCGGCACTGGGCTATGGCGAGCCTGCAGTGCTGAGCGTGATTGCGGTTGGCGCCGGGGTGAACTCGGCACCGGCGAAGCTGGGCTGTGCCAAGCCAACGGTGCCGGAGACGGCGATAAGCGGTGTCGGGGTAATCCGGGCACCAGAGGCACCAAGCTGTGCCGCCGGGGTGATCCAGGTACTGTAGGTGCCGGGCTGCCCATAGGCAACCTCGAGCGGTGCAGAGGGGCCGGGGTGCCAGGTTGGCACCAGGGCGCTGGAGTCAGCACCGAGGTTGTGCGGCAGCAGCTACTGGTGGTACAGTACCTTGTGCGCTCCGGTGCCGAGCTGGGTCTCGGCGCCGGGTGGGAACCCAAAGCTTTGGGTGAAGAGTGCTGAGCCTCCTTAGAGGCTAGGGCACGGTGCCGTTGTTCCCTCTCCTTGATGGTTTGAGGTTTAAAGGAGAGGCACAGGGAACAGGCCGAGACCCTCTGGTCTTTGCCCAAGCACCTGAGGCACTTCCTGTGGGGATCATCCTGGGGGAAGGCCTTGCTGCACTCGCTGCAGGGTTTGAACCTTGGCATGATCAAGTGATGTTCTGGTCTGATGGTGGAAGACTCCTGTGGTGGAACTATGTCCACGAAGAGGTGCTCCCAGTCGGGTGAAAAGCTTATAAAGGAGAGGACAGGCTGCTTGCATTCACAAGGAGCGGACTTTCCAGATCCGACGGGCAAGGCAGAAGAAATGAAGCTGAGGAGGGTTTGGGAGGCGGCCATATATATAGCCACGGGGTGGCACGAGGGGCGGTGGCCACCTGCCCTCTCCTGACAGGCTGGGACAAAAGTTTTCCAACCAATCCCACACTCTTGCCCGGAGACACCTATTACTGAATGCATCCAAGCAGCACTCGAAGAAGAATGGGTTTTCATGGTCCATTCCATCCCTAGCATCTCTAGTAGCAGGGCAAATAGTTTCCCCCCCCCCCCCCCCGCCTCCTGAGCTGGCCAGTCCTTGCTGTGGAGCCAAGTCAGGGCTGTTTCCCCCTAGAGGGGCCTGTGCCCCATCCTTTCACCCTGGCATAGAATATGCCACAGGCCTGTTTGCTGCTCGCTGGGGGAGGCTCTTGGATTTGCACCCTGAATCCTGGGGTGCTGTGTGACTGGGAATGTGTCGAACTTAAGTCACTGCACATCATGGTGCAGGGGAGGTGACCCTAGGAGACCAGAGATTGGATATGTATCAAGATTCATGGTTGCTGAACTCAGGACATCTGGGTTCCATTCCCTGCTCTGGGAGAGAAGTGGAGTCTAGTGGTGAGAGCTGGGGAGGCTGGGAGTTGGGACTTAAGACTCACAGGCTGTGTTCACACACAGGGATTATTTCGATACAAGTTGTGTCGAAACAAACTTGTATCAAAATAATACCTTATTTCAAAATAACTTTGTCCGAATTAACACAAAGTTATTTTGAAATAAGGTAAAAGGTGGGAAACAAAATAGCATGGTCACACTGTGACCATGCTATTTCGTTTCTGGAGGGGACTGCAGGCACTGGCGGGCTTCGGTGCAGCCCAGCGCTGAACCCCACGGGTGCCTGCAAAGGGGGGCTGCAGGCACTTGTGGGGTTCAGCGCAGCTCAGCGCTGCTCCCCGCCAGCTTAAAGCCCAGGCTGCCCCCAAACCCGCCACGGCCTGCCCCCCAAACCTGCCACCTTCCCATTGAGCCCCTTGCAGAGCCCTCCACCCCCTCCCTACACCACAATGCCCCTGAGCTTTCGCACCAGCCTCCCCCTGCAGGCAGCACACAGAATCCAGACCAGCTGGTGGGTTTCAGTAAGTGACAATATTTTATTAGTCGGTGGGTGTTGGCCTGGCCTGGGGGGGGAAAGGGGGGAGATGAGCCCCTTCCCCTGCTCCCAGAAGTTAACTTTTTGCAGCTTGAATTGATAGACGTGTTAGTTCTGGCGAGAGAGGGATGCAGAGCACGAGTGGCCTGGACCTAGGAAACAGAAGACACGCGTGCTCTGCAATCAGGGCAGGTTCACTGTGGGACAGTGAGCTGGGGAGGGAACTCAATGCCCCCCTCCAATCCCTCTCTTCTCTAATCACAGGCATGCAAAAGGGGGACACAAACAGCTGGGGGGTACATTGATCACGGGGAACCCTCCCCAGAGATAATCCCAATAGGTGTTGATTTGCCCCCCACCCAAAGTGTGGTGGGAGGTGCTAACATGACTGTACTCTTCCCATCCCTGGTGATGCAGATGCTGCAGGTTCAGCTGATGACTTTCCTCCCCCCCATCTCCAATGTCTGAGATAAAACAGTAAATCCCCAATGCACTCCCCCCACCACACACTGTGGGGGAAAAGATGGTATATCCCCAGTACAACCCCCCCTCCACTGGAGGGACTAAGATGGTGTATTCCTGTCCAAACCCCCTGCTCCATGGGGTAAGATGGTATATCCCAAAGACAAGCTTCAGGGTGGGGGGGCATGGCTGGTGAAATAGCAGCCTGGATGGCATCAGCCTGTGCCCCACCCCCACTACAGGTGGCACTATGTTATATATCCAATACCCAGCCCACGCCCCCACCCGTGTAGCATATGGTACAGTCTGTCTGACTCCCCCCATCCACCAGACCCCTCCTCCGCTAGATCCACAACAAAACCCAGATGACCAGCGTAAATGAACAAAGGAAAATTACCCATGATCCCTGGGAAATTAAAGATCCATTATAACTAATAAACCCGAACCAGTGCTCACAGTTTTATGCAGGGAAAATAAATTTAACCCTAGTTTTTTATTTTGTTAAACCTCCCCCGCAGGGAGTAAAATTGTATATTCTAAATCCTGCCCCCCCCCCTCCCCCGGACACCTGCAAGGGGCAAGATGGATAGCCCGAATACACCCTCTCAGCTTCATGGGGCAGGATGAGCTAGCCCCCAATCTTCCCTCTTCCAAGGGGTACGATGATATAACCCCAGGCCCCCCATCCCCTGCCGCAGGGGATATAATGGTATATCCCAGTTCAGCCTTTCTAGTGGCTGGAGAGTCTGCAAGGGATGTGTGTGTCAGTCACTTGTGTGCAGGGTGTGTTAAATCAGACATGCATGTTAGTTCAGACTTGCAAGCTGAGGGGAAAAAGCAGTGTCTAGGCTTTGAAGAGACACAGAGTGGCCATGCCTGGTCGTGACTTTCCCCCAACGTGATGCCCCCTAGTGAGGAGAGGTGGATTTACCCTAACCCTACCCCATCTCCTCCAAGACCTCCCTTGCCCCCACACACCACCCCTACTGCCCCACACCTGGGTCTTGTCCCCCTGCTCCTCAAAATACTGTTCTACCCCACTGGCAGCTCCTCCCCAGCACCAGAATGGGCCCCTCTGCATGAGGATGGGTTTAGCTCCTTTTTGACTCCCTATTAAAGTGCAGCTGAAGGGAGGAGTGGGAGGGTGTGTCCCCTGTTGGAGGAGATGATCCCTGCTTTGCGTGTGTCCCTGCTGGAGGGGCCGAGGCCCCTGTGTGTGTGAGTCCATCCCACCCCCCAGCCCAGCTATGAAATCAAAGAAACATAACTAAAAGGGATGCACGCACTAGCCAAGCGTTGAGCACCCAGGTCTGGATGGACACACCAGCGTTGCAAGGTGCAAGCCGGGGGGTTGGTGGAAGAGATGGTCCCATGTTTGTGTTGTGTGAATGAGGGACACAGTGTCACATGTCTGACGGTGCAGGTTGCTGTGTGTCTTACAGCGTTGTGCGCTTGCAAGGGTACAGGTTGGAGGGTTATTGGGTGCAGTTAGTGTTGGATGTGTGTGAGGCTGAATGTTGATGGCTGCTTGGTATAGGTAGTGTTGTGTGCACAATAGGGAGAGTGAGGGGGTGCTGGGTGTGGTTATAATGTTGTGTATGCGATGGTGCATGTTGGAGGGTTATAGTGTTGCATGTATGAGAGGCTGAACACTGATGGGTTGCTGGGCATAGTTATGATGTCATACATGCAAGATGGTGCATATTGGAAGGTTGCTGGGTGACGTTGCGGTGTTATGTGTGCATGTGCATGTGCACACACGCAACCCTGAAAAAGCGCACTTCCCTGGACCACCCAAAGCCCGGTTGCTGTGAACCCTCCTGCTCCTGTTACTGCACCGCTAGGAGCACCACCTGTGTAGGGATGGGGCTCCATGGGGACCAGGTGACCAGGGCTAGGGAGGGCAGCAGATCAGTATTTCCCAAACAGAGTACTGTAGCCCATGGGTGTACCATGGAGTTTTTTGAAAAGATACGTGAAGGGTTCTGGATTGGCTCATGAATATTCATGAGTTCCTCTTGCAACTATATGGTGCTGTGCCTCAAAATAATGCAAGGTGTGCCACAGCAGAGAAAAGGTTGGGAACCACTGACCTAGAGGCAGGGGGTGGGGGACTGGGGACCATTGGAGAGGAGTGGGGAATGCATGGGGGAGCAGTGGGTGAAGGGGAAGGACAGCAGGACTGGAAGACGTGGGGGGGGAACTAGGTTTAAACCCGACCCATGGTGTTTGGAGAAAGTGTAGCTGTGTGTGAATGCTTCATGTGTCCTGTCCCGTCCCCCCCTCCGCTGCTTCCTTCTCTCCCCCAGTGGCGTGGCTGGCCTCTCAGTTCATCTCCTCAAAGAATTTGTAGCTGGGATTCTCGTAGCCATGGTTCTGCATCTTGCTGAGCTGCTGCTCCTCGGGGCTCCCCAGGGGATCCACCTGTCCCAGGGATGGACAGACACACACACGGGTTAGGGACATTGAGGCTGAAGGCTCCTCCCCCTATTCCAGCACCAAGGAATAGATGTAGGGTTGCTGCTCCCACACACCATTGCTAGGGAGCAGTACAGTGAGCATGGGGGTTGGGACTCTCGCGTTCTCCCTGGAAATGGATTGGGGTCCAGTGGGTCAGGGCAAGGGGGGATGGTAGCCAGGACTCCTGGGTCCTCTAGCTAGCTCTGAGAAGGAAGCCTTGCTCCATGGATCAGAGCACGGTAGGGGGCTGGGAGCCAGGACGCCAGGGTCCCATCTCTGGCTCTGCCTTGGTATGCTACTCCCACCCCCAGTGCCATGGGAGTGGTCGGGGTGTGAGTGGGGGGAGAGGGCTGTACCAGTCCTCACCTCCACAATGCCATGGCTGATGGTCCCATAGGGCTTCCTGCGAACCATCAGGAGACTGATGATGATCACCATGGCGACTGCCACTGCCACCACCAGCAGGCCAATCAGGGCGCCCCTGTTAATGGTTACCAGGGTGTCCGGCTCCTGGGTGAGGAAGAGAAAAGAGTTGTAGGTCCTTCACCCATCCTGGTAGCCCCAGTGTGGGGACTGGGGCAGGGTTATGAGGGTAGGTCCCATAGCCCTGTGGGGAAGCCCCAGTTTAGGGTTAGGGCTTATCTCACTCTCCATCCAGGCAGGAGCGGGGCAGGCCTGAGGCTTCCCCACCAGTGAGACATGGAAGTGTTGTGAGCCTGCAGCTCCCTACAGGGGTTACTGATGGGGAAGCAGTGGGGAATGTCCAAGGCTCATGATGAGGTGAGGGCAAACTTGCAGTATCTGGGGGTGCACAGCACAAGGATTTGCACAAGCACACATGCAAGAGAACACGATGGAGGGAAGCAGCTTTGCAGGGTATCCAGATGCAGGGGCCACAACTGCTCACCAGCTCATCTCGCTGGATCTCTGGGGACTTGTAGGCCACTCCCTTGACATCCCCCATAGAGGCATTCACCTGTGGGGTGGGGAGGAAAAACAGACAGAGATGGAATAGGGGGCCCCTGTCTGGCCCCCAGCCATGGCAACAGGGTGCAAAGCACTGTGGGTAAATGGTGCTTAGCTATAGTCTCCTCCGCCTTGCCATTATGCTGTCTTGAAGATGTTCATGTCTCCCACCATGCACTGGGCTCTCATTCTATCCAAGGGGAGTCTGTCACATCAAGACCTTCCCCTCATGCACTGCACCAGCTGAGAGGGGTGATGCCAGGTGGCTCCTAGTGTGCACACTGTCCTCATTCCTTCCTGGGCGAAGATCTCATCTGCCCTGGAGCTCCCAACCCAACTCACTAGTGACCCCAAGTCAGGCCCCACACCCTGAACCTCAGGCCTGCTCACCCTCTGCTCGTCCTCATCCAGCAGGGTGTCCTCATGGGCAGGGTAGTCGTACTCTGCTGCCGTTCCTGAGGCTGTGGGAAAGGAAAGAGTCATGTGGGAGGGGGCAAGGGAAGTAGGTTGGCATGTAAGGGCCAGTAGCCGGCCACCTGCAGACACTCACCTTTCTTCTCAGCTGGCTGAGAGTCTGCCCAAGGAGGCATCCCGGCGGGATTGGTGGAAGGAGATGGAGTGGAGGGCAGAAGAACCATAGAAAGAGAAACAGAGCAGAGACAATAGATGCGGGGGGCATCGTGCTGACCCCCCATACAGAACAAGACACTTCGCCTCCAACCTCACAGCCCAGAGCTGGGCAGGGCACAGTACACTGGAGGAATCTACCCTTCAAATCCCCCTCCCTGCCCCATAGCACTTCCCTCACCAGCTCTAGCCCCGTCCACACCCTTGGCCCACTGCTTTGGGTCCTGGCCCTGCCCCTTTCACCTTCTGTTCAGTCCCAGCCCAGTAAGGATCTAATCCTTCCCCAGCAGGTTCACCTTCCCTCGCAGTTCCAGCCCCACAAGGCTTTGGCCCTGCCCAGCACAGCTTCTGAGATTGACCACCACAGGCTCCGGACACTCCTCCCACAGGCTTTGGTCTCAGCCCCAATAAAATTCACACCCCTTGCGGCTCCACCCCCAGGTACTGGCCCCACCCCTCACCTTCCCCCTGGGAGAGGTCTATGGGCTGGTCCTCAGGGCCCAGGTCCTCGTTGCTGTTCAATGGCAGAAACTCCTCAGTGGTGTGAGTCTCAGAGATGGACGTAGTGAGCAGGCGGCTAGCCCCCACCCGCTCTGCCTGCAACAGTTCCTCTGGAGAGATGGGAGGGGGGGGATAGACAGGTCACAGGAGACAGAGACCTCCCCCAGCAAGAGGCAGCCTTCCCTTGCCTCTTGGGCAGCCACTGTTCCCTCTAAGCTGTGTGCGTGTGCACGCGCGCACAGGTCATGAAACCTGCGCACACAACAAAATAAAGCGCGCACAAAAAAATTCAGCAGTGCTAATATTGGTGCTCACAAAGAAATGTTTTTGCGCACACAAAGAAATTGTTTGTGCACACAGTCTACGGGTAGTTAGAGGGAACATTGTGGGCACCTGGTCCCTCTGCTCTCATCCCCAGACCCCCTCTCCTCCCAGAGCAGAGGAAAGAAGCCAGGAGTCCCCCTCCCAGCTCTAACCACTGGACCCCACTCTGCTTTGCGCCTGGCTGAAAGATAGGATTGTGGGTGCTGGGGTGTGTAGCTGGAGATCCTCTTATAGACCCTCCAAGAGCAGAAGACTGCGATGTCAGGGCAGGGTGGAAGTAGGGTACTGCAAGTGGGGGTGCATACACATTTCACCCCACAGCCCATCTAAGGTCTGGTGGGCTTACTGAGGGCACCAGGGCTGCACACGCGCACACACACACACACACACACATTGCTGGTCTCTTAGAGCTGAATAGTGAGCGTCTCAGGGGAGAAGATGGCGTAGACAGGGAGTATGGAGAGTGGAGTTGTCAGGGGCAGGGGGGTATACACGGATGCCACAGACCCTCCAAGTTGGAGTGAAAGGGGTGGGAGATGTTAGGACGGCCATTTGGGGAGGGGCTGTTCGGGTATGCACATATATGGTCCTGCAGCCCTGTGGAGAGCTGGGGGCTCTCATGGGGAGGAGCTGTTAGGGGGCTGCCAGGGGGGAGATGATGCTGGGGGAACTGTATGGGAGCCACTGGGCTAAGTATCCAGTCCCAGAGCCCTGCAGAGGGAGAGCTGAGGGGGATCCTGGAAGGAAGAGCTGTGGGGGACTGCCAGGGAGCCATCAGCCCTATGGAGAGCTGGGAGAGGCTGTCAGGGTACCTACAGGTCTGGGCCCAGATCCCTGAGGAGAGCTGGGGAGTCCTTGGATGGAGAGGCTATTACAGAGGGGGGCTAGTGGGAAAAGTACATATTTGTGCCTGCAGCCCCACAGAGAGCCAGAGGGCTATCACAGGAAGGAGATGTAGTGGAGAGGGTCTGTTGTGGTATATATGTATTTGTTCCTGCAGCCCTGCGGAAAGCTGGGGGACAGTTCGGGGGAGAAGCTGTCGTGAAGCGGAGCGTACATGGGGAGAGCCATTGGGAAGCTGTGAGGGTACACATATCTGTTTCCACAGCTCGGTGGAGAGCCAGGGGACTATCAGAGGGAGGAGGAGCTGTCACGGGAGCCGTGAGGGTACATACGTATCTGTTCCTGCAGCTCTGCAGAAAGTCGGGGATTCTTGAAGAGCAGCGCCAGGCTCTGGTTCATGCGTTCCTCAATCACGTGCAAGTGGGTGTACACCTGGGGACAGATGGAAGAGGAACAGACTGACGGGAGGGCTTTGAAGTTGGTGTTCCCCTCCCCGACTGTTGGAGTGAGGGCTGCCAGGAGGTACAGGGTAGGGTCCCCACCTGGAACTTCATCTGCTCAGCCTTCTCGGGGTCGACAGCGCTGACGTGCTGGTAGTGCCGCAGCGTGTGCCGCTGGTCCTTCTGCTCTGCCCGCACGTACCGCCGCAATGCCTGCAGCACCCGATCCGGCTGGACAGCCAATAGCAAGGGAGAGGTGAAGTCAGAGCTGGCCACTCAGAACCTCTGCTCTAGAAATCATTCTAGACTGCCCACTTCAACCAATCCGTGCAGCACTTGCTCCAACTGGAGCAGCCAATTGCAGGAGAGAGGAGTCAGAGCTGGTCAATCAATACTCCTGCCCTGGAGATCCTTCTCTAGACCATGTTCTAGACTGACTCACCTCACCAATCCACCCCATGCTTGCCCCAGCTGAGGAAGCCAATCCCAAGGGACAGGAGACATCAGTCAACCAATTGGCATCCCTGCTCTAGAACCCATTCTAGGCTGATCTATTTCTTTTTGGGATCTCAGTGGCCCCAGACTGGGGCCATCCTGGATCCACCCGCTGCAAACCTGTGGGTTGTCACTCTGCACGGCGCTCAGGTAGCTCTCCAGTGCCACACGGCGGTTGTCATTCAGCAGGGCTGCAACCCGGGCCAAGTGCGTCTCCACCAACCGCTGCCGCTCACCCGCCACCTGCTCCTCCAGCGTCTGCAGGATGGACTGGAAATGCTGTATGAAGATGGACTGGGGGTCAACTGCGGCAGGGCCAGCAGCCCTCGCGGGGGGGAGGAGCAAAGTATTCAGGTGGAGCAGAGGGTGGTGACAGCAGCCCTCAATGGGGAGGGTCAGTGGGGCCATGGCCAGGAACTCAAATGGGTAGAGCCAGGGGGTCAGTGGAGGATGGGGCCAGTCAATGCAGGGAAAGGGCAAGTAAGTGGGGTTCCCCAATCCATCTTCCAGACACAGACCTGTGTCCCAGGCTGGCCATGGGACAAGGGCAGCCCTGGGGCTGAGACTGAGCAGCTGGGGGGCCGAGTTCATGAGCTACCTGGGGGTGGGGTAAGAAACTCCATGAAGGGCAGCTGTGCCTCACTTTCTTCGGAGGACAGTGGGGCTTACCTCGTTCAGCGCCTGCCGGTCGGCCTTGGGGAGCTCCTTGGCCTGATTATCTGCCTCAGCCCACTCCTTCATCACCTGCGGGGGACAAAAGACGAATGGGATGGCCCCATGCCCAGCCTGCCCCCCCCAGGCCTCAAAGCTCAATCAACCCACTGGACATAGGGCATGTTCTCCATCCTTGTCTGTGCACGCTCCAGCACACACCATCCACACATACTGACACATGCCATCCACAGATGCCAACATCCATGTGGAGAGAGATATGATGAAGACTGTACTTAATCAATACTGTGTGTTCCTCAGTTTCCCCTACATATTATGTAATGTGAGGGGGGTGTGACCTTTGTAGTGGCCACTGGGGGCAGGTGTGGCTGATTAGCTGCCTGCGCACAGACAATGGTTGGAGCCTAGCCCCTTGCAAGGTGTTGAGGAGGAGAGGTCAGGTGACCTCCTGAGGGCAAGGGGATGGACAAAGGACAGTAGGGAAGCATGTGTGGGACTGGCTGGAGGGGCCGTTTCCTATGGGGAGCTCAGGGAGCATGGCCCAGGAATGGGGGGGGGGGGGGGGGCTCTGGAGCTCCCTCAGCTGGTTTTTCTTGTAACATCTTCATTCATCTGCTAATACATCCATGCTGGGCTGCACCCCCAACAATTCATCAACCTGCCCTTTCCCAGCTAACTGCAGAGTCCCTGCTGACTGCCGGGGGCACAAAGCCCCTCTGGGGTCATGGGAGGCTACCCCAGGCACCCCAGGCTGGGGACTCGCTATGGGGAGCTCCTGGCAGAAATGCAAACACACCAAGGTTGGCCCCAGGAAGCAGCTGCCCTGGCATTCTGACTGGCTTCACCCGAGAGGCTCCAGGGTACTGAGCCTGTGACTGTGGCATGGGTGGGCACGCACAGCTCTGGGGCACACCAACGCGGTAACGCCTCCACTGCTCAGCTTACGGGGGACAGAGATAGCAGGACACACTGACAGGAGGGTTGGAGACAGCACCAACCATAGGGGGATGCCCAGGGGCACAAAGAATGCACAAGCTACCACACTGGGGCAGACCAGGGGGGCACTGTGGGAGTGGTGGGGGCCACAGCAGCCCCCCCAGTGCACCTCATTAA
The DNA here is from genome assembly GCA_007922195.1 of Podocnemis expansa. Taxonomy (NCBI): domain Eukaryota; kingdom Metazoa; phylum Chordata; order Testudines; family Podocnemididae; genus Podocnemis; species Podocnemis expansa. The sequence goes on from ML682100.1 coordinate 1,414,919, forward strand.
TCTGTTTCATCCGGCGCTCCTCCAGGTCCATCTTGGCTCGCAGGAAGTTGGCGTGTTCGCTCCCGTCACCTGGCATCTCGAAGTAGATGTCCACACCGTCTGTAGGGCGTGGGGTGGGGGTTGCTGTGGGGAGAAGGAGTGATCAACATGGCACCCACTGCTGATCCCACACACTTTTCTCAGCACAGCACCCCCTAGCACTGTGCTGGGGTGTTGGGCTGAAGTTTCTCTTGAGGCTGGGTAGGGTGAGGGGGGTCTCCTCTGAGCTTGGTGTGGCTGGGCACCGAGCCACACAGAACAGACGCCCCATTGTGATGTGGGGAGGAAAAGAAAACAGCAGCTGAGCTCTCCCCCCCGCTGGTGCGTCAGCTTCGTGCTGGGCTGTGCCAGCCCCCCATGGCCTGTGCACTCCCCCCCGAAAGTGGTCAGCACAGTAGTGCCTACCCCAGGGGCTGTGCGAAACCATTGGCTGGCCCCACCAGCAGCACCCACCTCAGGGGACTGTAGGAAACTGCCACCTCCCCTCTGCAGTGCCCCTTTCTGGAGGATTTCCCCAAACAGCACATGGCTGAGGTCCAGGTCTCACCCTTACTCTCCTCCTCAGTGGTCCGCGTGGTTGTAGTGATGGTGGTCTGCGTGATACTGTCGTCATAGTAACCAGGCTCCACAAAATAATCGTCCCAGGTGGCGGGGAAGGGGTCGGTGTCAGCCGCACTGTCTCTGGGGCCTTCATCTTCCTCCTCTTCATCTACATCCTCCTCCTCCTCCTCCTCCCCATCTGCCTCCAGCGTCTCCTCTTCTGTGGGGGCCCGGCCTGTCGGGAGCCTCTCGCTACAGCAGGGTTGGGGGGAAGAGTCAGGGATGATCTCAGGGCTGCGAGCTTCCCCACAGCAGTGCCCTGAGCTGCAGGGGATGGGGGTGCTGTGAGTTTCCCCCAAAGGTGCCCAGTTTGCAGAGGAGAGGGGTGCTGCAAACTTCCTCCACGGCACCGCCCTAAGCAAAAGGGAGGCGGTGTGAGCTCTCCCATAGCTGTACTCTATACGCCCCCTCACCTGCGCTTGGGCTCTTCCTTCAGGTGGGCCATGTTGTGGGGGGCTGGAGTGGGCTCCTCCAGCCGCACAGGGAGGGGGCGTGAGGGGCAACACACGTACTCCACACCCCGGAAACGGTCAGCCCCACAGGGCAGCAGCATCCCATAGCTGTGCAGCTCCAGCCCCTCAGTGCTGCAAGCCTGTGGTGGGGTAGAGGAGAGCATCAAACATCCCATCAAACATCAAACAACCCAGCAATAGTGTATCCACAAGCACCCCCCACCTCTGGCAGTGGTATCTCCTGCAAACTTCTTCCCCCCTGTAGTAATGGTATCTTCTAAGAACTCCTCCTGGCAGTGGTATGTCCTGCAAATTGCCCCCCACCATGGCAATGGTATGTCCTAAGACTTACTCCCCCACCTACCCTCCCTTTCACAACCCTATCTCCCTACGCCACCTTTCCCAGATGGTGATGGTATCTCCCTAGATCTCTCAAGAACTGCCCCCACCTCATCCAGCAATGCTATCTCCTGAAAACTCCCTGCTCCCAATGGCAATGGTATCACCTGAGACCACCATTTCCAAAGGGAATGGTATCTCCGCAAAATTTATTTTCTCTCACAAAAGCTCATGTGAAATAAATTTGTTAGTCTTTAAGCTTCCAAAGGGATAGCCGTGTTAGTCTAGTCCAGTAAAAAAACAATAAGCAGTTGTGTGGCACTTTAAGACTAACAGATCTTCTCCCACAAAAGCTCATGCAAAAAATAAATCTGTTAGTCTTAAAGTGCCACACAACTGCTTGTTGTTTTTTTACTAGTCTTTAAGCACCACAGAACTTCTTGCTTGTTTTGCAGATGGAAACCGTATCTCCTTAGAACCCCTTCTGCAGATGGCAATGGTATCGCCTGAAAACTCCCCCCCCATGGCAATGGCATTGCCCAAGGTCTCCCCCCATAGTGGTGGTATCTCCCAAGACCCTCCAATTGTCCTTCCTGAACCCCTACCTACCTCCATGAGTGGTATCTTCCAAGAACCCCCCCCCAACCCTCCCAGAAGGCAGTGGGATGCAGTGATACCTGCGGGGGGTGCTCTCCCCAAGAGGGGGTGCATGGCAGCCTGCAGGCAATATGGGGTCTCCAGCAGGGGTTGAAGAGGCAGCGGAGGGAGTGATATGGGGGTCCTTTGCCACCACCCGTACTCACCTCCTTGGCCACGCCATGCCAGTAGACATAGCTCTCGCACGAGTCCATCTTCTCCTGGTGCAAAAATTTGCAGGTGTCGGGCACGAGGAGAGCTTCACTAACGAACTCACCCACTGGGGGGAGATGGACACACGGGATCAACATGGCCCCCACCCCGTCAGAACCTCCAGACACCCCTCCCTGAGCAGGAGATGGAAACCAGGCGTCTTGCGCTTGTCCCTCTGCTCTAAGCAACAAAATCCCATCCCCTCCCAGGATCTCGGCTTCTAGTCCCCCAGCTCAAACTCTCAGATCTCCTTCCCAAAGCCAGGGATTGAACCCAGGCACCCCCACAACTCACCCAAGCACCTGTAGGGCACCACAATATGCTGATGCCCCTTGCATCGGGGACGCCCTTTCCTGCACCAGTTGTCGATAGTGACGGGCTGGGTGCCCTCCACCGCATTGGTTATTTGCAGCTCAGGGTACACCTGTGGGGCAGATGGGGCCACGCAGTTATCACTAGGGAGGGGTCGCTAGGGTTATAACCCCCAGGATCCCCCCAGCTGCAGACTGGACAGACAGCAAGGATTGTGGGGGTGGGGGAGACTAAGGGGGCAGCAGCAGTTGAATATGGCTCTACGCCCCTTTCTATTCACCCCCTTGGTTTGCCCCAGTGAGTCGGCCCTCTCAATGTCTTTTAGTGGGAAGAGACCAACGGGAGGCTGCGTGAGGGGTGGAGGGGCTGACGGCCAGGAAGAGCCACTGCAGGGTGGGAGGGTATCAAGGTGTGGGGGACAGGGGGTAGGTTCCACCTGGCAATAGGTGACAATCTCCCGGCAGGGTGTGGCAGACAGGCAGGGGAGTCTGTGAGGGGTGGGGGGCACTCTGTGCCATGGTGCTGTGGGCAGCCATGGGCAGATGACTGGCAGTGGGTGAGTTTTTCCTGGCAGGAGGTGGGTGCAGGAGGAGCCGTGGAGCAGGGGACTGCCGGGGGAGCTGTGGGGCAGGAGACCATAGGGTGGGTATCTGATGGCAGTAGACAAGGCTCTCCTGGCAGGTCCAGGTGTGTCCGCAGGGGGACACATGGGGCAAGAGTGCCATGTGGGGAGTCAAGGGTCAGGTACCTCCTGGCAGTAGGCGAGGATCTCCTGGCGGCTACGGAAGCAGCTGCAGGCACCAGTGGCATCGGGGTCCCACCCACCAGTCTGCAGGTTTCGATGCATCGTCAGCTTGCCACAGAACACGGCCACCTGGGGCTCGACCACGGGTGCCCCCGCCACGCCCAATGCCTGCCGTGGAGGTAGGGGTTAGTGTCTGGCCTGCCCATCCCCAGCACCTGCCACACAGGGAGGCACCCACAGAACGACCCATCCTGACGCCCTTTCCTAGCCTGCTCCAGGCAGTGATTCTGGCAGCAGGACCCCAGTTTCCAGGTGAGAGTGGGTCCTGGCCCCCAAAGACAGTGAGGGACCCTGAGACCACCCCTCAGACCCTGCTGGGACTCAGCAGGGTCAGTGGTGAAGGGTGAAACAGATGAGATCCACCCTGCTCCTCACAAACCTGCCTGTTTCTGCGGGCTCTCATTGTGCCCCCGGACCCCACTGCACCCTACCAGACTCACGTGCCAGCTGCGTCCACCAGACATGCCATCCCAGAGAGCCAGGGGAAGGGGAGCCCTGCTCTCAATTGGGCCAGCTTTGATCTGCCCCACGGTAGCAGGCTGGGGGAGGAGGACATGGGGCCTTTCCCCTCTAGGCCAGCAGTTGGGAGGCGAGGATCAGGTTGGGCAGGGCCCTGGCAGAGCTGAAGGGTCCCTGGGGGGGTGGCTCATTGACACATTTGCACCCCCACCTCCCATCCCCCCCACACCATCCATCTCTCTCTCTCTCTCTGGCAACCACCGGGATGTTGTTGCTGCGGTAACTGCTCCCCATGGAGTTGCCCGATCTTCCCGGTCGCCATGGAGACCGTCTCCCAGAAGGAATTTTAAAGAACCCTCCTCCCCATCATCCTCTCCCTCCCCCTTCAGACTCCCCCCCACTTAGCACCCAGGATCCTCCTCCTGCCACACCCTCCCCACCGCCTGCCCCCCAAGTTCACTCTCTTCATACCAGCCCCCTTCACTTCATACCCCATCACGGCTCCCCCTCATCCCCCCACCAGTGCTGAGCAACTGGGATCCTTGCCCCCCATTTCCCCTGATACTCCACACTCTGCCCCAGGGAAGAAAGTTCCTAGCAGGGCCTGAGGGTAGAAACCCCTTCCCCAGGAACCGAGGTACCAGGTGCCATCTCTGCCCCCCAGCCCACCTGGCACGGTGCCAGCCCTGGGCCTTTAACAAACTGCCTTTCACAGTCTCACCCAGTCCAACCAAAACAACAACAAAAGGCTCATTCTCGCCCTGCCAGGGCAGCCTGAGGGCTGCAGGTCAGGAGTGAGAGCAGGGAGCTGGGCGAGCAGGGGCCTGCAGGTTGGGACTGAAGACGCGGGCAAAATCGCGGGGCAGGGCTGGACTAGAAAGGGGCCGTGAGTCACCATTCCCTGCCCTGCTCTGTGGCACCGGAGGGGGCTGTCGGAAGGGGGGCTGCCCCACCGGCTCAGCCCGGATTACCCCAGCTCTCCCTGCCTAAGCCGCTCACTCTTGGCTTTTCAGCAGCTGCCACAATATGCCTGGGCCCGACTCTGGCCTCCCAGCTCCCTCCAGACTAGTGCCTGGGAGGAGGTGAGACAACAGCGATGGGAGGGGGATTCTGGCTGCACACGCCCCCTCCTCACTGTCTGCTCCTGCAGGAGCTGAGGCCCCTAAAGCAGCCGACTGGGGTGTGGATGACCCACAAATCTGCTAAGCAGGGGCCAGATTAAACTAGCCTGGGACCTTGGCTAATTCCCCCCCTCACACGCACACTTGGAGAGATGAAATGGGGGATTCTGACTACTCCAGCCCCAGGCTTGCCCAGCAGTGGAGGGTCTTGGGGGTAGAATCAGGCTGCTGCCTCCTACAGGCCCCCCAGCCAGCAAAGGACCAAAAACTGGATGGGGGGGAGACAGATACGGCATGGGGTGGTCAATGGGGGGGGCTGCAGCAGGAAGGGACCAGTGGGGGGGGGCAACAGAACGAACAGAGGCTGCAGATGCAAAAATTACCAGCTATTCCCCCTCCCCCACCATCGTCCACAGCTCGCATCCTCCCCCCACCCCATGAATTATCCATGCTCCTCAGTACATTAAGGCACCAGCTGGCAGGATGGAGCCTGTGTCCTGGGGGCTGAGGGAGAACTGGCAACAAGCTAGGAGGGAGGGGCAGGCAGAGGGACCTCCCTAAATCCATGGGGTGGGGGGGTCAGAGGTAGCAGTGGGTGGCAGCACCTCCACTACAGGAGATCGCTCCCACCCCTCACACACGCACAGCAGCTGAACTGGAGGCTCTGGGTACTCCACCTCCCTCTCCTCCCAGGGCCTGGGAGACAGCCCCGCAGCCCTGGCTCCCAGCCCTCTGCACCTCCCTCCAATTTGTCTTTCTGGTATCGGGGGGCCTAGAGCCAAGGCTCCTGGTTTCTCCCCCTGGTTCCTGGCAGGGTTCAGTGGGTCAGAGCAGGGGGTAGGGAGGCAGGTTTGATCCCTCCAAAGCCCAGGCTCCAACCATCAGCCCAAGAGCAGCGGGGAGCTGCTGGCGGGGTGGGTTAAAGGCACCAGGACATGGTCTGGAGGTGGGAAATTCCCCTGTGCTGCACTTGTGGGGGCTTCCCACCCTTGCCCCCTCTGGTACTGCAGCACCGAGGGGGGCATTGCCCCTCGGCTTTGTCCTGTGACGCTGCCTCACATGATGGGGTGTGTGGGAGGACAGGGAGGCAGGATTAGGTTCCCTGAGCCCCAACGGCCCTGTTCCTGCCTGGTTTGAGCCAGAGCCTGTGATTGGCATAGGCAGAGCTAGGGGCTCAGGAGCATGGGGGGTGTGAAATGGGGCAGAGACCCTTAGCGGTCCCACAGCTCAGCAGGAACGCGCCCCTCACACCCACCCTGCAGGCTCAATGGCAGCCCCACATGAAGTGCCGGCTGGTGGCAGCAGAGATGTGAGCACTCACAGGCCTGCTTGGGGTCTCGCCAAGGGTGCTGCCAAAGACGGGGGGCTCCTGGGGACATTAGCTAGATGGGTGGCTGTAGCTCCCCGGTGCAGCACAGGGCTCCCAAGGGCCGGAGGGGGCCCCGACCGCTCCACAAACGACCATGTCATCCAGGGAAGCAGCCTCCGCACCCCAGGCTGCCCCACTGACATGGGCTAGAGGGGCCACTGGGTAAACTCTCATGTGGGGCAACAGGGCGGCTGAGAACCGGGTCCATCCTGTGCTGCTGGCCGCCAGGCCCTGGGGTCTGGGATGGAAAACCTGGGAGACGGGGGCGAGGGAGGAAGGCACCCCGCCATAAGAGGGGCTTTGAAGCATCACGGACGCTGCCACCCCCATCAAATCAGCGGGGCGCCACAGGGCACGGGGCCAGGACTCCTGGCTCTGGAAGGGGAGCTGAAAACAAGGGGAGCCAGCTTGGTCCCACGCCCCACGGGGGTGACCTTGGTCAGTCCCTCCGTGCCTCAGTTTACCTCCCCCCTTCCTAAAGCGTCACGCCCCTCGGAAACCCTCCCCACCGCCGCCAAACCGCGCAGGGGGGCAGCCCGTGGGGTGGCCTCCACCAGGACAGGGGGGCGATTTCCAGCCCCTCCACCCGCCCGCCCCCCGCTTCTGCAAGGCGCCCCTCACCTGGCCGGCGGCGCCGGCGCTGAGCGCCAGCAGGATGCAGGCTGCCCCGAGCCCCGCCGGCAGAGCCATGGCCCGGCCGCACCGCAGGCTCCCCGCGCCCGGCTCGGCTCGGCTCGGCTCCCCGCGGATGCACCAGCCTGGCGCTGCGGCTCCCTCCCGGCTGGGCTGTGACAGGAGGAGCCGGGGCCGTCAGCTGCGGTGCTGCAGCCCCCCCTTCCCGGCTCCGCCCCCACCCCGCCCTCCGGCACAGCCGGACAGACAGACGCGCTCGCCCGGCGGGAGCAGGAGCTGGGACAGACACATGGACCCCGACGGGCAGGACGGGGCGGGGACAGCCCCACAGCGTGGGAGGGGGGCAGAGGCAGCACACAGCCCCCCAGGCAGGACGGACGGACAAGCCCCAGGTCAGGGGGTGGTGCATTGCAGAGCCCTATCTGCCTCGGCCTGCGCAGGACAGACAGACAGCCTGGACTGGGGGCAGAGGCGGAGGCTAAGACAGAGCTAGGGACAGGGGTCCTAGCCGCTGTTCCCTCTAAGCGCGTGCACACAGGTCACCAAGCCTGCGCACACCACCAAATAAAGTGCGCAAGTGCTAAGAAATTGTGCACACAGTCGAGGAGTAGAGGGAGCATTGCCGCCCAAGCCTGGTATAAGCCCAGGAGCTGGGGCAGACCCTGCAACCCAGACGGACCCTCTCCTTCCAGCCTAGAGCAGTCTGGGGACGGGCAGGCCCCGTACAGTGTGATGGGGTCCACAGAGCAGGGGCGTTGCTGGCACCTGGCACACAGGGCACGTGCCCCAAGTCTTGGCGCCGGTGCCCCGAGTGTCTGAGCCGGCCCTGTCCCAGAGGAAGGACCCTGGCTGGGGCCCCTTCCGCAGCGCCCGCCTCGCCCGGCCCGAGCCCCGGCCAGGCATTGAGGCCGGGAGACCCCCAGCGGCACCTGCCTCACCTGGCCCTGAAACTGGCTGGGGATCGGGGGCCAGGCTGGAGGCGGCAGGAGCCCAGTGAATTATCGGGCCCGGGTGCCAGAACGTGCCCAAGGGGGCGTGGCCTGGGCCCATTTCCCAGGTCTTTTCCAGGCCAGTGACGTTCCTGCCACAGAGTGCAAGTCAGCCGTCTTACGGCAGGGAGTTTCACAGGCCAGCTGGCTCCATCCTCTGCCCAGGGCCTGAACAAAGCTTGGCAGGTGATAGATGGGGGGTTACAGCCCCCTTAGTCCTGAGTCCTACCCAAGCCCAACCTATTAAATCCCTCCACTGCCGTCCTGATGCCGGGAATAGAAAGAACCCAGAAGTCCGGAGATTCCCACCTGGTAGACAACTCCCCTCCGCATGAGAGAATGGAGGAGAGGAGTCGTTGCCTCAAACTGCAGCTGAGGGGCATCCCACATGTTAACACAACCCAGCCCCCTGCATCACTGCCCCCACCCTGAGAGAGGCAAGACAGGCTGATGTCCACTGGAGGCTGGTAGGCCAGCCAGGCTCCCCAACCCCAACAGCACCGAAGGAGGCCGGACAGATGTAGAGATGAGACCCAAAGACAGCTTGGGCACAGCCAGGCCCCACAGTGTCTGAGGGAGGCAGGGTCAGGGGAATGAATAGTCCCTGGCCATCCGGCCTGCTCTGCCCTTCCCCTGCATTTGCACTTGCCCTGCCTTACTAGAGCCCTGCAAATATACGGATATCCGCAGATATCCGCCTTATATCTGCATCCAGAGATACAACACAGATATCCGCGGACCATTTCTTGCGGATGCAGATCAGATACAGGTCAACATGTTTTTATCTTTACAGAACTAGAGGCCTGCAAATATGTAGGTATCCATGGATATCTGCATCCGTGGATACAACACGGATATCCACGGACTATTTCTTGCAGATGCAGATCCATGTATTTGCATCCACGCAGGGCTCTATGCCTTCCCCTTCCCCCTGCTGAACAGCTCCTCCAGTCTCTCCCCCAATCTTTCCCAGGCCCCCATGCAGTATTGCAACCCCTCCCCACTCCCCCTAGCCCACCAGTAGGAGTTTGGGTTGTTGATGATAGACTGTCCATAGGCAGGGCCAGCCCAAGGGGTTTTGGTATCTTAGGCAAACTATGACTTTGGTACCCCCCTCACATGTTACAAAAGAAGGTGCTATATTAATATATGCTTTTTAAATGGAAAAAAATCCACTTCCATCTAATTTGGTGCCCCTAAAGCCTGGCACCCTAGGTGGCTGCATAGTTCACCTATCTAGTTGGACCTGCCCTCCATAGGTTCCTCTGGCTAGGTGATCTCCAGGAGGGTAGGGAAGAACCAATTTGCTCCTGGCAGGGGGACAGGGGGAAAAGAGTTGGGCTTGATTTTTTAGTAGGGGGAAGAATCAGACTCAGCTAGGGGCAGGGGAAATTGGCGTCACCCTAGACCCTGGCCTGTGGCATAGAGGTGAGAGGTCCTATTGAAGAGAACCTGAGTAGTGGGTGGGCACAAGCCCACCCACTGCTAAAACCCTTCCCCCAGCCTAAGGGGAAGCAGCACTAAGCAGGCCTTCAAAAAATCCAGGGGACAACTAAAGTGAAAACAGGGATGGGTGTGAGGGTCACAGGTTCAAAATTAGGGTTTTAGAAGGGGATACCAAGCAGAGAACCCCAGACAGCTCCCACTGCTCCAGAAAGGTGTTGAGGGAGCCAGCGGACGCCGCCCAGAGGAACTCTGCCTGGAGACGTGCACGGACGAGGGAGCGGAAATAGGCCCCACAGTCGCAGGCTCCTCCCTCTGCCAACTTCCTCTCCCGAGTTTTATAGGTAGCTACCTTTGCATAAGCCAAGAGGAGGTTGGCGAGTGGAGGTGAGAGGTGCCAGGCAGAGAACAGCTCTTGGGTAAGCAAGCAGCCCAGACTCTTTGGGGAAGAGGATGCAGTGAATGCTGGGATGTGTGGTGCACCCCCTCAGCACGTATTGGGTGCCCCCCTGGCCGCATAGGCCCTATATACCCTGCTCCCCACTGGCATCCTGCAGCTGGAAGAGGGGGAAATGTAGGTGGATTTGCAGGTCCAGGCAGAGCTGAGGGGCATCAGTAGTTAGCACTAGACCAAGGCTCCCACAACTCTCCTCCTCCCACTGCCCTCTTCTGGCCCCATATCTGTCCCCCAGCAATTCTAGGAATGCCCTCTGTGTGCTTGCCCAGGGATTTGGGGAACAGAACCTGGCCCTGCTATGGCTACTGCACCCCAAAGCCATGACCAGTTCCCTCCGAGGACTGTGGGAATGGGATCTTGCCACTCTGACCAGGCCAGCCACAAACTCTCTCCCTGCCTCCCAGAGACAGCCCTCCCCAGTCCAGCCCCATGCACTGCCCCCCACCCCTGAATTGGGTGAGTGGCAGGGGAATCCAGGGTGAAGATACTCCAGGGAAGGCGTAGTTCTCGTCACAGCCTGGAGAGGAGAGAAGGGTCCGAGACCCGGGAATCCTGACTCAGCTCAGCCCCCCCACTCCAATCCCCACTCTGTCCCCTCCTAGGGGCAGGGAGAGGACTCAGGTGTCCTGGCTTTCCCCACCCCCAACCCAGCAGAAACCAGTGTTCCTCACTCCGGACTTTGAGCTCCTGCCAGAACTCAGCCAGGTAGCCAAGGGACCAACCCTAGTCTGATATAAAAGCCAATGGGGGGCAGAGGGGGGAGAGTCTGGCCTCTGCCCACAGTGCTCAGGGGAGATAGGTGGCAACTTAGCATAAGGGGTGCAGGGACGGTCCACTTGGCACTGAGGCAGCCACCTCTGTGGCACGGCAGTTGGGTGAGCTGGCCGGAGTTCAGGACGGGGAGCGAAGAAGTCACCGGTGATGAAATGAGAATGTTGTTAATGCTCTCTCTGAATGGGGGTGTGTGTGTGTGCGCGTGCGTGTGTGCGCGCGCGTGTGCGCGCCCTGGAGGGCAGCTGTCAGGGCCGTAACTATGATGGGGCGAATGGGGCAAAGCCCCAGGTGTGAATTTGAGAGGGTGCCAGAGTAGACCCTTCCTGGCCCTGATGAGGAATATGCCTTAAAAACACATTCCTTTGGGAGTCAGGGAAGGTGCTCCCCATCCGGCTCTAGTTGTGCTGAGCCGGATGGTGGGGGGTGCTTCCCTGCTCCCGGCTCGGCGTGGGAGGGAGCTGCCTAACCCCATCGGCTTGCCCAAAGCAGCCAGGGCACCCCTCGCCCAGCCTTGGCTGCACTTGGTCACCGGCAGGAAAGGGACACCCCCCCAACGGGCTCTGGCTGCTATCAGCTGGCTCGCGGGGGAAGGCACCTGCCTGCCCAGGGTACTGGGGCCTGATTTGGCTGCCTGCCACTGGGCCAGGTTGGGCTGGGGCCAGGTGGGAGAGTGTCTTTTGGGCTGCTTGCCCTAGGTGCCAGATATCCTAATTACAGCCCTGGCAGATGTGGCTGACTTCAGCTGCCTGGTGAGAAGCAATGTCCTGAGGAAGGGCAAAGGGTGTGTCTGATGCTGGGTCGCTGGAGGGGGTCAGTCAATCCCTGTTGGGGGATCCCTGGGAAAGAGCTCCAGGAATGAGGGCTCTGGAGCACCCGGAGGGGGTCTTTGCTGTAACTTTCTCCACCTTTGTGCCAAAGGCAGGCCACTCTGGGGGCACGGGAGGCCCCCCTAGATGTCCTATGAAGGGGGCTTGCTGTGAGGATCTCATGGCAGAGCAGGGGAGCCAAATGCACCAAGGAGGCCCAGGAGGTGGCTGCCCCAGTGAGGGGCTGCCCTGAGGGGAGACCCAATTCACTGATGTCCTGATTGGCTTTACCCGAGCGGTTCCTGAACCCAGTTTATGTGACTCAATCACACACACAAGTGGGATTTTGGGGAGGCAGCAGAGACTTGCCCTTTCTAGCATCCAGCTAGGACTCTTGGGTTCCCACCACCACCAGGATACTTGGGGAGAACTCCCTGAAATTCTAGGCACCAGAAGTTTGTTTTTATAGCTTAGTAAATCACCAATGAACCCCAGTAGCTGCCCCCCCAGCATGCTGCCCTCCTGCCTGAGCCCATGGCACCAGCCCACTACACAAGGAGATGCCAGAGCTCTAGGAGTCGTACTGTCCCACAAACACAGCCTCACAGTCCTATGCCATGCAGAGGCTTCCAAAGGCAACGTGGAGAATGTGTCTTGGGACTGCTCACAGGTGGAAGCAGCTCCAGGGGCTCTGGGGCTTCTCTTCCCCTCCTCTGAGGAAAAAAACCCTTCTGGCCAGCAGGATTTGCCCAATGCCAGAGCACGAGGAGGCTGCAGAAGGGAAAGAGTACCCATTAGAGGGATGGGGGAATGCAGCCATCTCTGGGCCAGGTCAGTGGGAGAACAGCTGCACATAACACCACGTGAGGATGGCTCACCTGGCACCAAGCTGCAACCAGCTCTTGTGGGGGAGACAGGGACCCCCTATTAGGAACAGGAGGAGTCATTGGGAGGATCACTGCACAGTCATTTCTAAGGGGCTCCATTCCAATGGGGCAGGGGCCATGCAGAGTTTCAGCCCTGTAGAGGGGTCCCCAGGACACCGGGGCAGAATTGGCCTATGTCCCTGTATTTCAAGGATCCTCGCATGGGAATGGGTGCTCTGTTACCTGGTGGTCTCTCAGTGCTGGGGTCAACATCTGAGGAGAGGAGAGGAGGCAAGTCAGGAAAGGGCATCTGGAGGCACTCCACCCCCAACTGGGGTACCCAGGACCCCCCTTCTCTGGTGCAACCCTCCATGGCACCCCTCCGTGGCAAAACCTGCTCCCCCAAAGCACAGGGCTCCATTGACGTCAGCTGAGCTATGGAGGTAAGCAGCACCCACTACAGACACCCCTCCAGCTCTAGCCCCACAGCCCTTCTCAGAGCTGGCCCCCTCCCAGCTCTGCCTCATCCCCTGTAAGATACCAGGCCCAAGCAGCCCGCCCCATGGCCAAAATATCTCAGGCCAGGCCCCCCACTAAGGACAGTGAGAAGGAAGCTGGGTCAAGTTATTAGGTGCTTAGGTCCAGCATGGTCAGGCCTCAGTCAGCCCAGTCAGTGTCCCCAACTCTCAGGAGTTTAGTTATGAGTCTCAGGGCAATGCCTGTTTTGCTTAAAGCCCCAGTTGCTGGAGCCAAGGGAGATGCGTGGAGGAATTTACATGTGAGGCCTGGGGCTGGAGAAGCTCACTTTCTCTACCTCATTGCACCCCTGAGGCTACGAGTTCTGTGCTCCAAGGATTATTGGGGAGGTCATGGCCCTGCTTACCCCACCCCTGCCTGCACACTCTAATCAACTTCTGATGTTTTGACCAGTTGAGCTAGGTGCTACTTCAGCCTGGGTGACCCATGGATGATGTGAGAGCTCCCCTGTAGAAGAGGGGCCAAGGGATCTGAGCCCCGGGATAGCAAAGTGGGGGATCTTCCTAATGGCTGCATGTGTCACTTATGCCTCAGTTTCCCCATGTGCTGCAAAATGGTGAGGAGGGGTTTTTTTTGAAGCAGAGGTGCAATCCCCAACTGTACACGATAGGAGCAGGGTACTTGACTAGAAGGATCTGACCCTGGGGGTGGGGAATATCAGGCTGGATGGACCTGTGGATCTGATCTGGTGGGTGGGGGAGAAGGCGGGGTACGAAGACAAAGGGGTTGGAGCTGGAAGGTGGAGCACCAGGGCAGAGGGGACAGAGCTGGAGGATGGGGAGGGGGTGCTACTGGGGCCAGAAGGGTCACATCTCAGGAGAGTGTATTAAGTTGGAGTGGTTGGCTCTGTGGGATAGCATGGTGGAGGGGCGGATCTGGGGGGGGGGTGGGAGGAGGCCAGGCACTGGGCTGGAGGGGCAAATCCAGGGACATCAGGCTGGTCACAAAAAAAAGTGTCGCTGCTTCTTTCCATGTTTTTTTTTATTAAATATAAATTATTTCACTGCTGGCTGCTGCATGCTTGTGCTGGGAGATTGATGGGGGTGGGGGGATTTCATTTGAGACCCTCCAACCACCCTGGGGACGGGGCATCTGGGTGAGACTGGGAAACAAATCCCAGAGAAGGAAAATGGGGAACTGAAGGGAGGAATGGGGTGTTTTTAATAGTTGGGAAAACCCAGATGCCCCCAGACCAATTTTACCTAGCTCCAGTTACTGCCAAAGGCTGTGGCCAAGGCCCATCTAGAACAGCAACATCTCACCCACAGCTCACCTTGGAGTGGGTAATTGGAAAGTGGACCTGCCCACCCAAGAGTGGAATGGTCCGTGCCCCGTTCCCCAGCCCCCAGAGCCAGTCCAGCTGCCACCCTGAGGCATGCCTGAGTCTGCAGGAAGCCTGTGCCACTTCTGCTGAGAGGTGGAAGCTGCCCTCAGCATTTCCTGGAGCTGGTCACTCCCAGCTGCTCCCATTGGTGGTGTGTTGGTGAATGCTGGCATTGTTGGAGTCCCTCCATCACCGCTGTGTGGGTCCCTGGAGTGTGTCCCATTAGACCAAGGGGCAGAACCAACACCTCAAGTGTCTGCTGATGCTGGCCAACATCCACTGCCACCCCTTGGGGCCCCAGCCTAGCCCCAATGGGAAGCTCAGAGCCACCATTTTGAGCAGGCAATGCCACATCAGCCACCATATTGCATGCAGGCCCAACTGATCTGGGTCAGTGGTGGGGGAAGCCGGTGGGAAATCCAGAGGCCACTGGTTGCTCCCTCGCTGGGCCCTGCAGGAAGCTGACTAGCCATAAGCCATGCTGAGCCTGCCTTGGTGGCCATTTTGTATCCACTTTGACGGCCCCACCTAAGCCAAATGGCCAGTTTCAGGAAGCCAGTGAGCCACTCTCAATGGCCCAGAGCTAGGCCTGACTTAGTTCCTTCTATGGCACTTTAGCCCCAGCCTCACCAACAAAGGCAGCTGGATCACTGCTTGCCATCTTGGACTCCGCTTGATGATCATTTTGAACGTATTTTTGATGGCCACTACCATAACCACCCTCTTGGCTCCTCACCTGCCCAAGGGGAATCCACCCCCAGGGTCAACAGAGGAAGTCAACGGGACCGTCATCCTTTTGGAGCTCAACTTATCGGCCATTTTGAAGCCTTCCCCCAGTCAATAGCCATTCATCCCCATCTCCAGGAATGAAAGTCAACTGGGGAGATGGCCATTTCAAAACCAGTTCGTTGGCTGTTTTGAACCCACGCCCCCAGCCGATGCCGCTCATCCCAGCCTCCAGTTGCACAAGTCGTTGGCCATTGAGTCCATTGCCTCAGCTGAACTTCCACCAGCCCCTTGCCCAGCCAGTAGAGCTGGCCTTCAGCGTCTCTCCCCATGGCTTAATGTGGGCTGGGGGGAGTCACACATGTGTCTGCATGCGCTGCTGGGTGGGCCGCCCGTAGTCCGACTGTTGAGAGAGGGAGGTGTAGGAGAAGCGGGAGCTGCCTGACCCCTTGCTGGCCTGGTCCGACTGTTCGTAGCCACTCTCTGCTTTCTCGTAGGCTCCTGGCTTGATGTAGTTGGTGAAAGCCCGGGTGTAGGGAGCCATGAGGTATGCCCCCCTGTACACGCCCTCCTGCGGGTAGTGGGGCTCGTAGGCTGTGCGGGCACCAGGCGTCCCCAGGGTGTAGTGGTGTTTGTAGTCATAGAGTTTGGTTGGCCCTGGGGAGGAGAAGATGGCGGTGTGGGGCCCAGTGTACTCTGAGAAGCTGCCAGTCAGGTGTGGCTCCTCGTGAGCCCGGACCTTGTAGTAACCATTGGTGGGGTCCTGGTGGGAGGGGGAGAGAGAAATTAGTGAGCCCTGGTGGACAGGGGAGATTGGGGGCTACCCCTCTGAGTGTGGGAGCTGCCATCAATGCAACTGCCTGAGTCTGCACCCCTCACTGTTGTGGGGGGCAGCTGCTGCCTATATCCCAAGGAGGTGTGAATTCCCATCCCCAGCCCCACACCATCTGGGCACTTTACACATGGCTGGGGGGGTACAAGGGGACCCCTGTGCCTTTAAGGGGGGTGTAGGAGAAGTGGGAGCTGCCTCAGCCTGTGCCTTTAAGGTGGCTCCCCCCCCATAGCATTACCCCACCTCTTGGAGGAGAGGAGGTGGGGCCTGGGACAGAGGCAGGTCTGGACTGCCCACCTTAACATCCTGGCTGCCCTCTTCCTCCTCCAGGATCTCGCTGCGCTCAGTGTGCGATGTAGCTGGGGACTCGCTGCTTGTGGCCTGCAGGGCAGGGGTGAAAGGGAGGGGTTGAGTCTCTCTGGGGGTGTCCGACCTCGTCAAAGTCCTCCCCCATCTCTGCAGTCAGATCTCAGGACGCTCCGCACCCCCACAGACCAACTGCCCGCATGCACTGCTCAGTGTGATACTGGGGGGAGGGTGTCACACTTACCGTGGGCTCCTTGACATCGTCCTCAGTTTCGCTGGGCCGACTGGGACTGCTGGCGGTTGTGGTGATCTGCACCAGCACATCTGTTTTGGAGAGCTTGGTGCCTCGTTTGGCTGCTGGACAGACAGATGCAGGGGCATGAGCCTCTCCTGGCTCTCCAGTGGACCCACCCACCAATGGCTAGAGGGAGAGGAAGTCTGGAAACTGCTGGGCGGGGGGGTAAGGAAAGCACAGCTGGGGACCAGCTGCATGCAGTGCTACATGGGAACTTCTTGCCCAGTGCTGAGATGCGGCCTCTACTGCCGGAAGTGGGGAAGTAGCTGCATTGGTGGGTAGCAGTAGAGGGTTGTTATCCTGTAAGTGTTCCGGCCACACTTAACTCCAGGCACACGTGTGTTAAACAGACACGCAAGCAAGTTTCCCATGTCAGTGGAAACATGTCATGCCAGAAGCACATGGCAGTGACAGGTGCATTCATGCATTGGGGGCCTGGGTTAAAGGGGCCACCGACATACATGAAGGCACCTTTGGATGACTTGTGCATGGGACACAGGCCTGTTCAGGGGGCATCATAGCTGTCTAGGTCATCATCACTGATACCAACCCCCATGGGAACATGTCAAAGTCAATGTGTAGATCTGTTGTCAGCTGGTGCCCTGAAACTTGTGCTTGGATCTAACTGCATGTCCGCATGTGACCGTACACACATGACTACAGGTTACTGTGGATCTGCCTGTGTGTACTGACATGCATTATTAAAAGCATGTCTGCAATGACAGGGGAAAGGCCTTGCAGATGAGCATGTGTGGAAATGGGAGAGGTGAAGCTAGCCAACGACCTCACCTTTCCCATGGTACCGGCGCAGGCAGCAGACAGACACTGCAATAGCCAGGACTAGAAGCAGGGTGAAGGCGGCTGCAGCCGAGGCTCCTATAATCATGACTGGTAGGACCTCTGTGGGGAAAAAGCAGATGAGAGTTGGCTCCTGACACTAGAACACAGGGATGACTTGCCCAGTGTTGGGACGCAGTCACTTCTGTGGCAGGGCAGCTGGGGAACAGCCACATATAACACTACTTGGAGACAGTGCACATGGTGCTGAAATGCAGCCACCTCTGGTAGAGAACATCTGTGTAAATGGTAGCCATATTTATGCAGGTGGGTGGGACAAGTCGGTCAGGGTAACCTGTGGGACCCATCTAGTCAGCATGGGGCTAAGTGGTGCCAGGCCGTGCCCCCTGGTGCTAGGCTGTAGCAGTGTGGATAAAGCCAGTTGGGCTGTGGGTGGGGTGACAAGCAAAGGGGTGGGGCTCACCCTGCCGGCGTAGAGTCACAGCTGCTGAGCGGGCCCCAAAGCGGTTCCAGGCTGTGCAGTTGTAGGCCAGTGCGAAGTCCTCTGGGTGTGTGGGTTGGATAAGCAGGGCTGAGAGCACTCCCCGCTCCGTCAGTGCAGTGTCCACTGTGAAGCGCTCATCTGAACCGCTGTCCAGCTCCCGCTCACCCCATGCCCACACCTGCCGCAAGACCAAGACACGGGCACCATCAGCGGGAGGCAGCCTTCATGATGTGATAAGGAGGACAGGTTGGAGGGCTGGGAGGGTCAATGGGGCAGAAGGGGGCAGCACTAGCAATGCAGTCAGGAGAAGAGATTGGGGGGCTGGAGGGACAAAGGGGCAGACGAGGGACAGCACTCACAATGCGGTCAGGGGGTGGCGTGCTTCCCACCAGACACTCCAGCCGTGCCTTGTCCCCCAGAGCCGTCTGCTGGCCGGACTCGGTCATGATGATGGGGGGCCCTACAATGGGGAAGCAGAATTAGGGGAGTGATATCCACTTGTACTTCTCCTCCAGCACAGATATCCCGTCCGCAGGCACCTTCCCCAAGGGATGCATCCACTGCAGGGATGGAGATGGATTTATTGAGGCCCACCCATGGTATGTCCAGGTCCCACGGCAATGTCCTTCAAGATACCCCGCCCCAGGCAATGTCCCGCCCCTGCCCTCACCGTTGACTGCCAGGGTCACCTCCTTGTCGGCCACACCGATGCGTGGCACAATGGCTTTGCACACATAGGTGCCGGCGTCCTCCTGTGTCACAGCCTTGAGATGCAGGGTGTTCCCATTGCTCAGCACCTGCAGCCACAGCAGGGCAGGGGTTAGAGGGAGGGTGCCCAGATACCTGGATTCCAGCCCTGGCTTGGGGTGTGGGGTCTAGTGGACAGATCAGGAGGGAGGAGTCATGAGCCAGGACTCCTGGGCTCCATCCCAGGGCAAGTGGTAGGAGTTGGGAGCAAGTCACTCACCACACTGGATCCCTTCTTGGTCCAGGCCAGAGTGAGTGGTGGGTTCCCGGCCCAGGTGCAGGTGAAGGAGGCATCGGCCCCGACATCTACGGTGAGGGGCTTGGGCTCGGAGACCAGGCGGGGTCCGACTGCAAGGGAGGAGCCAGTCAGTGCAGGGGTGGGGATGGGGGTTCCTCCCCATCAACACTCCCCCACCAGCTCCCTTCCCATCCAGTACCTCTGTCCTGTACGCACCCCCTTCAGGTATCTTCCCCCTGCTCAGTGCTCAGCCCCCACACAGTCACATCCCATTCACCACACTGTGCTCTCCCTCCAACCTGTGCCCCCTGCCCACCCCCCCACAGCACCCATCCCCCCACTTTCCTAGCCCCTTTCAGTGCCCATGCCTCCTTTCCCTTCCCCCAACTTTTCTGCCACCTCTCCCACATTCCCAGCATCCTTCCCCAACTCCTGTCCCCCAGCACACATCCCCACCTCCTCTGTAACCCCCCCACTCAGTCCTCCACAATGCATAGCCCTAGCAGTTTCCACCACCCCTGCCCCAGCCCCCCCCACTCACAGTGCACGTCCACCAGGGTGCTGATGTTGGTACTGCCCACGGCGTTGGCCACCTCGCAGGACACAGGCTGGGTGAAGAAGGAGTGATCGACCGTGGCCTCATAGCTGTCCCCGTTGGCCTCGGCAATGGCCACGCCACCCTTTGCCCACCTGTACCATGGCCAGAGGGGGAGGGAGAAGAGATGCAGAATTAGGGGGGCATGCTGCATTCTCTAGGGAGCAATTACCCTTTGCACCCACCAGAGAGCATGTTTCCCTCTGAGCCTGCACTTCCCCCCGCAGCCACCAGGGGACAGTGCACACTCACACACTCCCCATGCTGGGCCACAGGCTCTCTGGAGTGGCCCGGACTCCAGGGTTCGCCAGCAGCTCTTACCTGTAGCTGGTCACCTCCGGGTTGGCGGTGGCCGTGCAGACGAAGCTGACCTTGCCCCCCTCTGGAACGGTCTGGGGTTGGACAGAGAGGATCACGGCAGGGGGGTCTGGGGAGAAATGGGGAGGATGTTCAGAGACATGCAACCAGTTCTCGGATGGTGATCACCCACTGTGCCCCTCCCGCAGCACAGTCCCCTACCTCAGTTCCCCACCCACTAGCCCTGCTGCATGACACCCTCTGCAGCATGGTGCCTCTTGCCAAGACACCCCCCCCTTGCTCTTCAGGTCTGCACTCACACAGCACGTTGAGGGTGACGGAGGTCTGCTTGCCAGCGGGTGCAGCTGGGTTGGAAACATGGCAGGTGTAGGCACTGCCCATGTCCCGGGTGCTGGGCGTGAGAAGCAGGGTGCTGACGGCTGCCACTCGCTTCCCATCCTCCATCAGGCTCTGGGGATGGGGCAGAAGTTAGGCCTCCCCACTACAGACTGTCCCCCAGTGGGTCCCAGGGGGCTAGGAGCAGGGCCATAACTAGGGTGGGGCAACTGGGACAAAGCCCTGGGCACTGTATCAAGTAGCGGGTGCCGTATCGAGCAGCTCTGTTTGAGCACACTATTTTGAGGGTGCATGTCATGCTGCTTGATTTTGGGCATGCCCCAGGTGCCAGAATACCTAGTTCTGGCACTGGCTGGGAGGGAAAAAGAATCCCTCATCAGGCAGCCCTGTTGAGTCCTCTCCCACCATCTTTTTAATATCCTGCCATGCACAGCCCAGGCCACCTCTTTAACACCTTGCTCCCTCTCAGACCCCAGGTCATCCTTTAATAACATGTTCCCCAACATCCAGACCCTCCCTTTAATAACCTGCTTCCACACACCCCGTTGCTCCTTTCATACCCTGTCCCTCCACCCCACACTGTACTGTCCCTTTAATGCTCCATCCACCACATCTTCAATACCCTGATAGCTCAACTGCCCCTTTATCCCTGACCCCCTCACCATGTGCTGCCCCTTTAATGCTCCACCCCACCCTGACCCCTGACCTTGGTATAGAGGGCAGAGTCCTGCAGCTGCCCATGATGGTACCAGCTGATCTCAGGGGCAGGCTTGGCGCCGGACACTTGGCAGGTCAGGTTGTAGGGCACGTTCTCCTGGACTCGGACAATGGGGCCGTTCTGGATCACCGGGTCATTGGGGGGAACTGGAGGGCATGTGGGAGACAGCAGGGGATCAGTGATGGGATGAGGATCTCCAGTGCAGTGTCCCAGCTGGGGGAAAGGGCTCCATGTTGTGAGCTTCCCCAGAGCAGTGACGCAGCTGGGAGGGAAGGGCTCTCATGTGATGAGCTTCCCCAGGGTGGTGTCCTGGCAGGGAGGGGATACTCACTGAGGACAGTGAGTTGGGCGCGCTGGGAGCGCAGTGCGGCCTGTGTAGCCTGGCATTCGTACACGGCATCGTCGCCCAGCTCGGCAGCCTCTATCCTCAGGTTGTGTTGCCCAGCCGCTGGGTCCCCGACGATGGAGTACCGGGCCCAGCCTGCAGGAGAGAGAGAGACGGATCACAGGGATTGCCATGGCACACCCCAGGGACCCCCAGTCCCTCCTCTGAAGCACGGATCCCACTGCTGAGTCCCCCGTGGGGGAAGATGCCCCTTGCCCACACGTACCAGGAAGGTCTCGCTCTCCACCCAGTGCCAGGCCGTCCTTGGTCCACTGCACCATGCCCCGGTATCCCACGACCACGCAGGCCAAGGTCACCGACTGTCCTGCCACGATCACCTGGTCCATGGGCTGCTGGAAGAAATACGCCCCCCAGCCTGGTGGGAGGGAGGAGGGGAGGTGTTAACTACCCAGTCACCAGCTAGGGGGCCTCAGCAGTTACAGTGAGGGACCCCACGCCTGGACTCCGGGGCTCTCTCGCAGCTCTGGATGTTGCAGCAAGAGCACCGGGAAGGGGGGGACGATGGGGAGCACAGGATGGTGGAGGATGGGGAGATCCTGGTCGTGGGGAAGAGAATCTGGGGGTGCAGGCTGGAAGGTTTGGGGGAATCCCTGCAGCAGAGAAGGGGATGGCGTGGTGTGGTTAGTGCAGGCAAGGGGGGAGAGGGGGACCCTGGTAGTAGCAGATGGGGGTGGAGAGGGAAGGCTGGTCTAAATGAACTGCCCTCCCCAGACCCAGACGAGTCTATGGGGGGGGGTCCTCTGTTTCACTCCCCCCCAAGGTGCTTTGAGCATGTTTGCAGTAAAGGCATTGTGGTGCAGACCCCCATGCAGCCAGGCCTAGGGTTACCAGATGTCAGGCAAAAGGAGAACATGTCCTCCTTTTTACCTTCATATCCTCCGTCCAGCAGGCATTTTAAAAATGCATGTTTTTGTCTGGCTTTTTACTTACAGGGGTTAAAGTATGCTGGAACACCCCAGAACACCCTATTTTTAGGGGGAAACATTCCAGGGCCCCCTAAAAACAGAAGAATATTACATTAATACTACATTTTCTCCATGTGTCCTCCAACGTCCTCCTTCTCATACTTCTCTGTCCTCCTTTCCATGCTTTGGTATCTGGTAACCCTAGCCAGGCCCGCCTTTGTGTGGGGCTGGCAGGCTGGCTGGGGGCAGGGCACAAATGCTACCAGGATCAGGGGACACATGTCAAAGACACTCCCCACCAGTATCCTCAGGCCTGTCTGCCCCCCAGCCTAGCCACCACTGATCCCCCTCCCCTGGGCCCCCAACCCTCACAGGCACCCTAGATCAACCCCACAGATACCCACTCCCCCGGCAACCCCCATCTTCCCACTACAGACACCTCCTTCTGCCCCCCTGCCATTGCCCTGCAAACCCTCCCGACCCCACCCTGGCCTTGCCCAAGACATGACCCCATCCTGTTCCCCTCTGTATCCCAGCCCTGGGACCTCCAGCACTGAGACATGCCCCCCATGCACCAGCTGCAGGACCCCAGCACCAAAACATGGCCGATTTCCTCTGCCCCGACTTTCTTGTATCCTGGCCCTGGGACTCCCAGAACCAGAACTACTCCATTTTTGCAGGGAAGGAGCCTAAAGGCTGAAGGGTGAAAGATCTTTTGGCGGCTGAGATTCCTCATGTCTGATCTCCTAGCTAAACCCTTCTTAATTCCAATCCTATAACGCGCCCCTTTGTCCCGATTGTTTCCAAGTTTACCCAATAAACTGGGATCTGAATAAAGGGATAATCCGCTGAGGAGGGTCAGGAGGAGCTGGGGGAGGGAGGCCAGAGCAAGCGCGACAGAACAAAACAGAGGGAGACGCACATATGCCAGGCTTCCCCCAGTGAGGGGACCCAGAAGTCCCAGCTCTAACCCATCACAGCACACCTCTCTCCCTGGCTCCCAGCAGGTTTCCAGTGACAGGCAGGGAAGAGCAATGGGTAGGGGGGAAGTCATGACCTCATGCAGCTGGGGGGGGGGTGTATCTTGGTTAATTTCTAGCCCCCCACTGTTAATTTCCTCCCTTGACTGGTTTTGGCTTCACTGATACCAAATCTCTCTGTGCTAATTAGCTTGGGGCTCTGTAATGATGGAGAGTTAATGGGATTTCTTTGGGGTGTGAAGGATGGATTCCCCTCCCCGCAAGAACACTGACGTGTGAAGGTGATGGATACCCGCCACCAAATGGGGACAGCTGGGTGCTAAATTGTCACCCGCTTGCAAGGCCCTGCGAGGTGGGGGCCTGGGTCATCGGGGAGGCAGAGGGGGCTGTGTACACACAGACACACACAGTGGCACATAGGCAAACACATGGAGGGCTTGGACATTGGCCCAGAGTTGTGACACACAGACAGGGCTGTGAGAAAGACACACGCACACACAGAGCTCTCTCTGTGACACGCACACATACACAGCTCTCACTGACACCCCCTCCACCATTTGGCTGGTGACATGGACACAGATCCACCCCTGTCACATGCCGTGTGACATACACTCTCTGTGACATTGACAGATTTACACATACACAGACACACACCAGGAATCACGCACACCCTGACCCAGATTCACCCACGCAGCATCACGTGCCCCCCGAGGCTCCCCTACACACACCAGACACCCTGGCACGCAAACCGTCACACACCCATTCTCACAATGCTGGCACACAGGCACAGACTCACACATGCACAAACACACTGTGGATGGACCCGTATTTATCCCCAGACCGCCAGGGTACACTGGCTCCCCCAACACAGATCCTCATGTGTCCTGATGTTGACAGAGATCCACAGTGCCAGTCACGCCACGGTGGGCTAATGCCCACGGGCAGCCTGGCAGGCCTGCTCACCAGCACTCAGAAGCCCAGCCTAGCCTCAAGTCCCTCTCCTCCCCTACATGCAGGGACATCGCTGCCTGGGGGCGGGGGCAGATTTTAGGCACTTCATGGAAATCTCACCTGAGAAGAGACCCCTGGTACAGCACCACACTGCTCGCCCTGAACAAGCATAGAGCCCAGGAGTCCTGGCTGGAACTCACATTTGACCCATAGCTAAAAATAGGGGGAGTGATGTCCAGTGGTTAGAGTGGGGAGGGCTCTGGGAGTTGGGATGTCTTGTTTTATCTGGCTTTGGGAGGGGAGTAGGGTCTTGTGGTTGGGGGGAGATTGGAATCAGGGCGCCTGGGTTCTATCCCCATATCTCCTTCCCCACTTGTCTGCTCTCCCGCCCCGGTCCGGAGTCACTCAGCTGCATTTCCACACTTGGCAGCAAATCCCTTGGAAGCAGTGCGGAAGCTCCTGAGAGGCGTGAAATCTCAGGCCCTTTATGCGCCTGCCTCTGGGGAGAGGCGCTGGAAGTCGTGAAGCTACAACAAACAGCTTTGTGCAGAGACCAGGTCCCTGCAGCCCCCAGCCTGGCTGCCCCCCCGCCACCTCCCCAAACCTCCCACCCCACCTAGATGTAGGGGACAGAGTTGGGGAAGGGCCAGCCCCCACTGAGCATTCTGGGATGCAAATTGCCAGAGGCAGGGTGGGTTAGCGGTTAGAGCATGGGACAGCAAGTCAGGAGACAAATCCCCCATGTGAGCTCCATGGAGGGGTGGGGCTGGGAGCCAGGACTCCTGGGCTCTCTCCCCTGCTCTGGAAAAGCAGCGGGATCTAGTAGGCCAGGGGGAACTAGGACTCCTGGGTTCTCCCCCTGTGGGGTTTACAATAAATGTGGCATATTGCCTTGTCCCCCTGAATAAGATCCAGCTAGTCTTTTCTTTTTATTGGGGGGATGCTCTCCTGAGTGCCCTTTTTGGTATAAAACCCCCGCTCTGCCACCTGTACTGCTGCCCAGGTGATCTTGGACTAGTTTCTTCTGCGCATGTGTTATTGCTAAGTCCCATTGCTTCTTTGTGCCTTGGTTTCCCCATCTACATGAAGGGGATATGGGCAAAGGGGCAGCCCCCCAGAGTCTGTTCCATTCCCACCTCCCCGCACCCAGCCAGTGCCCCCATTAGTCCTAGGGCTGGTATCTTCTCTCTTGCCCTGGGGGCGGGGTGGGGCAGATGAGCGGGCCGAGGGTGGAGGAGGGACTGGCAGACAGAGGGCAGGCCGTGGGGGGCCATACGGTCAGCAAGGGGCCCACACAAAGCTGGCATTGTTGTTCTGGGAGCGGCAGGGGGTGGGGGTGCCCCACCCGGCGCAAGCAGCTTGTGAGAGTGGGAGCCGCTGGCCTGACAATGGACCCCTTTGTGCCGGGGCTCGCGCAGTGCCCATCCGCCCCTCCTCCGCCCCAGCCACCCTCCCTCGTGCTGCCTCCACGGCCCAGAGACAGGCTGGCTGCCCCATGGCCTGCGCCCCCACACCTCTGACGGCCTGCCCCCGCCTGCCCCCCCGACAGCCTGCCTCACCTTTCCTCCAGTCTCTGATTGCCTACCCCACAACCTGTGCCCCCTTACCTCCACTGGGCTGGCCCCACCACCCTACAGCCTGTGTCTCTGCATCTATGCCAGCCTGGCCCCACAGCCTGTGCCCCTGTAACTCTGCTGGCCTGGCCCCATTGCCCCACAGCCTGTGTCCCCCATCTGCCCTGGGCTGATGCATCACACCCCACAGCTGGTGCCTCCCACCTCCACCAGCCTGGCCCCCCTTTTCTTTTGACCTGTAACCCCAGTCCTATGACCTGCAATGCCCCATGCCAGCCTGGCTCCTAACCCCTTGGACTGCACCCCTTCACCTCCACTGGCCTGGCCTTTCCCACCCCATGGCCTGAACCCCCACCTCTGACAGCCTGGCTCTCCTTTCTCCCAACCTGCACCCCCTCCCCATCTCCATGGTCTGCGCCCCCCTCCTCCACTGGCCTGCTTCTCCCCAAGGCCCCACTGCCTTAAACTGCAGCCCAGAACTGTGCCCCCCACTGCCCCCTGCCCGCATCCCACTGGAGAAATGGGCACATTAGCAGAGAGAGAGAGAAAGTGTGTAACGGGGCAGGGGTAGTGGTGGCGGAGGGAAGCCCAGACCGATAACGGATGGATGGACAAACAAACCCTGCACCCTCTTTTCCCACCCCCATTGCCACTCCCCCGTTTCCTTCGGGGGGGAGTCTTTCAGCTGCATAGGGCCACCCCTACCACCACCAGCACTTGACTGGCGTGACGCCCCCCGTGGGGTGCCCCATGGTGGGGGGCACATGCCCCTTCTGCCTAGCAAGTAGCTTAACACACCCTGGTGGGTTTGCCAGCCCAGCCTGGCACCAGCCTGGCCCAGAAATTAGGTCAGTCCCAAACAGCCACCAGATGTTAATTTTGCGTGTGGCTGTGAAGCAGGCCCCTCCCCCACACCCAGAGGAAGGGCAGCCATCCACGCTGGGATAAGAACCCAGGAGTCCTGCCCCCCCCCCCGTCTCCATTCCTCTTACTAAACCCAGGTGTCCTGGTCCCTAGAGCTCCCTGCTCTACCCACTAGACCCCACTCCCCTCCCAGAGCCAGAGAGAGAACCCAGGCATCCTGGCCCTCACAGAAGTAACCCTGAGCATGGGTTAGTTACTGAGCCCCCTGCACATGGGATCCTGGCTGTCAGATCCGGGACAGCAGGGAAGAGGTGGGGGTCAGATATCAGGCTGGAAGGGCCCATGGGTCTTATCGGGGGGTAGGGGAAGATCTGCGGCTGGCTGGGCCATTGGAGAGCTGCTTAACAATTTCCTCTCCTGAACCTCCAGCCCTGACCTCCGCCCACAACCTCTGGCCCCATCCTCCCTGTCAGACCCCAAAGCCTCTCCCCCACCCTCCACCAGGCCCCTGCCAGCTCCTCTGAGCTGAGTGGATGGAAAATGAAGCTTCAAGGCAAAGCCCCCCCCACCAACCAGCCCCCAACACTCTGCCCTGAACCTCTCAGGATTCATTAGTGTTTCCACAAAGGGAGTTCATAGCTGGGGGCCCAGCAACCCAGCCAGGCATGTAAGTGTGAGCTCGACTCAGCTTTCCTGACACCTCCACCCCCCTCACACCCACACACACCCTGGGGGCAACTGGCACCCAGCCGTGCCTGGGCACCCCATGCTCGTCCCCTGGGCAGATGTGGTCCTTACCCTGTCAGTGCAGGAGGAGAAGAACTGATAGATGTACTAGGAAAGGGGGGATGAAGCTGAGATTTTGCTCTCCCCATTTCCTTCTGTAGCCCCAGGATAGCTCACAATGCCCTGGGTTTCCACAAGAGGCTTAAAAGGGGGAAACTGAGGCAGATTTAGGCATGGAACCCAAGAGTCCTGACTCCCAGGTCCCTCTTTAACCACTGGACCCCATACCTCTCCCAGAGCCAGGGCTAGAACCCAGGAGTCCTGGCTTCCAGGCCCAACTGCTCTAACATTATACCCCCCTCCCAGTAGCAACCCAGCAACCACCACCCTGCGAAAAGTCTGTAGGGGATGATGCCAGAAATTGAAGGCTCCCAGGACTCATTTGGATCTTTCCTGAGAATGCCCCATGGGAGGGGCTCCCCAGCTCCTGCCCCCTTTGCACCCACGGGAACCATATCACAGCACCCCACCACGGGTGCTCCCATGGTCCCCTTCCCAGTAAGGTCCAGAAGAGGCAGGCTGGGCAAGGGAACCAGGTTAATTCCCCTTCCCCTAGTCTGTGTTAACTGACCCCACCACACTCTGCTTTGCACCCCTGCCCCAAACATACAGCTTGGCACCATCATCCTGAATCACACAAACTGGAAGAGCTTGTTCAAGGTCAGAATTCCAGCAGCAGAGCTGGGGACAGAACCCAGGAATCCGGGCTCCCCATCACTAGACCCCACATGCCTCCCAGAGCTGAAACACAGGAGTCCTGCCTCCTAGCCCCCACTCCACTCTAACCACTAGGCTCCATTCCCCTCTTTGAGCCAGAAACAGAACCCAGGAAACCCCTCTGGTAGACCCCACTCAAGCCAGGCACAGAACCCAGGAGTCCTGGCTCCCCCCCAGACCCCCACTTTAACCACTGGCCAGTGGCAAGGGCAGAGTCCCAGCAGGGGAGGCTATGATGATCTCTCCAAAAGCAGCTCTGCTTCCCCTGGGAGGTAATGGGGGCTGTGGTGGGGGGACCCAACTGATCCCCACCCCACAAGCGCAGCCCCCCACCCTCCCTGCACCTACCTGTGTGGGTGAGGCAGCTCAGGGCCAGGAAGCAGTGGAGCAGGGCTGACATCTTGCTGGGTCGGGGAGCCCTCTGGGGGATCTGGCTCCCGGTTCCAGTCTGCTGCTGCCCCTGGGATGGGAATCTGTAAATCCACCCCACGACTCTGCTCCTGAGTCCTCTGCCCCCTCCCAGGAAAGCTGATGATCTGGACTCCTGAGTTCTAGCCCAGCTGTGGGAGGGGAGTGCAGTCCAGTGGTTAGAGCAGGCGAGGCAGCGAGCCAGGACTCCTGGGTTCTGTCTCCAGCTTGGGAAGGAAAGAGGGGTCTACTGGGCTAGAGGGGTGCAGGTGGCTGCCAGGACTCCTGGGCTCTTTCCCCTGCCCTGGGAGGGATGGTCTGTCTAGTGGTTAGAGCAGAGGGGGCTGGGAGCCTGGACTCCTGGCTTCTCTCAATCTGGAGCATCCGCTCTGCACAGCCAGGCTGATGCTCTGGAGCCCTTGAGCTCTGGGGACAGCAACTCATTGAGGCCTGCATCCAGCAGGCCCCGCCCAGGGCGGGTGCTGATTGGTGGAGAGCATGCACTCATTAATAAAAAAAGATCTTTCTCTCTCACACTTTCTCTCTGTCACACACACACACACACACGGTGCCTGGGTCCTCAGCTGCAAGCTGGGAGGTTCAGGGGACTGCTGATCCCAAAGAGAGACACCCCCCCACCTACCCAGTGGCACGTGGAGTGTGTTAGGGGATGTGGTATGTGTGTGTCTTACACAACACAACATAGCACAACACATATATGTACCAATTGCCCTGATCCACATGAAGAGTAGAAAGTGCAACACAACTACGCAACACATGCAGCTGCACAGCATTGAAAGGAGGTGTGCATGCAGTGAGGATCGTGGTTGCACAGTGTGTGTTTGTGTTTGCTTCTCTGCCTGCCTGTCTGTCCACAGTGTGTGTATATGCTGCTGCTGTTGTCCAGTGTGTGTGCTGGGTGTTGTGTGTGTATTGGTGTTGATACTGCAGTCACAGGCTGGGTGCATGTGCTGGGTATTGTGTGTGCATTTCTGTGTGTTTCTGTTGCAGTCTCTGTGCACACACTTTGTGTCTGGTATGTATGTGTGCTGTGTGTGTGTTGCTGGATGTGTGTTGCAATCTCAGGCTGTATGCACACAGCGGATGTGGTGTGTGTGTCTGTATTGCGTGTGTGTGTTGTGGTAGATGTGGGCACTGTGCATGCTGTGTGAGTGCTATGTCTGGGGCTGTGTGAGCTGAACCAGCCCTGCTTGCTCCCCTGGGCCCCTCCAGGCGGGAAGGCCTAAGAATAGGAACGAGGAATCCCAGGGGGCAGCCGCTGCACAACAACCTGACGCAACCGCCAGCTTGCCTGCCAGGCACGGCCTGCTGCTTGGAGCAGGGCACGCGCTTTCTGCCTCCCCACCCCGGTCAGCTCCCCAGCACCTGAACACGGAGGCTGGCTAGCTCCTTCTCCCCATACCCCTTGCCTTGCCCAGCCTGCTCCTTCCTTCCACACTCTTTTCTTTGGTTGTCCTCTTCTTTCTTGGCCTTGTCCACCCACCCCCTCTGCCGGGGCAGGTAGCACCCACTTGAAGAGTGCATCCCCACCTGCTTGAAGAGTGCATCCCCAACCCAGTGACTTTTGCTCTGCCCCCGGGGAGAGCCCACCTCCTGCAGGAATGGAGATGCCATGAGGCTGGGAATTCTCCCAAATCTATTCCCAGTGATCTCTTGGGAATTTCTGCAAAGGAAAAATAGGAGGGTGGGAGGAAGCTAAGAACTTATAGAATTGATTCACACTACAGAAGGGGATAGAACCAGGGGCCCTACTTCTCAGCCCTTGCTCCAATTCTTTAACTACTAGAGCCCAGAGCTCCTGGTTCACACCCCCTGGCATTAATCACTAGCCCCTACTCCCCTCCAAAGCTGGGGCTAGAACCCAGCAATCCCAGCCCCCCTGTTGATTCTAGGCCATGCCCGTCCCTTGGGTGATGTGGGTGAATGGGAAGCAGATTGTGCTGGGGGGCTGCGGGGGGGATTTAATGGGATTTCTACTGGTTTGTGTTTTCTTTGCTAGGCAGAGTTAACCCCTCACCTCTGCGCTAGGAAAGACACACAGCTCTGTAATGGGACGGAGTTGTGTGCATGGATGCACACAGAGAAATGCACACACAGAGATGCCCGCAGATACAAACAGATAAGCGCACAGACACAAATACGTGCAGATACACACACAGAAACACATATAAATACAGATACATGCACACAGAGATACAGACTCAGACACAGATATATGCAGAGATACACAGATACACATACACACATGGAGTTGCACAGATACACACACATACATAGAGATACACACAGAGAAACGTCTACAGATACACACATAAACACAAATACACAAAGAATACACACACATGCACACAAAGAGATGCACAGCTACACAAACTTGTACACACACGTACACCAATGGAGTCGTTCACAGATACAAATACACATAGAAATACTCACAAAGACAGCCAAGGAGATACACACGTGGGGCATGTCTATACTGCACATGTAGTCTGGGATTTGACTCAAGTTTGAACCCAAGCCCACCTTCTGCCCATACACCAATCATGTGGCCCGGGGTCAGCAAGAGCTCAGGACTGGGCTCTTAGACCCCTGCTGGGGTCTGGGTTAGTGGCTAAAGTCCACTGGGGCTTGTGTGGAAGCCTTGCCATTTCAGTGAGGACACAGCTCAAGTCTTAGTCCCATGTTGAAGGGCTATATGGTGCAGCTGGGGCTGGGAGACTCAAGGTCACAACACAGTGTGGTTGTTCAAGTGCAGGCTTGGGAATGCCGAGTCCACAAGCCCAGGTCCCAGAGCCGGCTTTACAATGCAGTATAGACACAACCCCAGAATCCTTCTGAGGTGCCACAAAGACTGACAGCCTTGGGGAGAGCTCACTGTGGGTGTCTGCATGTGTTGTGTGCCTGTGTGTATGTGGGTGTGTATTTGTAGGGTCTGCGTGTGTATGCCCATGTGCATATCTGTGAGTGTGTGTCACCTGTGTAGATTTTTTTGTATGTGGATGTGCGTGTTTGTGAGTATCTATGTGTGGTTGATCATACCCATCTGTGTTTCCATGTATATTTAAGCATGAATGTGAAGTATGTGTAATCCTGTGTGTTTGCATGGTTTTGTTTTGTATGTATCTCTTTGTGTACCTGCATGTGCTTGTGAATTTAAGCCTATCTGTTGTATTTTTGTCTGTGCCAGGGTGTGCATTCATGTTGAACTGTGTTTGTGGATTGGGCATGTTTCTGTGTGGACCCGCACCTTCCTGTATGTTTGCATGTCCGTGTCGCTCTGGATGCATCTGTGCACATGTCCGTCTGTATTACTGTATCTCTGGGGTCCGTGTACAGGCCTCGATGTGTCAGGAGGGGTATGGGGAGGGGGGAGGGATGCATCTCAGAGGCACCCAGCGAGCTGCCACTGGAATCCGTCCCAAGAGGATTTGGAAAGAATATTCTGAAGATTTGGGGATTAAACAGAAAGAAAAAAAAATTGGCATCTGTATGGAGTGGGGGAGGGGAAATCACTGGGGCTGGGGGCTGAGCCCAGCTGCATGGGAACAACTGGGGCACTGGGAGGCAGGCCTCCACATGGGTCTAACCACTGCCCCGCACAAGTTGGGAAGAGAACCCAGGAGTCCTGGCTGCACAGACTGTTCCCAGCAGACCAGACTAGGTCCCCATCCTTTGCTGGTGCCATCAGCTCACAGCAGGAGAGGAAGGGGCGCTAACCCCCCCACCTGCCTCATGCCCCCCACCACAATTCTGAATGGCGGGAGGCCCATCAATTGGCGCGGGTGTCAGGAAAAGCTGTCGGGCTTCCCAGGCGCAGCAGGGCCTGTCGCCTCGGTAACAGGGCCTTGTGGGAACAGGGCCTGCTGCGGCCCTTTTGATGGCTGGCGATGGAAGGAGGGGGACAAAGTCCCGGAGGGAGGAGCGAGGAAAGGCCAAGCCCCACCACGCTCCAGCCCTGGCAACATGTGGCGGCGCTCCCACCCAGATCTGCGCCCCCCAGCTGCCTGGCGGTGCCGCCAGTCTCCAGCCCCCCCCCCGGAGTTGGGGGGGGAGGTGGATGCGGGTGGGCTGGGAGCCAGGACTCCTGGGTTCTCTATCCCAGCTCTGAGTGTGGTGGGGGCTAGTGCTTAGAGAAGGGCAGGGAAACTTGGAGCCAGGACTGCTGGGCGCTTTGTCCCAGCTCTGGGAGAGGAGTGGGATCTAGTGGGTTAGAATAAAGGGGGGGGGGGAGCCAGGACTCCTGGGTCCTCTGGGAGATAAGCAGAGTAAGAGCAGGGGGCTGGGAGTCAGGACTCCTGGATTGCATCTATGCCAGCGGTCTCAAACACGCGGTCCACGGGCTGCATGCAGCCCCTAAAGCTATTTCCTGCAGCCCGCAACGACACGATTGTTACTGATATTTTCAATATCGTTGTATGAAAAGGTTGCAGTGGTGTGGCCCTCGGGCTAACATATTAGTCCTCATGCGGCCCTCATGGTGATTCCAGTTTGTGCCCTCTGATCTCTGCCTTAATGTAGTTTGACTATTAGGCCCTGGTTCTTACCAGCTCCTGGGCAGGTTCCCATCTTATGTATATGGTGGTGGCCCTGTAAAGAGTCAGTAAGTTCTCAGACCTCCGTTTGATTCATAATAGGGGCCAAGCTGGCACTAAACTGGGCGTCTCAGCAGGGAGATGAGGGCTGAATGGATTAAGCCTTAGGGGAGAAAGCTCCTTCCCCATCCCAGAAGGTTTCCCCAGCTTTTGACCCTCACTTGCTCAGTACTGAGATGCAGCCTCCTCCGGGGCACAGCAGCTGAGGAGCAGCTGCACAGCAGCGGTTTGGGACAGGAAGTGAAGCAGACTCCTGTAGCTGAGCAGAACCCCAGCATTTGTGTGTGATGGGGGTTCTGGCCTGGAGATTTGGGTTAAACCCCACAGGGCATTTTACCACCTATTCTATTTCTAAGCCGCAGCATCAGCCTCTTGGGAGCTTTTTTCCAAGCGTGTGCCCAGGGGGACTGTGGGGTGAAGTCATGGAAGAAAGCGGGGCAGGGCGCAGAGGTAATTACCTCCAGAGGGAGGCTGGCTTTGTGCCACACGTGTTGCTGAGGCTGAAGCCTGGGCACTGGTGAGGGTGCACAGCCTGTGGAAAATAAACAGCGCCTGGTGACAGGGCTAATTAAAGCACCTTTTGAGAGGCACCGGGGCACAGCGTGGCAGTGCTTCTTGTTCTGCCTGGCTGCTGGGGTTGCATGGGAGGCCCTCAGGTGGTTAGTGGTGGGGAATGACATGCAAGGGAAAGGGGGTGTCTGCATGGGGGGTTGATTGGAGTTTGACCCTTAGCTGGGACCTTGTCCCACAGTGCATCCCTTCATATCATGTTCCCATTGCTTTCCTAGATATCCTGCTTCCCCATTATATCCTCCATTGCCCCAATATACCCTGCACCCCACACCCCACTGCACCCCAGATTCATTGCATATCCTGCCCCCATCTTCTCACCCCCCACTTCAGCCCAAGCTGCCTGTGGCTCCTGCTCCCATTGAGGGGCTGACAGGCGGTGATGAACGGTGTGACGGCCATCTGCTCCCCGTGTGGGGACAGGTTGGGAGCTGCCTGCCCTCACCGCAGGGCGTGGAGGCCTCCAGATGGGGCTAGGGCTTTTGGTGGCCATCGTGGGCCTTGTGTCTGCAACAGGGCCAGGGCCAGCCCTGACTGCAGTGGAACTGACACTTTGCTCCCAATCGGACAAGATGGATGCCAGTGTGATCCTTCCAGCCCCCATCAACTCATAGGGGAAACAGGCTTCCCCTCCATTCCCCTTGCCAGCCTCTGCCCCTTTGTCTCCCTCTTCTCCTCCAGGAGCTATCCTATGCAGTGCCCATTTCAGTTATGAGCCAGCATACCTGTTGCAGGGGTGGCATTGGGGCAGGGAATCTAGTGGTTAGGGCTCTTGGCAGCCAATGGACCGAGTGGTTAGATCAGTGGGTCTGGGAGCCAGGACTCCTAAGTTCACTTTTCATAGACTAAAGTCAGAAGGGACCAATATGATCAGCTAATGCTGACCTCCTGCACAATGTAGGCCACAAAACCTCACCCACCCATTCGTGGAATAAACCTAACCCATGACTGAGTTATTAAAATCCCTCAAATTGTGATTTAAAGACTTTAAAAGTATACAGTCTCCACTAGCAAGTGAGCTGTGCCCCATGCTCCAGAGGAAGGTGAAAAAAAACCCAGAGCCCTTTGCCAGTCTGCCCCGGGGTAAAAATTCCTTCCCAAGCCCAAAATGTGGTAATCAGTTAAACCCTGAGCATGTGGGCAAGACTCACCAGCCAAACCCTGAGAAAATGAATTCTCTGTAATAACTAAGAATCAGAGGCATTGCTAGCAGGGGGCTCTGGAGGCATCTGCCCCCCTGAAACTCAGAGCCAGCCCCTGAGCAATGTGCCACTAAATTGCGCAGGGGCACACCATCACTCCCCTGGGCAGGAAACATTGCCCACGCAGCTGGCAGCCAGCAGCCGTGGCCTCAACCCAGCTGGAAGACACAGTCTTTTGGCCAGTAAGGAACTGCCCCAGGCTGGGCCTGGGAATTTTTAAAACTCCTGTCCTGGCCTGAGCCTCCTCTGAGCATGTTCAGAGGAGGGTCAGGCTGGGAGCCTCAGCCTCTGCTGTGGTCCCACTCTCCCTCCGGGGGCCAGGTAAAGGAGCCGGGGCGAAGTCCAGGGGGGGGCACGCTGGCCCGGCGAGGAAAGGGTGCAGGGGAGGGGGTCGGGCTGGGGCAGCAGGGGCTGGTGGCAGGGCTGGGGGTTAGGGAAGGACTCGGAGGGGCTGCGGGGGGGGGGGGGTGGAATGGCCCAGGGAACCCGGGGGGGGGTAGGGAATGGATTGGGGCGCCAGCAGCCAGTGGGGGCCTGGGCCGCACCTAATCTTTGTGTCTAGCAGCACCCCTACTTAGAACCAATGTTCCCTCTAAGGTTGGGCAGCTTGTGTGCAAAATTTTCAACACATGTGCAAAACTTCTTCTGAATAAAATTTTTGTGCAAACTCATGCAACAGAAATTATTGATGATGAATTACTTGTCCCAGGCTGTCCTTGTTGAACCTCATCAGCTTTCTTCTGGCCCAATCTTCCAATGTGTCTTGATCACTTTACCCCTGCCCTGATGAAAAATGCTGCATAGAAGTTGGGTGTTGCTATCTGAAGTGACTGTTAAGGAGGGAGTTGGTGAGATAAGGTGTTCAGAGGAAAGGAACCAGCTAGCAGCTATTTTTTAAGGTATAAGCCTGCCCCAGGACTCCTCTTCTGGCAATTGAGTGACTCTTTCTCGCTGTGCAAAACTGTTCTGGGGAACAAGGATGCTGCTGTATCTAGTCATGGTGTCACCATCCACAGAGCTCTATGTGCTTTATTAAGACACACAAGCACAGTTATCTCTGTTACAGCTGGAGAAACTGAGGCATGGAGAAGTTGCACCTTACCCAGGGTCACCTAGTGAGCCAGTGGCAGAGGTAGGTATAGAGCCCACTCTGTTAATTTCCAGGCAAATGCCCTATTCCTTGGAGCACAATTGGGGAGCTGGCTGTTGTCAATAGTGTGTGGTTGTTGCAGCAAGGCTTGTATACATCACCACCACTAGCACCCTGGGCCTGTCCCCAACCCTCCCAGTCTGTCCTCGGCTGCTCTGCTGGCTTGGCCCGGCCTGACACAGGACCAGCTGCCTCCTTCCCCTAGCAGATCCCTGGCTGTGCTGCCGGCCCGATCCAGCCCAGCCTCACCCTGAGCCTGCTCCCCCCAGCCGATCCTCAGCTGCGCTGCCAGCCTGTCCTGTCCTGTGCGCAGGAGTGAAAAAATTGTGCACCGGATTTTTTCACTCATGTGGCTGCGCAGCCTGGAGGGAACAGTGCTAAGAACCCACCCCATCTAATGTCCCTTCTTAGGTTACTGGCATGTCCA
This sequence comes from Podocnemis expansa, assembly GCA_007922195.1. Taxonomy (NCBI): domain Eukaryota; kingdom Metazoa; phylum Chordata; order Testudines; family Podocnemididae; genus Podocnemis; species Podocnemis expansa. The sequence continues at coordinate 1,451,039 of ML682100.1, forward strand.
CCATCAGTAGTCGAAAAATCAGTTGGTTGCCAAATGAGGCCATCCCATCATCCCATTCCCTCCATAAACTTATCAAGCTCAGTTTTGAAGCCAGCTAGATTTTTTGCCCCCACAGCCCCCGACGGAAGGCTAATCCAGGACTTTACTTCTTTAATGGTTAGAAACCTGGGTCTAATTTCAAGCATAAATTTCCTGATGGACAGTTTATAAATTATATCCATTTGTTCTTGTGTCCACATTGTAGCTTCACTCAGCTAATTCCTCTTCCTCCCTGATATTTATCCCTCTGATGTATTTGTAGAGAGCAACCACATCTCTCCTCAACCTTCTTTTGATCAGGCTAAACAAGCAATGCTCTGTAAGTTCCAGAGGGGTAGCCATGTTAGTCTAGGTCAGAAAAACAAGCAAGGAGTCCTGTGGCATTTAAAGGCTAACAAATGTATTAGTCTTGCTTGTCAGGCTCTTTAAGGCTACGTCCACACATACATTGTTATTTCAAAATAAGTTATTTCAAAATAAGTTATTTTGAAATTAAGTCCTTATTTTGAAATAAGTTAATTTGAATAAAGAAATTGTTAATTCAAATTAAGGGAAAAGCTCAAAGCGAAATAGCATGTCCAAACACAGGACTTGCTATTTCGCTATAGGAGAGGGGCACCATGGGAGGTGTGGCAACATGGCCCCCTCCCTGGGCCATGCCCCCACACAATATAGGCTAAAAGGAAGGCACCCTGGGAAGGAGAAGGGCAAAAGTGTTGTTTGGAAATAATGGTTATTTCGAAATAACACGTCTGAACAGTGTTATTTCAAAATAACCATTTGGAAATAACAGCCATTTAAATTTAAAGGAGGTTTAAGCTATTTCGAAATGACGGCTCTTATTTCAAAATGACGGAGCCTGTCATTTCGAAATAAGAATACGTCGTGTGGACCTAATCTCTTTTATTTTTAAATAACCCATGTTATTTCAAAATAAAAGAGATGTGTTGACATACCCTAAGTCTCCTCTCATAAGACAAGTTCTCTATTCTGTGGATCATCCTTGTAGTCCTTTACTGCAACTGTTCTAGTTTGAATTCATCTTTCTTAAATATGGGGGACCAGAACTGCACAGAATATTCCCAATGTGGTCTCACCAGCACCTTGTATAATGCTACTAATACCTCCCTGTCTCTACTGGAAGTACATCTTCTGATGCATCCTCGAACCACATTAGCTTTTCTTCACAGCCACATCACATTAGCAGCTCATAGTCATTTTGTGATCAACCAGTATGTCTGAGTTCGTCTTCTCCTCCGTCACTTCCAACTGATGCGTCCCCAGCTTAGACGAGAAATTCTTGTTATTAGTTCCTAAATGCATGACCTTCCACTTTCCACTATTATATTTCATCCTGTTCCTATTACTACAGTTTACAAGCTCATCCAGGCTTTCCTGTATGACATCCCGATTCTTCTCTGTATTGGCAATACCTCCCAACTTGGTGTCATCCGCAAACTTTATTACCACATTCCCACTTCAATGTGCCAAAGTCAGTAACAAACAGGTTAAATATGATTGGTCCCAAGACCAGTCCCTGAGGAGCTTCACTAGTAACCTCCCTCCAGCCTGACAGTTCAGGTTTCAGTAAGACCCGCTGCAGCCTCGCCTTTAACCGTTCCTTATCAATCAATCAACCCAGGACCTTCTGCATGTTAAGCAGAGGTGCTAGCCACTACACTATTTGCAGGACTCTTCCATCTTCCTGTTTTCATATTAATCCCCATCTTTTCCAATTTAACTAACAATTCTCTGTGATGAACTATATCAAATGCCTTACTGAAATCTAAGTAAATTGGGCCCACAGTTCTCAGCTGTAACCTGAAGAACTCACTGCCTAAGATGTGCCTCAGTTTCACCATCTGTGAATTTGACACAGTTGCTCAGAGGAGGATGGGGAACTGCAGCCTTGGGCAATGCCAGCGGCTGGAAATCAGCTCTGAGTATGGATGCTCTATCTGCCATTAACCAAACGTCTCACGTGCTGGCGCTGGGGGCTGGGCTGAGATCAGCCCCATCCTTGGGCCTGCAAGCTGAACTTCTTGGACTTTAATGTCTCACATACTTTGCAGGCTTCCTCAGCCCCTCCCCACTCTTTTTCTATCTATCTATCTATCTATCTATCTATCTATCTATCTATCTATCT
>ML682100.1:1453233-1480432 GCA_007922195.1 Podocnemis expansa
TCTATCTATCTATCTATCTATCTATCTATCTATCTATCTATCTATCTATCTATCCTGGCAGTTGGTTTACTATATAACCAAGTGCCGGCCTCCTCCTCCCCCTTTTGTCCCAGTGAGGCGAGGCAGGCAGGGAGGGGGGCTCTCTCACCATGACAACCCCCTGCCCCCCTCTGTGGGGTCGGGGACCCCAATTGTGCTGCTGCGTCGTGCTTCATTAAATCTTGATCGGAGTTCATTAAAAGTGTGGTTTGGACATTCCTGCATAGTCTATTAATCCTGGCCCCCCGCCCCCGCCCTCTCCCCCTCCGCTCCCAGCCCGCGGCACCATTATCCCCCGCAGGGGTCACAAAAGCACCATCTGTTTCTGCTGCGTTCATTCCCTCCTGACATGTCGGCGGCATGGGAGGGAGAGGATGGGGAGCCGCGTGGCTGGGCCTGCCTGCCTTCTTCTGGGCATTACCCCATGGCCTGCTTCCCTCGCTGGGGACAGGAGTCCAGAGGCTGGTTGGCTGGCTGACTGGCTATCTGTCTACCTATCTATCTATCTGCCCTAGACCTTGTTGTCTTTCTGGGGCACAAGTCAGTCAGTCTCCATGGTTTTTCTGTAGAACGTGGTAGCTGTTAAATGATGCGGTAAAATATAGTTCCCCTCCAAAACTTCATAGACAATGGAGACAGGAATGGGTGTCCCTATTTGCTTCGCCCTATATCCTGGTCATCAGTGTTTGAATCTTAAGAACTGCTTTGATTTGTTGTTACAGTGTGACCTGATTCTGCAATGTACACTTCCCTGCATTTATTTTTCTCCCATTCTGTATGTTCCCCATCTTCAAAGCATCTGACAAAGTGGGATTTTCTCCCATGAAAGCACATGCGATAAATAAATGTGTTAGTCTTTAAGTGCCATAGTACTCCTTGCTTGTTTTCCATATAGCAGAAAGACCCTATGTCCCATTTACCACCTCCTAAACAAGCCTGTGCCCCCACCCCACGGCCAGATTACAGCTACACACACGCACATGCGTGCGCGCACACACACACATACACACACACCCTGGAGGGAAAAGGCCCTATATCCCATTCCCGTGCCCCATCCCCCTTGAGAGGAAGGTTGCATGGGGCAGAGGCAGCTGTGGGTGACAGGGGGCACAGTGATTCAGTCACCCCAGGGGGATCCCTTCACTCTTGATAATGGTACTATTGGCCATGCTCATTATCCACTTGGATTTCCAGGAAGCTCTCTAATATCTTTGAATGGATAGATGATGGAGACCAGTGCCCCAGCCAGGGTCAGCATGCCCAGGGCAGGGCTGGGGGAAGATACTCCAAGGCTGTGGATGCCTGGGATCTGAGGATGGTGGATTACCCCTAAGTTACAGAGAGCCCAACATCAAGCCAATGGAGTAGGGGAGAACCTGGCTTTTTGGTGGAATTCTGTGGACTTCTTGTTGGGACGGGAAGTGGCCTAACAGACATCTTACTTTTGATGTATCTTGGCCTTTTTCTGCCCCATGGTTGGCAGGCTTCCTCTTTCAGTTGCCTGCCTGAGCTGTTCCAACATGGGTGAAGAGATGATGTAGCTGGCCGATGACCCACACGTTGGTGCCCAGTGTTCCCAAACTGGGCCCTGCTCCCTTGGGACTGCACAAGCTTAGGCTGGGCTAGGGTGGGGGTGTGATGTAATCTACACTTTTCTCCATCTCATTCCTCCCCTGGCCAATCAAGACTGGGAGATTTGGGGGGTGTGGGAGAGAACCAGCAACCAAAGGTATGATGTGAAGGTGTGGGGTCAGCTTCATCTTACTAACAGGCTTCCTTTGGGTGACAGGCCAAGGCTAACCAATAGGATAGAGATAGTGTGGGGAGTGGTGGTGAAGAGGGGTAAGATAAGCTGACAGGACCCCATTTTTCTCATGGGGAGGATCATTTCCAACTTTGCAATGGCCTGAAATTTGTTTACATTCCACTGACCATGCAGAGATCCCAGGGTCTGTCTGCAGAGGTGGATGCTGTATTTGTCATGTGCCCTGCCCCACAGCAACTCAACTGGCATCTGGGCACACGTCCAATTCTGCACCCGCCGTCCAAGCGGCTGGTATGTTTGGGGTTGGGGGGGAGGGGCAGGTGGCCCCCGGCTAATCCTGTAATCTTGTTAAGAGAAGCTGATTAATTGCCAACTATCCCTACAATTAATTAGAAAAGTGGACCAGGGGAGAAGAGGCTTGTGAGAGCTGAGGGCAGGTTGGCAGTGCCAGGCCAACAGACTGTCATGGTTTGTGTGTGCGGGGGACAGGAGTCTGGGGGGGCTAGTGGGGGGTTTGTAGCACCAGCTGGAAACAAGGCAGGTGGGGGAAGGGGGAACAATCTTGCCCGTTGATCCGTATTTCCTAGCTGTGGATTTTCGCACAGTCGGTTGGCTTAAAGCACACAGCCTTAAACCCCTCGCCCTGCCAGCAGATTAACTCCTCAGCCCGTTTGCACAGGGCATATGTTGTGCCATTATGTTCATTTGCACACACATACCCACACGCCCGCAGTTGCGCGCGTACACACGTGCAGAGCCTGGCAGCATGTTGCTGCCACCTGATGGACAAGCAGTGCAGTGCTGGGTGACGCCCACCCATTTGGCTTGTCATGTCATGAATTCCTGGCTTACAGGCTTAAATTATGAATAGCTGGAGGCTGGGGCATGAGACAGGCATCCCCAGAGATACAGGTGGGCTGACATCTCCATCCCTGTGAAATGCCCTGGTCCAGGGAAGATACTGAGTAGACAAAAGAATGACTTTCCAGCCTGAGCCAAAACTGTGGCAAAGGCCCTTTCACAATAAAGCTCTGTGGAAAAGAAGGAGAATCTCTGGGACACATGCTAGGACCGGAAGCCAGAGGATCGGGCATGGCATTGGCCACATGGAAGAAACTGCTCACAAGAATCTACCCTTCAGAAAGCAGCCAGGGAGGGAAAAATTTAAGGGCTCTGCAAAAGGCGGGCCAGGACAGCTAATAACAGTGGATCTTTGTTCCTGCCCTCCCTCCTGGGCTCTGAGCAAAACAAGGTGGTCAGCATTGTCCTCTATGTGCTTATACATTTGCAGCTCTGCAGTAATATAATCAGTTCCAATCTCATACTTCAGGGCAGCAGCATCTGCAAGGGTCAGGAAGGATTCTGCACATCTGGCCAGATGGTTGATTCTGGATCTTTTTCCCCCCTGCTTTCCTCCGCAGAAACAGGGATTGGCCAAGCTGGAGATGGGACTCCTGGCAGGACTGCCCAGGGAGCTGAGCCAGGCCATCTTCTCTCTGGATGCCTGCTTGGTGGGTCCTGCTCAAATGCTTAGCAGCAGGCTGACTGCAAAACTAGGGTTTGGACAGGGATGTTTGCCCAGATTAGGACCATTGCTTTTTTTTGTTTTGTTTGTTTGTTTGGTTTTTTACCTCCTTCTGCAGCACTGGGTGAAGTCAGTCAGGTACCAGTCATCTAACCAATTTCCCAGCATGATAGGGGTTTCAGGCACTGAGGCCCCTTGGCCCCTCCTGTTCTCTTCCTTGGCACATAGCCAGTGACTCACCTGAGGCCTAAAATGCTCCAATGGTATCTAAAGTCACAGGGATCAATCAACAGGATTCTGGGGTGCCCCCCCCCAACTCCAAGGTCCAGGCTAGAACAATTGGGCACTGAGCTCCATGGTGCTGTGAAAGGCTCCCTCCTGCCCAAGCCCAGCATGGGGCAGATACAGAGAGAGGGTTAAGCATGGAGGGCACAAGGATGCAAAGGGTACATAGTGCCACTGAGTCCCAGCTTTCTGTTCCCAACCCTAAATCCTGGGACAAGTCCTCCACCTCCCCAGCCCTGTCTCCTTTGGTCTGGAGCACCTGTCTGCATCAGGGACATACGTGGGTGTCACGCTGGGTGTGACACCAATGGCATGAAGACACCCAGGGCATGAAGACTGCACAGACGCAGACAGCACTTGGAGGCCCTTGCCCAGTCATAATTGGAGGGGGAGGCGTGCATGTATGCGTGTGTGCATGCACGCATGTGCCGCCCTCTCCTGGAGGGGATGGGTCCTGCTCTCTGTGTCATAGCTTTTGTACTTCCCCTGCCTGTGGGGAATTCTCTTGTAGCTGATCCCTGAGCTAGGAGGTGGGGGGCTGACCTGTCACCCTGCTGAGCTCTGGGCTGAGCCATCCCCTTTCTAGCCTCTGCCTCATTCTTTAATTAACTGAGCCACCCCCACAGACTCCAGCTAGATCCCTGGGCCTGGCCAATCACGGGCAGGCGGGGGCAGCGCTGGGAGATGTCCCAGCTGGTGCTGGCTGGTGGAGGGAGTGAGGGTAGGGCTGGGGATGTCTCTTTGAGCTGGAATTTTGTCCTTCCCCTCATTTTGCACTCTGCAGATGACTGGTGGCTTGGCATGCACAGGCTGTCGTAGCCCCAGAGGGAGCGGCTGTGCCCAGAGCTGGGTGCACCCTGGGGACCTGGCACTGGGTGAGTGGGGCAGGGACAGAGGATATTGAGTTGGATTGGATCTGATTGTGTGAGGGAGGATATTGGGATGGATATGCCTGTAGGTCTGATGTAGGGTGGCTGGGAGATACTGGGCTGGATGGGCATATGGATCTAAAGGGGGTTAGGGAGGCAGTTTATGGCCTTAGATTCATCCCCAGCAGCAGGGTGGCCTCAGCGTCTCTTCCCTCTGCAGACAGGGTCCTGGATACTAAGAGTGGGGGTCAGCAACGTCTGAGATAGGAGAGGGGGTAGGGAGATGGTGAGAAAGAAGAAAGGGCTGTTTCCACATTATTGTCTCAATGGACAGCCCCTGGGAGATGGGCCATGCATGGACAATGAAAGGCAGTGTCCCATAGTGCCAGGCTGGGGATGTGGGGCACAACTGGGGGATTGGGAGGCAGTGCCCCACACCACACGTCATCAATACCTCTCCAGTTGCATTTTAGATTCAAAAGCACCCCTGGTGTTTCCAGTTTGTCCTCCCCACCCATCCCAGGTGTCACTGATGCGAATGATATCAAAAGGACCAGTCACTGCATTCCTCTGTCTTCTCCTCAGTGCACTCACAAGAGGTGAGAAAACTTCCACAGATGTTTCCTGCTTACGGACAATAATCTCCAAGGAGTGACATGAGCCAGACATGAGCAATTCTCCTCTGCCACCCAGCTATCCATTCCCAATTGCTCACAACTTTCCTAAAGAAAATCCTGCAAGCCGAAGTTTTCAAAGTAGCTGTACCAATTTCCTTCAAACTTGGCTTGCTGTGTCAGTCTCCTCAGGACATAAACAACAGTAGCTGGATGGAACTTGAGCTGCTCATGGATTTAGTGTTCCTATAAAAAATTTTGCACGCAAGTCAATTGACAAAAGCTGGACTGGTTTCCTTCAAACTTGGCCTGTTTTGGAGATCTAAACAGGCCAAGTTGGAATGAAAATGGAACTAGGGATTTAGAGTCACAGAATGTTCAGCAATGTATTTTTCTCAGCTTGGGCAATAAAATGGCATAGTGTGGGCAATTCTAGCAAGCAATTTCCTGGATTAATGAATGCTCAATTTTGACATGAAAACTTTAATAATTGGAAGTTAACTGACTCCTTTCCTTGTGTCTACCCCAGGGACCAGACCCCAGCAGGCATTCAGAGTGGAACCAGATAACATCACAGTCCTTGAGGGGGCTGTGGCTATCTTGCAGTGTGTGGTGGAAAGTCCCTCAGGAGTGGTCCAATGGGTGAAGGATGGGTTGTTGCTAGGACCAGACAGAAACATCCCCGGATTTCCCCGCTACAACATGATGGGAGATCTCAGCAAAGGTGAGTGGGTTGTTCTGTCCTCCAAACAGCCAGATGAGGGCTGATGGGTGGTGGGAAAGGGGTGGGGCAAGTCTGATTAGTATCCTCTATCCTTCCCACCTCCAGGCCTGGCTGTGAACCAGTTCTGGGGACAGCAGTGTGTATAAACCCTGGCTGGTCTAGTTCTCGGACAGCTGGGTTCTGTCTTTGACCCTGGAAGGGGAGTGGGGTTTAGATGTTAGAGCAAGAGGCTGGGAGCCAGGCCTCTTGGGCTCTATGCCTGGCTCTGGGAAAGGATCAGGACCTAGTGGTTAAAGCAACGGGGGGCTGGGAGCCAGTACCAGAGCTGGGCACAGAGCCCAGGCATCCAGGCTACATAGATTCATTATTCTCTCTGTGCCCACCTGGCAGGAGAATACCACCTGCAGATCGTGGGCAGCCAACTGGCGGATGACGCAGGCTATGAGTGCCAGGTTGGGCGCTCCGAGGAGAGCCCAGGCATCGTGTCACGCACGGCACTGCTTAATGTGCTGGGTGAGTGGCTGGGATGGGGTGGAGCAGCCTTGGTTCTGGGGAGTTGGGGGAGGTGCGACTCTTCAGGACGATTCCTCCTTTCATGTCCACCACAGTGCCCCCCAAGCTGCCTGTCTTCAAGGAGTATGAGGCCAACAGCACCGTGACCTGGGTGGCTGGTGTGGAGTACAGGGTGACATGTGGTGCAGAGGATGCCAAACCAGCTGCAGAGATCTCCTTCAACAAGGGTGAGTGCTGCCACAGCTCTCGTTTGATGAATTACGGACGCACTGGGTAGCAAGTAAAGGTGGTCTGTAAGAGTTTAAAAAAGATAGTGGGGACCTATAGGCAGGTATGTCTAAAGCGATGGCAGAGATTGTTGCTCTGCAAGATAGTAATAAGAGTAAAAAATGGAGAGTTCTCCAAGGTATGGCCATGGCAAATAGATGGGTAAGGCAGCATGCTCTCAAAGGGCCAGAAGTAGCAAAAAAAGGAACGAATGAGTTGCAGGAGGCAACTCAAGTGGCCAAACACTGGAAGATTCAAGCACTGCCAGAAGAATAGTAAGCCATTCAAACAGGTTAAAACAATGGGGGGCTGGGAAATAGAAATCTAGGGACAGCTCACAGGCAGCTGGGGTGTCTCTGAGCAACTGCATCCCATCCCCTGAGATCTGGGCACCTCTCTCCCAGGGCAGACAGCCAGGGGGTGCCTCTCAGTAATGCTGTGATGTAATTTGGCTGGAGTGGGAGTGCTGTGTAAGGAGCCCTGCACCCATCACCGGCTCCTCCTGCCCTCAGGTGGTAGTCCCCTCACCGAAGTGTCAAGCTGGGTGCATTCAGGGTCCAGCGAGAAGCTCTCCAGCACCGAGGCTGTGCTCAGGTAAGAGGTCCATGAAATGGGTCTCCCCACCCTGTCCTTTCTCCATCTAGCCTGGAGGGACCCTTACTTAGGCCAGGGGGGTTGCAAGCCAGATGGCTCCTGTGGCTCTTTGAGAGAACAGCACAGCACAGCAGGCCTAGCTAGGCAATGAGATCTTGGGAAACCCGTCCCCACTGCAACTCTGTTGATGCCTCTCACTCCTAACTCGCAGCATCCTGTTATTAGCCCAGTCCTGGACCACCTGCCCCCCACTGGAGTTTGGACAGTGCTACTCACTCCCAATCCACAGTCACCACTAGCTCAGCCCTGGACCCCCTTCCCTACAGCTCAACTGGTGCCCCTCACTTCCAACCTGCAGCTCCTTGCTCTGTTTCTGGGTGTTAGCTGGTCTGTCCCATTCCCCTTCTCTCCCTAGGGTCACCCCACAGAGCTCAGACAATGGGAAGTGCCTGGTCTGTGCAGCCACAAATGAAGCTGTTTCTGTTCCTGTGGTAGCTGGCTTCACCATGAACATCCTGTGTGAGTATCTCCCCCAAAGCTCTGGACCCTTACAGGGGCTGCATCCCTCCGATCTCCTCTCTGAGCACTCAGTTGTAGCTGGGGTAGCACTGAAAGGATTAAATAGATTCCCCCAGCCATGTTTTCCTGCACATACATTGACTCCACCAATCAGCAGATCCCTCAGTGGCACCACACCTAAAATATAAACCTCACCTTCTTCTCTCCTTGGTGTCTCCTTTCCATAGGCTCCACCAAGCTATAGCGCTTGCCTCATCCTATATGCGGGATGTCTGGTTTGCCATAATTAACTCACCAAGGAGGCTCATGTATGCAAAATTGACTCTTCAGCTATTAACTCTTAGACAAATGAGGAGTCAAAAGTGAAGAGATGACTTGTGTATATGAGTTGACCCCTCAAATGAGAAGAGCTCAAGATGAGGAGTTGACCCATGTGTATAAATCAGTCCTTCAACCATTAACCCTTAGAAAAATGCTCTGTCAAAGATGAGGAAGTGACTTGTGTATATAAGTCGACACCTCAGTGGCTCACTTTTAGAACAATAAGGTTCTGAAGAGCTTCTGTTGGCCTCTGTATATAAGTAGACCTCTCAAAGTTTAACCTTTAGATCAATCAGACTGTGAAGACTTGTGTATATAAATTGACCCTCCAGTGTTTAACCATTAGAACAATGTGGGACTAGAAGACAAGGGATTCCACCCCCCAGTGATCCAATCTTCAATGTGAGTTGGGTCAAATATTTCAGCAGACTGTTTAGCCCATAGGCATAGAACATTGAAGTAATGAAACTGAGATGACTTATTTACATAAGCCAACCCCTCCATCATAACCCCCGGGGCAAAGATTTTCTGAAGAGCTGTTGGCTCATGTCTGTACTTTGACAGCTCAGAACAAGGGGTGGATCCCTTCACTCCATGAGGCTTTCTGAGCCTCAGAGACCCACTCTTAGGAGAAAAGAAGGTCAGTTCTAGTGTGTATAAAGGGGCACCTCAACTGTTAATCTCTAGAGCACTGAGGAGGCTCATGTGTCTATCAACCCCCTCCTCGGTTAATCCTAAAGTGATGAAGGGTCAAAGAGGTGACTGGGACTGATGCTTAGAAGTCGATTGATCACCGCACCACCTTTAACTACACTCACTACATCAGTCAATCCCTGAACCATCAGCCTTTAGAAGACAGGCTTGGCAGAGAAAGCGCTGACTTCTATAAATTGACCCTTCAATGAGTAATTCTCAGAGGATAGACGAGATGAATCCGCGATGACGCATGTATATATATACATATCTATATTTTTTTTAAAAAACAAGGAGCCTTGTAGCACTAAATTTGTTAGTATTTTAAGTACCACAGGGCTCCTTGTTTGTTTTGCTGAGCTAGACTAACACGGCTGCCCTTTTGGAACTTAGCATCATGTATATAATTTGACTCCTCAACTGTTAGCCCATAAAGTGCCAAGGAGCCAAAGACAATGAGAAGGTCTGTGTCTAGCTGGCTTAGGGAAGTTGGGGTACATGGAAAACTAGAGGAATAGGGCTTGCTCCCCCCCGCCCCCCGTTAATCCCTTTCCCAGTTTTGGGTGTGGCTCCACTAATAGCAAATGTAAATGGGGTGGGGGAGAAATTACGGGGGAAAGAATTCCACATCTGCTTCTCTCCCAGTACTGGAGTCATCAGGGAGCTTGTTAATGAGCCTAATTATGCACTCAGCGTCATAGATGGGGGCATCTTCAGGCTACAGGTACAGCTGCTGCGGGTCCCCTGGCCTCCTTCCAAAGTGGAGAGAAGACTGTGCATGTTTCACACATCCTTCTCGTACCCATATCTGTCTGCCTGGGTTAAGCCCTTTCTCCATCTCCAGTCTTTCTGCTCTACTCTGTTCCAATGCCCTGGCAGCGCCCTGCCCACCCTGCACCCCCAAATCCAGCTGGCCCACTGGGATAAGGGGTGTGTGTGTTACAGCTGCACTGACACCATCCATGCCCACCTACTCACCCCCAGCTGGCTCCACTGACTCCCCCCATGCTCTGTAGCAGGACATGACACTATCCTGCCACAAGGGGGGCCCCTGACCATAGGCCATGGGTTCCCCTGATCCTTGTCCCCCCCCCCCCCCAGTCCCACCCCAGCCACCCACCATTGAAGGCTACAAGCGCCCTGAGATCAAAGCTGGAGAGACCCTGAGGCTCACCTGCATCTCATTGAGTGGGAACCCACTGGCCACGCTGCAATGGCTAAAGGTAACAAGGAATATGAAAAGCAGAGGACTACAGGTTGGGAGTGAGGGGCCCTGGGAGAGCCATGGGGGGAAGGGGAAGGAAAGCCTAGGCTAACAGAGAGCTGTGGGTCTGGATTGAGGGGCCCAGCAGAGCAGTGGGGGATACTAGCCCATCTCCCCACAGAACGGGGAGGTGATTTCCACCAGCTGGGAGACAGATGATGCTGGCCGGGCCTCCCGCAGCCTCCTATCCCTGAGCATCAAACCTGAGGACAACCTGGCCCAGCTGAGCTGTGAAGCTGTGAACCAGGTGTCAGCCATGCCCCTGATGGCCAGCATCACCCTGCGTGTAGTCTGTGAGTGCTCCCCAGTGCCCCTGCCCTGCCTTGCTTTGCCCCCCATTTCCTCCAGTGACCCTCCAGTGCCCCCCAGAGCCCCTGCTGGCCAGTATCACCCTGTACATAAAGTCTGTGAGTGCCCCCCAGTGCCCTGCCCTGCACCCCCCATTTCCCCCAGTGATTCCTAGCGCTCCTGCCCAGCTCTCCAGCCCTCCTCACCAGCACCTCTGCTGGCCAGCGTCACCCTGTACATGGCCTGTAAGTGCCCTCCAGTCCTTCCGGCGACCCCCCAGAGCCCTGCCTGCAAGTCCTTTTCAGAGTCCTCACAGTGTCCCTGTCCCCCTCGCTTCCCCACTCCAATCCTGGCACCACTGCACTGACCCCTATGGTGCCTCTTGCTGGCATCATCATCCTGCATGTGGTCTGAGTGCCCCCAGCCCCTGAGAAAGTGACATCCCAGTGCCCTCGCTCCCTCCTGTGCCCCCGGTGCTCCCACTCCCCGTAGCACCACCTGCTGCTGTTAGCAGGGGCTGCAGTTCTGAGGTCTCTCTCCCCATCCCTCAGTTCTCCCCACAGAGGTTTCCATCCTGGGCTCCAGCAGCACCCCAGAGAAAAAGCAGATCTCACTGTCCTGCTCCACTGGCCCCAGCAACCCCCCAGTGCAGCTGCGCTGGTGGCTGGGTTGGCGGGAGCTCACCACCACTGAAGTCACCGTCACGGAGGTCAGTCCACAGCCTGCTGCTCCCACGACCACCATGGGGCAGACACTGTGCCAGAGGCAAACTGAGAAGAGTTTTAGTGGCCTGGGAGCCCGGACACCTGGGTTCTGTCCCTGACTCTGGGAGGGGAGTGGGCTCTAGTAGTTACAGTGGGGGGGTAGGGCTGGGAGCCAGGGGATTTCCAGGGTCTCTCCCAGAATCCTTTGAGACTTTCAGTGAGTCCTTCCCCTTATCAGTGACTCAGTTCCCCTCTCTGTTTAACAACAGTGAATATACCATTTCCCACCCCCTTCAGCCAGTCCCTCCTCCCGCCCTGGAGCTGAATTGGAGCTGGCACCCCTTAGAGGGGCCTTGTGGCCCATTCCCCACCCCCAGCTGGCCAGTGCCCCAAGCACAGGGTGCTGGGTGCCATCTTCTCTCCCCACAGGCGGCGTATGGGGGGACAGTGACAGTCTCCAACCTGACGCATGTGGCCCAGCGTGAGGAGAATGGGCTGCCCCTCACCTGTGAAGCCTTCAACGAGGCTGTGCTCTTCACCCGCAGTGCCAGCCTGACTCTCAGCGTGCAGTGTGAGCCCCTCGGCAGGGACAGAGAGCGGCTGGGGGCCAAGGGGGAGAGGGTGGCAAGAGGCAGGGTTGGGGGTGGGCTGAGGGAAGGGGGAGGGTGGCAGGCAGGTGCAAGGATAGGGAGGGGGAGAGAAGGGGGCTGGAGCAGGAACAGAAGATGATGGGGGTGGGAGATGCCCCCCACAGTAGCAAACCCTAGTCCCCTGCCGATAACTATGTGGAAGGCCCCCCCTGCCCTTCACTTCTGGGAGGGGGCAGCTGCAGGGCTGGAGAGGGGCCCTAGAGAAAAGCAAGGGGGGTGCTGCACCTCCTGTGGCAACACAGGAGTGGATTGACATTTCCCCCCATTGATTCCCCTCCTAGATCCACCCCAGAAGGTTTGGATTGAAGCTCCACCCGCTGAGAGCCGATTTCGGGCTGGCACCAAAGTCAGGCTGACCTGCTTTGCCAGTGGGGGACACCCAGCCCCCCGCCTCGTCTGGATCAAGGTCTGGGGGTGCACTATGTTTTGCAGAGGGGGGTGGGGAGCTCAGCAGGAGCACTCTCCTTTTGGAATGAGACCTGCCCCAGCCCAGAGGTGCCTGCATGTCTGTGCTGTGGGGCCCTCGCTATGTGATGTTATGTGTGGCTGTTCCCCGGCTGCCCCACCCCAGAGGTAGCTTCTGGGGCACTTACTGGGCTCTCTGGTCTCTCTCCTGACAGGACACCAAGACCCTCAAGGAGGGGACCCAGGTGACCTCAGGCAAGATTGTTTCCAAGGAGCTGATCCTGACCACCAGCCCCAGCGACAACCTGGCCACCTACCGCTGCAATGCCTCCAATGACGGCAAGAGCCCACCGCTCACTGCCCACACCCGCCTCCATGTCCAGTGTGCGTTCTCTGCTTCCAGCTGGGGGGAGAGGGGGGCAGGATATACATTACTTCCTTCCAGCCACGTGGCTGCATTTGCATTACTTCTTCCCAGCCACCAAAGGGCAGTGTGTGCCTTACCCTTTCCTGGGCAATACTCCCTCATAGCCACCAAGGAGAGTCATGCGCCCTCTCCTGGCCACCAGTGTGAGGTGTGTGCGTTACTCTCTCCCGGCCGCCAGAGCATCATGTGGATTTCCCATTCCTGGCCACGAGGGGCAGAGTGTGCAGTACCCTCTCCCAGTCCCGGGGGTGCTGCATGCATGAGCATCTCCCAGCCACTATTGCCTGGTATTGCAACATGTTGCTTCTTAGCTCCTCCCACAAGGTGGAGTCAAATAACCCTAAACACACACAGCACCCCCATTGGGTGGTGGCAGTAATGTACCAATCTCAGTTCTTCTCCTTTGCTCCCCACCCCGCTCCCAGTCCCCCCACTGGATGTGAAGATCATAACCACGGCCAAGGAGGTGCGACGTGGCCAGACACTGACCTTGACCTGTGTCACCGGCAGCAGCAATCCTTTCGCCACCCTGACCTGGCTGAAGGATGCAGAGAAGTAAGAGAGGGTACCCCTCACTCCTGACCTGCAGCCCTCTGCTACCGCAGCTATGGGGCCCCCCACTTCCAGCTCTGCTGCTACCCCTCACTCCTGAGCCAGAGTCCCTTGCTGTCCTACCTTGTTTGGCTCTTTCAGGTTGAAGAGTGTGGATCTGGGGCGAAAGCCAGCAGAGTTTGGGGGGTTCTCCACCTCAGGGAAAGTAACTCTGGTAGCATCGTCCTCTGACAACGGGAGGCGGGTGACTTGCCAGGCCTTCAGCTCTGTCCTGGCTGAGACCGTCAACACCTTCTACAAGCTCAACATCCTACGTGAGACCTTCCCCCAGCTGGGGCTAGGGACCACTGCACTGGGGGGGGATGGGGCTCAGTACGGGCAGGAGGACACACTGTGGTGCTGGGAACAGGGTGGGGGCAGTAGGGGCATGAGGGGGAGCAGGGTCGGGGCGGTAGGGGTGACAGGGGGAGCAGGGTGGGGGCAATAGGGGGTGCTGTACTGTGGGGTAGGGGGCTCAGTTGCTACAGAACAAACTTTGCCCCAGATCCCCCTGAGTTCTCGGTGGAGCAGCCGGCTGTAGCCCAAGCCGTGGAGAACGGGGCTGTGGAACTGCCCCTGCTCGTCTCTGCCAACCCCCCTGAACTAACGTGCAGCTGGAGCTTCCGTGGGGAGAAGCTGATACCAGGTGTGGTGGGAAGGGATTGGGAGGGACAGATGTTAGGGGCTCCCTGGGGGAGATGGGTGTTGGGGCCCCACTTACCCTTGTGAGGCCTCTGTGGGAAAGGTGTTTGGGCTGGGGCCCTGGGGTGCTGCCTATGCCCACACCAAGGGTGAAGGCTGGTGGGGGGTTCCTGGGGTCCCTGTCTGTGCCCATGCCGGGAGCAGGGGTTGAGCTGCAGGTTCCTGGGGTGCACTGCTGTGCCTATGCTGGTGGTAGGTCTGGACATGACCCTGTCTCCATTCCTCTTGCAGAGGGATCCCCCCGGCACCACCTGCGGGCAGGGGGCACCCTGGCCATCTGGAACGTGAGTCGGATTGACGCGGGTCAGTACCGGGCCCACTGCCAGAACCCTGAGGGGCAGAACGAAACCCGCATATACCTGCACGTGCATTGTGAGTGCCAGTCCCTACCCCACCTCGCGGCCCCCCACCTCAGCGTCCCCCTCTGAGCTAGGCCCTCTCTCTGCCACAGATGCTCCCTCCATTCGCAGCCTGGTGGACCCCGTCTATGTGGACTTGGGTGCTGCGGCTGAGCTCGTCTGTGTGGCCGATGCCAACCCCAGTCCCGCAGGGATGTTTCAGTGGACATGGTTGGTAAGGAGGGACTCTGCTTCCTGGGCAGGGCCAGATCGACCTCTGCCCCTTGCCCTCCCTGGTGTGTGAGAATTGCCTCCACTGACCTTTGCTCTTTCCCATCTGACCTCTGACCTTTGACATCCCTTTTGTGATCTTTGACCTTCCCTCTGAGCTTTTGATTTTGCTTGTGACCTTTGGCCTTCACATACCCAGATCTGACCTTTGTTCCTTTTCCTCCCTGACCTATGACCTTCAACCCCCCTTTGACCTTTCATGTTCCCTGTGTGATATTTAACCCTTTTGATTCTGCCCTGCCCTTTATTGTCCCTCTTGGGACTTTGCACCTTCCTCTCCCCAACCTTTGACCTCCTCCCTCTACACTTTGACACTTACTATTGCTCAGCATGATCATTGACCCATGTAAATATCAGGGCGACTTTTGCCCTCTGCATGGTGACCTTTGGTCCCTCTGCCCTTTGCCCTTCTCTGTGTTGCCGCCCCCCCCCCCCCCCAACAGCCCTTTGTCCACTGACGCTGCCCTTTCTGCAGGGGGTGGAGGAGCGTAGCCTGGAGGAGCTGGAGATGGAGCAACAGGAATCAGGGGCTGTGGGGCGTCTTCGGACCCGGAGTGCCCAGCGGGCACAAGCTGGACTGTACGAGTGCCGTGTGGACAATGGGCTGCCCCCGCCTGCCCGGAGCAGTGCCCGTCTCATCGTGCGCTGTGGGTGCCCCACATGGACCTCCACCCCCCACCCACTTTCTCCCAGCTTGGATCCCTCCTTCCCCAGGGACCCCCCCCCCATTTGCTCCCCACCTCAGGGACCTCTACAACCTCTGCTCCTGTCCCCTGAAAGCTCCATGCTGGATTCCACCACCCCCACACACTCTCCCCCTCGATCCTGAGGACTCCGCACAAAAATACGATGGACCCCCCTCGTAACACTCTGTCCACAGACCCTCCTCTCCCCATAAGAATGACCTAGAGCACAGCATCCATTGATGTCTCCTATATGACCTTTGTCTGTTCCTTCTTCTGACCTCTTCTCTCCTTCCCCAACAGACTCCCCACGCCTTGGGAAACTCCTTGAAGTCTGGGGGACTCCTGCATGGAACACCCTCCACATGAAGACCCCCTACCCTGACCCAATGACTCCCCTTGCCAGAGCCCTTACTCACTAGGAGTCCCCACAATGCTCCCCCAAACTCCAGACCCCACCTCTTCATTCTCTTTCCCTCCAGTCAAGCCAGAGATTGAGAAAGGCATGGGGTTGGGAAAGGTGGCCGTGCCCGGGGATGGAACCTCGCCAGCTGCACTGCAGTGCCGTGCCCAGGGGGTCCCCAACGTGCAGTTCAGCTGGGCCAAGAATGGTGCACCACTGGATGCCGCCAACCCCAGGTAGGAAAGGCTATGTGGGGGTGATGGGGACACAGAAATCAACACAGACTTGGGTGTATATAAGAGAAAGCCTCTACTATTGGGACCTCTGGCAACCATAATCCCATGTCCTTTGCCAGTCAGGGCCGCCTGGGTCCCATGTGAATTCTCTGGTCTTGTTACAAAAACTGCCCCATGCAAACCTTGGCCAGTGCTTTTGTGAGCCGAGCAGCCTGTAATTTAGATCCACTGGCTCTTAGGGAGCTGCCAGCAGCACTAGAGGTTGGTGGACAGGGCAAGAAATTGGCTTGGAAGCATCTGATTTTCATCTCTAAATGCTGAGCAGTGTTGACTTCACTGCACACTCCCCAAGCAGGGGAAGATCTTTGGCACAAGAAGCATGGTGTCTCACTGCTTGGCAGTGTAAGAAAAATGTTTGCTGAGAATTTAAAAAGGTTTGATTTTTGGCCAGCAGCTCAATATGTTTTGGCAGGCAATGCC
This sequence comes from Podocnemis expansa, assembly GCA_007922195.1. NCBI lineage: Eukaryota > Metazoa > Chordata > Testudines > Podocnemididae > Podocnemis > Podocnemis expansa. The sequence continues at coordinate 1,469,424 of ML682100.1, forward strand.
ATCAGTTTGTGTTGTCACAATTAATCCTGTCTGCTGCTATGAAGTCTTGACATACCTCTGTCATACCGCTCCCGGCTGCTGTGGCCCTGCCATCGCGTTGCTATGGGTCACTTCCAGGCAGTCCTTTAACCCTGTTCATCCCACCCAGTCAGCTCCAGGATGAACATGCCCCATGGCTCTGGAGCTGCTCCAAAAGCAGCATGTTAACTCTTTTGCAACCCCTTGGGGCACAACTGAAGTGTAGCGGGAAACTGAGTCAGGTAGTGGTTTCATCAAAATATCACAGAAAATTCCCACTTTATCATAGTAATGAATGGGGCAGGGGGGACAGACCTCCATTCTCACATGCCCCTGTTGCCTGGATACAGGGGGTCCTGTTGCCCTTAGACGGTCCCAACTTGACCTAGGGTATGTCTGCACTGGAGCCTTAGGTCGACCTGAGGAAGCTTAAGTCAACCTTACAGACCCCCGCAGCCATACTGGGCTTCTATTAAGTCAACTTAATAACACCACCTCTTAAGGCTGACAACACTTAAGTAAGTTGACTTAAGCCAGTATAGATGGGAAATAGCTCTAAAGTCAACCTAATTGGTTTCCAGGCCCCCTCCCAGAGTTCCTGGCCACCAGGAAGGGTTGACCTAGCACCTGCCAGTGTGCATGCAGGCAGTTGACAGGCGTTTTCAATGCTGATGTTCTAAGTTGACTTAACAAGGTCAACTTAAAGTCAACCTTGTTAAGTTGATGTAACAGAGCCTATAGTGTAGACATACCCTGAGTCCCCCCCCCCAACAACCCCCTCTTAGAACACCTGTGGGGGGTCTTTCACCTTTCCTCCCCAAGTGGTTTGAGTCTGTTGCTTCCTTCCTGCATCTGAGCTGGTGCCAGTTCTAGTTCAGTCCCTGGTTCTCCTTCAGTCCCTGGGTTAGGTTGGTCCCTAGTTCTAATTCAGCATCTAGGTTTGTGTCAGTCCTTGATTTTGGACTAGTTGTGGTTTTGCTTCAACACCTGGGTCTGGACCAGTCCCTGGTTCTGATTTAGTCCCTGGTCTGGGCCAGTCCCAGTTCTTACCTGGCCCAGTTCTGACCCCCAGGTACACAGAACGCACATGGCATGAGGGCATCTGGCACAGCAGCACCCTGACCATCGCCAATGTCAGCGCTGCGCAGGACTACGCCACCTTCACCTGCCACGCTCGCAATGCACTGGGCACGGACAGACTGGACATAAAACTCCTCAGCACCAGTATGACCTGGGGACTGTGGGTCAAGAGTGAGGGGAACTGGCAGAGTGGGAGGGGGGCATGCATGGCTGGTCTAGCAGGGGGCTGTGGGTCAGGAGTGAGGGGTGCTGGCAGAGCAGGGTAATCTATCTGTATCCTGAACTTTGCAGGCCGCCCTGATCCCCCCACAGGGTTAAAAGTTGTAAGCGTCACCCACAATTCGGCTGCTCTGGAGTGGATCCCTGGCTTTGATGGGGGGCTGCCTCAGAGATTCCGCATCAGGTGGAGAACAGTAGTATGGGGCAGAGGAGGAGGGAACTATGGGGGGGAGGAGTTTTTAAGGGGCTCTGGATGGGCAGGAGGGACAATGGGGCTCAGGGCTGATGCTGAAGAAGTAGCTGGGGGCTGGGGCTGGGAGCAGTGGGACTCAGCTGGCCAGCTGGTATGGGTGGGAGAAGACAGAGGGGGGCTGTGGGGCAGGGGTCTCAAAGCTGGGGGCTGATGTGGCTGGGAGAGAAGGTTGGGGCTATGGGGAAGGGGGGCTGGTGTGGGGGTGGAGGGATGAGGGTGAGCTGTGGGACTCTGGGCTAGGGAGCTCATATGGCTGGTGAGGGACACTGTGTCCCTAACTCTCCTATGCCCCCCAGGTACCGCTGGCCTGGTACCCCCAGCACCCTGTATGTGGATGTGTTCCCTGCCCACACCCCTGCATTCACCCTGATGGGGCTGAGCCCAGCCACCCCCTACAGTGTTGGCGTCAGCGCCCACAATGCCCTGGGGGAAAGCGACCAGGGCCCCAGCATCACCGTCACCACAGCAGGTAGGGGCACTGGGCTGGGAGCTTGGGCTGTGTGTGTGTGTGGGGGGAAGCGGGGCAGCCACATCTGCATGTTTTGAACCTGACTGATCTGATGCTGTTTCAGAGCTTCTCGTGGAGCCGACAACTGTGGCGCCTGAAGTGCCAAAAACAGGTGGGTAATGGGGAGCGGCGGGTGAGGATTCCTGGGTTTCTTGGCTCTGGGAGGGGAGTGGGGGCTAGTGGTCAGAGCAGGGGACTGGCTTGCTTGGCGTGGGGTGTGAAGGGACCTCGAGCATTTCCTCTCTAGTAAATGGCAGCTCCTGCCCACTCTCTGACACTCTCCTTTGCTTTCCCAGAAACCTCAGCACTGCCCCCTGCCCTCATTGGGGGACTGAGTGCATTGGGGGCCCTGCTGCTGCTCTCCAATACTGCCCTTCTTGTCTGCCTGCTCCATCGGTGCCTGGCCTCAGCCCGGCCAGGTATGGCCCTCCCCAGGACCCTCCCTCACCTGGGGCACTGCTCTGGGAAGCTCACTGAGCCCAAATGCCTTCCCCCTCATCAAGCCCTGCCCTGCACGAGGCTAATGGCTGCTGTTTTCTGGTTCTGTCTGCAGGGAGCCAAGAGGAGGCCAAGGAGACGTGAGTATGGGGCAGGACATGTTTGGGGGGCAGGTGGTTCAGTCTGCCCCGTCACACTACAATGTCCTAGCACAGGCACAGCACCCTGTCCCACTCTAACCACTAGATTCCACTCCCCTCCCAGAGCTGGGAGACAATCCAGGTGTCCTCACTCCCACTGTTTGTGTTTCAGGAAGCCCAGTGCTGGGAATGACTACAGCCTGCGGGAGGCGGTGAACCCAGCAGCGCGGCAGACGCTCCTGGATAGCTACTCAGAGAGGAGTGCATCCTCTGGGGTGAGAGGATGAGGGAGCAGGATGGGCCTCAGTCGACAGTTAGGGGCCATATCCGGTCAGGGTGTGAGGGAAATACACAGGGTCAAGGGTTAATTACAGGCCATGTAGGGCTGGAGGGGGGAGCCAGTACTCCTGGGTTCTCCTCAGGCAGTTACCTCAATGTGTGACAGGATCTGTTTATGGCTTTCCTGCAGGGCAGCTCCGTGGGCACCTGGCTGGGGCATTTGCCTGGCCACAGGTATCGACCCCGGTTAGCACCCCATCCCGAGAGAGCCGAGGGGGAAACAGATGCCAGCTCCACAGGTGGGTGTACAGGGGTCTCAAACTCAAATCACCATGAGGACTGCATGAGGACTAGTAGAGGGTCGCATGAGCATTAGTACGGTAGCCCAAGGGCTGCGCCACTGAAACCTTTCCATACAATAATATTGCAAATATCAGTAATGATTGTGTCATCGCAGGCCACAGGAAATAGCTTTAGGGGATGCATGCAGCCCATGTGTTTGAGACCCCTTGTGTAAGAGGTCAGAGCTGGCACTCCCCAGAAAGGACAGATCCCATGCCCCTTCCCCTGCCTTCCCCCCAGCCAGTCCCTTCCTGGGGCTGATTTGGAGCTGGTGCCTCCTAGAGGGAAATGCCCCATACTTCTTTTCTGTGACCCCCCAACCCCCAGGCCTTTTCATAGAGTTGGAAGGGACCTCATAGGTCATCTAGTCCAACCCCCTGCCAGAGGCAGGACCACTCCCACTAAACCATCCCAGTCATGGTTTTGTCCAGCTGGGCCTTAAACACCATTCTTTTGCTGTTCTAGACTTCAGGGTCCATGGCCCTTGGCTCAGCCCCTCAGACCCCCATGAATATGAGGATGTGATGGAGCCTGGAGTCTATGAGGAACTGGGGGCCCACCCCCCCTGGTTGGCTGCACCCCTTCACCAGGAGGCACTGCCTTGCCAGGACTATATGGTGAGTGGGTTCTCTGTGCAGATAGAGTTGAGGGTGCAGAGTGGTTGAGAGCCAGGATTCCTGGGTTCCCTCCCCAGCTCAGAAAAGGGAGGTAGGGGTAGTGGTTAAAGCTGGGGCATGGGAGTCAGAACTCCTGGGTTCCCTCCCCAGCTCAGGGAGGGGAGTGGGGCCTTGTGGTTAGAGCAGGGGCAGGGGAACTGAGAAACAGGACTCTTAGGTCCTCTCCCTGGCTTCGCAAGGTTGGCTTTGACAGTCTCTCTCTCCTTAGGGCACCTATTCATGGAGGGGCCCGTCCCTGGCTGGCACTGAGGCCCCCCTGAGGATCTACGACTGTGTGGCAGCCACCCCACCCCTACGTGCAGATGAGGGGCTGCCCTTTGAGCTGAGGGGAGAGTTGGTATGAGTGGGGATGGGCTGGTGACTTGGGCTCTAACTGCAAAATAAACCTCTGCCTCTCCGTCTTGCCTGGACAGTACTGCTCATGGAACCAGAGGGGGCCTGGCTGGAGTGTGGGGCAGACCCTGCCAGGGGGAACAGGGCAGTTAAAGTGGGAATCATCCATTTGTCCCCCAGCCCCACCTGAGGAAGGCCGTTCTCATTGACTGCAAGTGAGATAGCAGGAGATCAATAACCATTTATTGTTAGTTGGGAGGAGCATGCAGGAGCCCTTAGGGCCCCGACCACAGAACAGGCACCTGCCCATGCACGCATTCCCCCCCCCCAACTGCCTTTGGGGTGATTTAACCCCAACCCCACATGTTACTCCCTGCCTCTATCTTCCAGAAGGTCATGATCTCTGCCCCAGCTAGGGTTATTGCTGGCTCACTGGGAGAGCTGGAAATAGGAGGCACCTGAAAAGGTGTTTTGGGTAAGTAGCATCCACCCTTGGAGGATGTGGCTGACCCCTATTCTACTGGCATTAGGGGGCACTCTCCTCCTGGCAGGCAGGGCTAGCTCTATTACCCCAGTATGGGGCTGAGGGAGTGCTCTCCCCTATGGTTAGTACAAGCCCAGGATCAAGCTGGGAATAACTAGGGAGGGGAGGGCACGGCACATCATTGCTCTCCATTTTTCTGGACAAGCTGTTATCTTAAGGTGAGCATAGCAGCCTGCATGAGCACCAGTCATGGCTGGAGGCAGCAGGGTGCCCACGTGGTACCAACACAGAAGAACAATACAGTCCTGCCCCCTTGGAGCTTACAGTCTACCTCTGCCCCCCTCATAGACACAGGAGGTCTTGCATGGAGATGCAGCCACCTCTGGAGTGAGGCAGCTATGGAACAGCTACATATAACACTTCACCCACTCATGAGATACAGCCAGCTTTGGGGCAGGGTAGTTGAGGAACAGCCATAAGTTAAACCAGGGAATCTGGCCTACAGGTTTCCAGTAACACAGATGCTGTGCGGGAAGTTTGAACAGGCAAGAAGCACTAAGCCTTATTTTTCAATAAAAGTGAGGTTCCCACAGGGGAACAAACCCAGGACCCCTCCTCCCCAAAGGATGAGAGGGGGTGGGGTATAACAGCAGTGATAGCCCCTAGACCACCCCTACCCAAGGACAATGGCCCTTGGCAGTAGAGGGGCCATGATGCACAGGCTGCAGTTCTGCTTGCCACCTATAGAGGGCACCACTGCACCATCACCATTATCACAGTCACTCACTCACCCCCTATTGGGGGATGCAGAGCTGTGATAACTGGGGGCAGAGGGGCAGGAGAGCTGGGGGGGGGGTTGGGCTCCATTTGGAGGCCTAAACCCAGCCCACCCCTGACTTCCCATCCCTTCCCCCAACTGAACCACTGTGGTTCATAAAAAGACTCATTTCACAGAAATGATAGGACTGAAGTGGGAAATCCTCCCCAGTTGGGGCCCAGGTACCTGGGTTCAAACCCTGACAAACACGATTTCACAGAAATCAAGGGGGATGGGCTCCCCTGGAATTAACACAGGATCTCTGCCCCCCACCCGCAGCAATGGGGTGGGACACAGACAGAGATACGGGCTGAACAAATGCTCAGCAGAGGAAGGGTTAATAGGGCCAGCAGCAATGCTCCCCCGTTGGAGCGTGGGGGGAGTGGCTGCAGCCAAGACGCTTGGGTTGTGCGGTATCAAGTGGTTAGAGCTAGGGAATGTAGGGGGCTGGTGTCAGGACTCCTGGGTTCTCTGCCCAGCTCTGGCAAGGGAGTGGAGATCTAGGACTTAAAGCCAAGATCCCATGCAGCCACCTCCTCACCACAGTAGGAGGCAGTCAGCCTCCCACCAGGTCCTAGGTGGCAAAGGTGGAATTGCCACCTCACAGAGCTGGCAGCAGATCCAGGTGCCCAGGCAGCCGTACTGCCAGCTAGCCTGGAACCCAGGAATCCCAGCAGCAAGGAAGCATGGGACAAAAGCTATTGGAGAACCCAGGTGTCCAGGCAGTAAGGGGCCCCTCCACTGTGGAGGAACACCAGACATTTTGGGGGCCCTCCCTCATACAATAAGTTAGTTAAATACAGAAAATATTACAGACAGTAGTCAAGAGAAATTCTGTCCCCACCTCCCACTGGGTGGCATTAGATGAACCCCACCATTCCCTTCCTTCAGGGGGTGCAGGCACTAGGGGGGTTGGGAGGGACGGCGGCCAGTGCCAGGGGGCGGGCGCCGGCTCTTCAGCAAGATGCGCAGCTGGGGGGAAAGAAAAGGAGAGGTTGAGTCAGGGATTCTGGAGTATCCCCAACCTGTAACACCCCACCATGCAGGCTGGAGGAAGTGTGTGGGGCAAACCCACTTCCCTTGGAGGGCTGGAAGGTGGGATTTGGGGTCCCCCAGGACTGGGGGCCTCAACAGGTCAAAAGGGATATCGGAGCTGGTCTCCCGGGGGCGGGGGGTGTCAGAGGAGCTGGGGATCTCACACAGTCAGTCTCCCATGGGTTTGAGGGGTCAGAGGGGCTGACGGGGTGGTCCTCACCTGGTCGCCCCCAGGCCCAGGGGGCAGCAGATGGGCCGGCTGTTCATTCTCCAAGTTGCGGGCGCTAGGGTCAGCCCCTCGACTCAGCAGCAGCTGCACGAGGCTTTCCTGGCAGGGGGGGCCCGGCAAGGCCGCAGCCATGTGCAGAGCAGTGTTCCCGTGAGCCTGGGGTGGGGGCGCAGGTAGTCACACAAAGCCCCAATCCTGCCAGTACGGCCTCTCACCTGAGCCCACAGCAGTCCCAGCCAAGCCTATCTCCCTCCCCCATTGCATCCCATTGACACCTCCATCACTCCCCAACCCCGACCTCCTCTTGTGGCACAACCCCACCATGACATCCCAGGCCATTCCCCCATAGGGCCCTCAACCTCCCCTCATGAGCTGCCCTCCCTACCTTCATGTTGACGAAGTGCTGGGGGTGGGGCAGGGGCAGTTGCAGGAGGAAGTGAACCAGGGGCAGGTTCCCATCCTGCACAGCCAGGTGCAGAACCGTCTTGCTGCTCTTTATGTCCTGTGGGGCAGAGATGGAAGAGGGTGAATGTTGGAGAGGGCAGCGAGAGAAGAGGACTGATCAGATCCTGCCCCCTTCTCCCCACCAATTTCCATACCCCCACCGTTCCCCATTCCCCACAGTCTCCTAACCCCGCCAAGACTCGGGGAGATTCGGTGGAGAGCCAAACTCTCACAGTTTCTCATCCCTCACCCTTTATGACCTGTAGAGGGTGAATGGGGGGGGGGGCAGATCCTGCCCCCACACCAAGTACCCTGCCCTCTCCCTATTCTCCACAGCCCTGCCAAGCCTCCATGCAATCAACAAGGCCAATTGCATGTGGGGTGGCAAGAGCATCTGAGAGGTACAGGGCAGATATGCCAATTCCCCATCTGCTCCCCACCAAGCCCCAAGCAAGTGTTGAGGCTGCTGGACCTGTGCAGGGAGGGAAGAGCCCCCCACAGCCCGTTTACCTACTTGGCTGGTGTGATCTGCCCCCATGTGCAGCAGGGCCTGGACGCAGGCCAGCACCTCCTGCAGCCGCTCTGGAGTCAGGGTCCCAGCATCCAATGCCCGCAGGGCTGCGTTGTGGGAGATAACAGCACAGTGCAGAGGGGTCTGTCCTGGGGGCACCAAGGGGGGGGGGTGAGAGCAACCACCCACAGCCAGCACTTTCCCCTCACAGCCACTGGTTCCCCCCCTTCCCAACAGTGGTCCCTGGTGGCAGCCCCCCATCACAGCATAGACACCCCACAGCAACCCCAATGGGGAGGCACCCCACTGGCCAGCACAGCCGCCCCAACATACAGCGCCACTTGCTGAGGAAGGCTGAGCCATCCCTCACAGCCATGGGTCTCCCTCCCCTCTGACAGTGCCCCCCAGTTCCCCCTCTTCAAAGCATCTGATGAAGTGGGATTTTCTCCCAAGAAAGCTCATGTGATAAATCAGTCTGTTAGTCTTTAAGTGCCCAAGACTCCTTGCTTTTTTTGCTTTACTAGACCAACATGGCTGCTCCTTTGGACCCCCCCCCCCATGGAAGTCACCTGTCACAGCACACACCCCCACAGCAGCCCCTGGTTGGGGAGCCTGGAAGCTCCCCTCCCCAACCAGCAGTCTCAACCTACAACTCCCTGCTTCCCACACAGAGCCCCAGCCGGAGGTGTCCCACCTTCAAAGTTCCTGGCTTCCACATTGACAGGGACTCCAGACGCCATCACAGCCTTGGGTGGTGGGAAGAGAAAAATCAGGTTCAGTTACATGGTGTGTGTGGGTAAATTAATACCCATTTTAGACCCATGGGGGGGGGGGGGGCAATCAGGAGCCAGGACTCAGGGGTTCAATTCCCAGCTCTGGAAAGCGGCAGGGAGGACTGGGATCCCAGATACGAGGTTGCCTCCCAGCTCCACACTCACCAGGAGGACATTGGGAAACCCGTAGGTGGCCGCCAGGTGCAGCAGCGTCTGGCCCTTGTGGTCGGCAGCGTTGGCGTCAGCTCCTAGAACCAGCAGGTCCCGCACCAGCTCGGCTTGGTTGGCCGTGGCAGCCACCAGCAGCGATGTCTGAGGAGGGATGGGGAAGGGAGAGCGGGCAGGCCAAGAAATCCCAGTATTAGAGCACAGCAAGAGGGTCTGGGGCATGTCCTTGACCTCACCTCTATGTCATGACCCTTGACCCCACTACTGCCATTCTCCTGGTCACCCTGACCTATGACCCCCACTAGGTGTGACCCTTGACCCAGCCACGCCTTTGCCACTCAGTGACCTTTGACCCACCTGGCTTGAGCCTTGAACCTGCTGCCCCTTCATGTCCCTTGACCCCAACAACGCAGTTGTCCAACTTGTTCGCGTGACCATTGAACCCTCCAACTTCGGCCCACAGCAACAGCATTCCTGAGCTGGGGGCTCAACCCAGCACCTCCCAACTGGTGCCCCCCGCGCTCACCTTGCCCTTGTGCTCCTTGATCTCTAGCTGTCCACACTCCTTGAAGGTCTCTGCAGCTGCCTGGGCAAAGTGCCGCAGCCCTCGGGCAGCCAGCAGGTGTAGGAGCCTGCCAGTGAAGGGGAGGGTGGAGAGCTGTCAGTGACACCCCTACACCGTGTGCACATCCTCCACTCCCAGTCCCCTGCAGGTCCCCCAGCCATGCCCTGGAGACCCTCTGTTCATTTTCTGCCCCACTCCCATCCCATGCCACCCTTCCCTCTTTCCACTGTCCCTGCCCTATTCTCCCCGCCCCCCATCTCTGCTTCCACTAACATTCTCCAAATCCTCCCACCCTCCTGGCAGACCACCCCATCCCCCAGTGCTACCCCCATTCATTGCCCCAGGACACAGCAGCTCAGCCCTTCCCCAGATGGGGGCACCTGCGGGGCTCATCAGCCCTATTTCCTCCTCTCCCAGGAGTGGGGGGCAGGGTGAATTTTGAGGTCCCCCTCCAGACACTCACGTGTCACCATCTTCATCCTGCTGCAGCAGCTGTGCCGGGTCCATGCTCCGGATTTCAGCTCGGGCCCTTGCCAGCTCCCCAGGGTCCAGTGCCCCAGCCAGGCTCCTGAAGCCACCCAGCTCTAGGGGGTCAGGATATGGGGTGCTCCGGGCAGGCAGCGCCCAGGGGGCATCAGGTGTCTGCAGAGTAGGGAACAAGCCCAGTGAGGGTGATGGCAGGGGAACCTGATGAGGGGACAGAGGTACAGGCCAGTTGGTGCCCCTCACTCCTGACCCATGGCCTCCTGCTAGCCCAGGCCCACCGCTCCGCTGGTGCTCTTCGCTCCTGACTTGCCTCCCTGCCCCATCTCACCTCTAACTCCCCTGGAGCTGCCATCACAGTGTTGTAGGGCTCCTCTGCTTCAAACCCTGTGGTTCCCATTGGGGTGTAGGCATCTGCTGCATTGTACCCGGGTCCAGAGGGCTGGTAGCTGCCGGTGCTGGCCACTGCTGGGTAGTGATAGTTGCAGTCCGGGAAGGCCGGAAGGCACGAGGAGTCGACCTGCCAGGGTTGGTAAGGAGCTAGGGGGAGGCCTGGGGTGGATTCCCCTGCAGAGCCTTCTCCCGGTCCCATGGGTTCCAGGTGCTCATCTGGATGAGAGAGACATAGCTGGTGGGTGAAAAGTACTTGTGGGGGAAATGAGTGGGGGGTCCCAGGGTAGAGGAGGATGTGACTTGGGGGGACTGCATGGGGGTGCGTCCCAGGAGAACTGATTGAGGAGGTCCCTGGGATCTGTCTCAGGGAGAGGAAACTGAACTCTTGAGGGATCTGAGATCCTGAGGCTGCCACAGTGAGCAAAGTACGGAGACCCCAGGGGAACCAAAAAATAACTAGGGTTTGGGAACAGCTACAGCCAGGGCCCCCATTTGACTTACTTGTCTGGGAAGGTTCAACAGCAGCTGCTGGGATCTACAGAGAGAAAAAACCGAACTGCTAAGTGAGCCAGCAAATGGCCTGCCCGGCATTAAGATGCAGCCGCCTCTGGGGTGGAGCAGCCAGGGAATAGCCATAGAGTGATGCTGCATGGGTATGGCACGCCTGGCACTGAGATGCAGCCACCTCTGGAGTGCAGCAGCCAGGGAAAAGCTGCACTTACCAGAGTGGACAGACAGGTGCTGGCAAGGGCCCAAGCTGAAATCTGGAAGACACACAGGAGGGGATTTGGCCCAGACACAGGGCGTCCTGTCTGTCCAC
>ML682100.1:1485432-1641004 GCA_007922195.1 Podocnemis expansa
TGGACCAACATAAAGTCTCCTGTGCCCCCCCCAATACAGCCCGGGCTATGCCAGGCACAGCAACCTCGGCCCCATATAAAGTCTCCCCTGCCCTCCAGCTCCCCCCAGGCACTGTGCACCCCCCATCCCATACAGCCGGGTCTAGGCCAGCCGCTCCCCATGCTGGCCCAATGCAGCCCGCTGCAGAACAGCCCAGGGCAGCGAAGCCGGCGCGTGTCCGGCTTGAGCCCGTTCACACCCCCAGCAGCCGCACCAAGACCCAGGCTGGGCTCCCGAAAGCAGCCACGCCCCTCCTTAAAGGGCCAGCGCCCAGCACTCACCCTTCTGCGAGCGCATGCCCCCCGCGAGCTCTGCCACACACTGAACCCAGCCCCGCCGCGGGGCCGGCTTATAGGGGGCAGCGCCGCTCCGCCCCTTTAACCAGCCTGGCCTGCCAGGCTCTGTGTGTGACAGCACCAACCCCACCCCAGTGAGGCGGGGCTAAAATAGTCCCCACCTCCCCCAGAGCCTGGCAGTCAGGACGCCTGGGTTCTGCCCCCAGCTCTGGGGGGGGGGGGTAGCTGGCTACCCAGGGGGTGTCCACCAAGGGTGTGCCTGGGGCTCCCCGGGGGTATGTCAGCTCCTCCAGAGGAGTGCCTGGCTTTACGAGTAACGCCAGCAAGGGCAGCCCAAACCACCATTTCCTGCAGCCAGCGGTGGCTTGTGCTGCTCTCTTCTAGGCTAGGGCCTCTCAAATGTTTTCTCCTGGGACCCCTTTTGAAACTATTTCGGGCTACGGTGACACCCCCCCATGTCACGCCACCCTTCCATCTGAGGTGCTGCCCCTGCTCGCCAGCAGCCACCCAGCCCTGAAGGGCTCCGGCTGTCAGCCATACTTGGGGACTGACAGCTAACAATCCACCCCTCCAAAAACCTCATGACGCACTGAGCAGTGCGTGAACCCCTACACTAGGCAGTGAACAGGAAGGGGTCATGGTTTCACTGCATGTGATCTGTTTTGTAATTATGCAGTAAAAAAAAAAAAAGAAAGCCAGTGGAGGGTTCAGAGAGTCATAGATCAGGGGCCCCAAGAGATATCTAGGGCAGCCAAGCCCAGCTAAATCACCCCAGCTGGGGCTTTGTCAAGCTGGGCATTAAAAACCTCTAAGGATGGAGATTCCACCCCCTCCCTAGGTAACCCCTCCAGGGCTTCCCCACCCTCCTAGGGAGGAAGTTCAGTAGCGGACTGTGCCACTGGGCTCTTTTTACACCTGCTTTTGTGAGTAGTTTTTAAGTGACTGAAACCTGGGGGTAGGGAAGACAAATCAGACTCCTGGCTGGGGTACAGTGATCTAGAACAGTGGTTTTTCAGCTTGTTTTCTTGAGACCTAGTTTAAAAAAAAAATCTTTTATACCAGGGGTCTCAAACACCCGGCCCACAGGCAGCATGCGGCCCCGAAGACTATTTCCTGGGGCCTGCAGCAACACTATTATTACTGATAGTTTCAATATCATTGTATGAAAAGGTTTCAGTCATCCAGCCCTCAGGCTAACATGCTACTCCTCAGCCCTGTACTAGTCCTCACGGCAATTTGAGTTTGAGACCCTTGATTTATACCCATGACCCAACAATTACATCCTTGAGCCATTCATTCCAGTCTTTTGGCAGTGGCTGCAGAGGTCACCATGACTCAGTACCTGAGGGTCTGCGACCCCGTACTGGGTCACAAAACCACTGGTCTAGAAAGATTAGGAGCTAGTGGGTTAGAGCAAAAAAATCAAGGAGTCTTGTGGCACTTGGAGACTACCATTTATTTATTGCATGAGCTTTCGTGGGAGAAAATTCCCACTTTGTCAGCTCATGCGATTAATAAATTTGTTAGTCTTCAAATGCCACAAGACTCCTTGCTTTTTTTGCTTTACCAGACTAACACGGCTGTCCCTTTGGAACTGGGTTAGAGCAGGGTGAGGGGAGCTGAGAGCCAAAATTCCTGGGTTCTCTCCCTGGCTTGGAGGCGGTTGATGGGGGGGCTGTGAGCCAGGACTGCTGGCTTCTACCTCCAGCTCCAAGCAGGGAGCAGGGACTAGTGGTTAGAGCAGAGGCCTGGGGGCCAGGCCTGCTGGGTTCTGCCCCCGGCTCTGAGTGGGGGAGTGGTTAGAGAAAGGGGAGGGCTGGGACTCCTGGGTTCTCTTCTGGTCATTGGGGCAAGGGATTCCCCCATGTATGACATCAGCCTCCCCAATGACCGCGTTTGCAGAAGTGACACTGGGCTGGCTCACTGCTCGAGGGGTTCAGTATGTCATGGCGGGGGCGGGAGCTTCCCCCCAGCCCTCGGGTGTTCCCCACTCGACGGTCCAAAGCCCAGGTGTGGCCACATGGTGTAGCTAGTCCCCGGGGCCCTTTAAGGAGGCGACACCTACTTGAAACCACAGCTTCCCTATGAGGCAAGACTTGTTCCCCCTTGGGCAGCCAATCAAAGATTGACTTCTGGTGTGACGCGGCTGGTTCCCCTGGTAACCACTGAGCAATGAGAAAGGAGCCAGAAAATGACACAGAGCAACTTCGAGGGCAGGACGCGAGGCTTTTCCCCTCTAGGGGGCGCCAGCTCCACCCCACATCTCCAGTTGTCCTGGCTTTTGGGTGTGGGTGGGTTTCATTCCTGCCCCTGCATCCTGCCATTGCCCATTGCTGGCTCCAGTCTGGGGACCCTCAGAAGTCTAGTCCCATCACCTGCTCTAACCACCAGACCCCACTGTCCTTCGATAGCTGGGGAGAAAACCCAGGAGTTAGAGATAGATAGAGACTCTCCTTCTATGTATTTTGCCCTCTCCACCTGCCAGTTCTAATTAACAGGCTGTTCCGACGGGACACTATTATCTGTCTGTCCCCATACACATTTTCTGTCTGTCTAGCTCAGGGGTCTCAAATTCTAATCACCGCAAGGGCCACATGAGGACTAGTACCAGGGCTGGCTCAAGGGGTGTGGCCCCCTAAGCCAAATTTTGATTTGGCGCCCCCCCCATTCTCAATCATGGAGGTTGAAAACGGTTTTCCAAAGTGCATAAATCTCCAGTGTCTGCCTGCAGAGGGATTTAAAGTGCACTTTGCCTACATGACTTAACTTGCAGGTTGGCTAACAGTGCCTGAGCTGCTAGGAAAGAGTTGAAGAGGTGGGAGCTAGTCTGATCTTCAGGGGGGCTAGGCACCCCTAAGAACTGTCACCTGAAGCCATGTCTGTCTCTTGCCTCACAGTAGAGCTGGCCCTGACTGGTACGTTAGCCCAAGAGCCGCACCGCTGAAAGCTTTTCACACAGCAGTACTGCAAATGTCGGTAACAATAGTCTCATTGGGGGCGGCAGGAAATAACTTTAGGTGCCGCCTCGTGTTAGAGACCCCTGGTCTAGCTCAAGGTTCCAGGTCTGAGGAGCAGAGTCCCCTGTGGTCACTGGGTTGAAATGCTGCGTGCACTAAAAAAAGCAAGGAGTCTTGGGGCACTTAAGGACTAACGGATTTCTTTCTGTTAGTCTTTAAGTGCCACAAGACTCCTTGCTTTTTTTGCTTTACTAGACGAACACGGCTGCCCCTTTGAAACTTTGCACTAAGGAGCAATGCAGCAGTTGTCCGTTGGTGTGGTGGGTGGACGGCTAGTCAGTGGGGCATAGCGTGTGAATGGGGCAGGGTCTGTCTGTACACTGCCCAGGTGCTGAGTCATTAATAGTGACTATTGTCAGATCCCACATGAATCAGAGACAGAAAAACCGTTGGGGGCATTTCCCCCATCCTATACCTCTTTGCAGTGCAGCTGTTGTTATGATGGAAGTGCTCTGGGTCCATCTATCTGTCTGCATGCATCAGTGCCACGGCCCCCTGCTCTGGGAGGGGAGTGGGTTCTAGTGGTTAGAGTGGCTGGGCTCCTGGTTTCTGTCCCTGGCTCTGGGAGGAGAGGAGGGGGTCTGGTGGGTCAGGGCAGGAGAAGGGGCTGGGAGCACAATGCCTGGGCTCTGTTAACAACACTGCCACTGAGGCACAGCTGGGCTCGTTTTTGGTGCCGCGTGTTCGGTGAACCAAGGTGACTGCCCTGTCTGGGGGGCTGGGCTTTTATAGCAAAGATAATTTTAGTCCCCCCCACACAAGAGGAAGTAAAAAGTCACTGGCCGTAGGAGCATAAACACGGCACCTGCATGACTCAGAGCAGGTTGGGTCACCCTGCTGGGGTGCCACCCACACACTAGATAGATGGTGATAGAAAGATACAGGGGCATGGAGGAGTGGGGGCTGCATGGGTGGTGGGGTGTGTGTCATGCTGGATGGATAGACACATGGGTCTTTTGGGGCATAAAGTCTTAATGGCAGTCAGGGCTAGAAGAAACTACTCCAGATGTAACAGCTTTGCTTGTGTAAGCGGGATCCACATCATACTTTGTTGGTAGATGGAGGCAGGGCAAAAGTTTTCTATCAAATCGTTATTTTTTTTTTTTTTCTTGGCCAGACAGTGCAGCTCTGGGTGCTGGACCCTAGCTCAGCCTGATTTTTTTTGACACATTTTTTTGGGTCAGGAAAAATACCAAGCAAACATTGATGCTGCAAAAGTTGGAACTGCTTTTTTAAAAGGTAAAAACCCCTCCAAACACCAATGTTTGCCCCCCAACAGTCCCCACCATAAACACACACACACACACACCCTGATTGTTTCCAGTCTGCCACCACTTGGAACACCCAGCTGTCCACACAGCCCTCCTGGGAATGCTGCCCCTGCATTGTACTCCCCTCGGAGATGCGGCCAGTGTGGGGACCGTGGCAGCTTGTTCCCAGAGCATTAGTGCTTTGGGTGACAGTTGTGAGTGTGGACACTTCTACATGGTGAGTCTTGCACAGGCACAAAATCCCCGCCCCAGCTGAGATCAGGACCAAGCTGTGCTGGGAACTGCTCAGATGCACTGTCAGAGATAGTCCATACCCAGGATAGAAAGAGCCCAGGTGTCCTGATATCCAGCCCCCCCACCCCACCAGACTCCCCTCCCCTCCCAGAACCTGGAATCCTGGCTCTTTCCCCCACCCCAATCCTGATTCTATTTTCTGTCCACACTCTACAATTGTAGATGAATCTGGTGTCTCCCCAAGACACCTCAAGCTACGTGAACATGGTGACCCCTTTCCTCCCCAATGAAATGCAGCTGCCTCTGGGGTCTCCCAGACATGCCCCACAGGGCATATTCAGTCAGTACTGAAATGCAGTCACTGCTGGGGTGGGAGGAGGCAGCTGACTGCTGGCTCTGAAGCACGCTCTGATTCACTGTTTTCCATTGAAGCTGGTCTGATCTGCATTGTGGATGCCAAGAGTCCCTTGTATCCCATAACCGTGTATTTGCAGGCCCAAATTAGGGAAAGCCTCTGGGAAGATAAGAGTTAAGATGGGGTCTCACCTATCTCCAGCACTAGGGCAGCAGCTGGTTAGCTGGCCTGACTCCACCGAGGCAGGGAGGCAGCAGGATTAAGGCAGATCAAAATTATGCCTTTTCATGGGTTTCTTCAGCCTCCTCCAGGCAGTGTGACAGAAAAAGATCCAAGAGAAACTTCCTGCCTCTCAGTTTTGTTGGGTGACATGACAATAAAGCCCAGTGGTTAGAGCAATGTGGGGTGCAGGGGACTGGAAGGCAGGAGTCAGAGCCAGAGATTTAAAGGGTCTAAAGCAGATGTGGCCCTCAGGCCAAAAAGTTGCCTGCCCTTGTCCCAAGGCCAGAAGTGACTATTACAGATGTGGAGGCTGCCCCATCCCACCCTTGTTGTGCCTCCTCCAGCACAGATCTGGGGGTCAAGCTAGAGCATGCTCCACTCTTCCCTCTTTGTAGATTTCAAACCCAAATTGGGTGGTCAAGAGCTCCCTTAACTCTGCCACTTTGGAGATTTCAAGCCCATGTGTTCTAGTTGAGCTATGGAGGAACTTTTTGAGGGAGATGCCCGATCTAAATGGAAGGATCCTGAGGGCTGGAGAATGTGTTCTGTCCCTGGGGAA
Organism: Podocnemis expansa; assembly: GCA_007922195.1. Taxonomy (NCBI): domain Eukaryota; kingdom Metazoa; phylum Chordata; order Testudines; family Podocnemididae; genus Podocnemis; species Podocnemis expansa. The sequence continues at coordinate 1,491,426 of ML682100.1, forward strand.
AATTTCCTTCCCTGAGGAAAATCTGTTCCTTATTGCCAGTTTGGATTTGGTGGAGAACATGGGGGTTTTGTAGCTATTTGGTGACTCAGTTTCCCCACTCACTTGGCACAGTTTCCCCACTGAGGTCTGAAAGACTTCAGTTTTCCAAGGCAGAGTGAGACACGGCCAGATATCTTCCTGTGCTGGAAGCAGCTAGGGTGACTGGTATCAGGATGGATGAATGTGTGGGACAAGGAGCCTGATAAGTGGCAGGCAGACTGGGTGAAGGCAGCACCGCGGTGGCAGTGCTAGGTGGGGCCTGGCAGAGATTTACAGTTGTGGCTGCTAAGCGCAGAAGAGACAGAGACGGGGGGACTCAGGATGCTCTGGAAATAGCAAAGCAGTCAGTAATTGCCTCTGAAGGAGTTTCACATTGAGCCATCCCTGCTCTATCACTCCTGGATTAGGGGGCTCCTCAAGCTCATCAAACACCCGCAAGCTTGTCTTGGCCTCCAGGAGCTTCACCTGACCAGTCCTTGCTCACTTGCTGTAGACTTCCTCCACCAACCTGCCCAGGGTGTCAGCCCCTAGTACCTGCTTGTCACGTTTCCAAACCAAACTCTGTGGCTCGAGTCCAGGGGTCTCAAATTCACGGCCTGTGGGCCACATGCAGCCCCTAAAGTTATTTCCTGTGGCCCGCAATGACACTATTGTCATCAATATCTGCAATATCATTGCATAAAAAGGTTTCAGTGGTGCAGCTCTCAAGCTAACGTGCTAGTCCTCATGCGGCCCTTGTGATGATTTGAGTTTGAGACCCCTGATCTAGTTCCCAGAGGCCCAGCTCCCAGCACCCCCACCCCTGCTCTAACCACTAGACCCCATTCCATCCCCAGAATTGGGAATGGAACCCAGGAGTCCTGGGCCTCAGTCCTCCTGCTCACTGCTCTAATAGCTGGCTTTTCTTGATGAGTGATAGTCAGGCCTGTTGCCAGGAAGTTTTTATCACAGTTCCTTTTCCTGCCCTGAGCCCCAGCCCCAGCCCCAGCCCCTACAGCACGGGTGAGAAATACGTGTGCAAGCGTAATTGTCTATCTGCCACAGCCCACTGACTCCCTGGTTACTGTCCACAGCAGGACTGGACGGGACTCCCAGTGGGTAACCCAGCCCCGGGGCCACGGTAAGCGCTATGTCACAGTCATGGGAGCCTTGTTGGAAATGGCGGGATGTATTTTGGGTCAGTGGTTCTTCAGGTCTCAAAGCTGCATAAACTGAAACGGAAGGTGTTGCTCTTAGTTTAGGATCACGAGTCCCACACCAGAGGTGGCTACATCTTAGTGCCAGCTGAGCCATCTCTACCAGGTTTTATCACAGATTCGTAGGACTGGAAGGGACCTCTCAAGGTTGTCTAGACCAGTCCCCTGCACTCATAGACGGACCAAGCGTTGTCATTCTAGATCAGCAGTTCTCACATTACTGTGTCACCCCATGGTAGTAAGTGTGTCGCAGAGAGCCGGGGAAGGGTTGGATTCAGCCTGGGTGTTGGGGGCTGGTATGTCCTGTAGGGTCACAGCCTGCAAAAGGTTAACAACTACTGTTCTGACTATCCCTGACGGGTGTTTGTCTAACCTGCTCTTGAAAATCTCGTGACGCAGATTCCACAACTTCCCTGAGAAATTTATTCCAGTGCTTAACCACCCTGAAAGTTATAAAATTTTTTCCCAATGGCCAACCTAAACCCCAGTTTATGGCCACTGCTTCTTGCCCTATTCTCACGGGTTAGGGAGAACAATTTTTCCCCTTCCTTCTTGTAACAATGTTTGATGTACTTAGAAATTGGTATCAGGTCCCACCTCAGTTGTCTCCAGACTAAAAAACCCAGTTTTTTTCAATCTTCTCTCAAGGGTCATGTTTTCTAGACCTTTCATCATTTTTGTTACTTTTCTCTGGCCTTTCTCCACATCTTTCCTGAAATGTGGTGCCCAGAACTGGACCGAATACTCCAGTTCAGGGCTAATCAGCGTGGAGTAAAGTGGAAGAATTACTTCTCCTGTCTTACTAACCAGGGGTGTTGCTGCGCTGGGGAAGGACCCAGGGGATGGGCCCCGGCCCCGGCCCCGGCCCCAATTCTGCGCTTGGGCCAACCTGGCCTCGGGCGCCTGCTGCTGCCAGCCTGGCCCCGGACCCCTGGCCAGGGACAGGGCAGGGAGCATCAGCTGCTGTGGTGGGTGGCCCAGCCTAGGACGGGGCCAGAAGCAGCCGCAGCCAGTGCGGGCAGCCGGGCCCTGGATCTCCCATTGGAGACTGGAAGAGGCAGGGGCTGAGCACCAGGACTTGGGGCACTGGTGCTGGGATTCAGGGCACAAGCCCCGTGTGCCCAGTGCTAGTGATGCCCCTGTTACTAACAAGCCTCCTGCTAACACATCCCAGAATGATGTTTGCTTGTTTTACGACAGTGTTACACCATTGATTTGTATTAGCTTGTGATCCACAATGATCCCCAGTTCCCTTTCACAGTAGTCTTTTCTAACCAGTCATTTCCCATATTGTATGTGTGCAATTGATCTTTCCTTTCCAAGTGGAGGGCTTTGCATTTGTCCTTACTGAATTTCATCCAATTGACTTCAGACTGTTTCTCCTGTTTGTCCAAATCATTTTGAATTTCAATCCTGTCCACCAAACCAGCTTGGTATCAATTTCCAACTTTAAAATTGTGTTCTTTATTCCATTATCTAAATCAGCAATGACGATACTGAACAGAACCAGGCCCAGAGCTGATCCCTGTAGTCCCTCACTCAATATGCCCTTCCTACAAGGTGCTGGGGACAGGGCCAGCAGGGAAAAGGGGCTGCCACATGCACATGGCTCCTGTGGCCCCAGGTTCCATTGGGAGTTGGGCCAACAGGGAGGAGCAGCATGGCACTGCAGGACCAGGAGCTCTCTGTGCTGCTGTGAATGGGTGTGCGTGCCATCTTTGGCACACGTACCAGGAGCTGCCGACCCCCGTTATAGTCCATTCATCCAACTCACGCTTCTTTAACCTTGTGGCAAGAATACTGTGGGAGACCGTATCAAAAGTTTTGCTAAAGTTAAGGTGTATTCTGTCTCCTGCTTCCCCCATATCCACAGAGCCGGTCATGTCACCAGAGAAGGCAAGTGGATTGTCAGGCACGACTTGCCCTTGGTGAATCCATGCTGACTCTTCCTGATCACCATCCTCTCCTCCAAGTGCCCTAACATGGATTGCTTACAGAATCATAGAATATTAGGGCTGTAGGGGACCTCATGAGGTCATCTAGTCCAACTGTGTGCTAAAATCAGGACCACTCTCACTAAATCATACCAGTAGAATCCGTGAGGACCTGCTCCATGATTTTTCTGGGGACTTAGGTTAGGCTAACTCAGGCATGGCCAAACTGTGGCTCGGGAGCCACATGCGGCTCCAGAATGAAAAATTGTGGCTCCCAGAAGAACACCAGCAAATCAGGAAAGCAAGCCCAGCCTAGCAGTTCAGGAGGGGGTCAGGACGGTGGGGAGAAACACAGCATGGTTGGGGATGGTGGGGAGAAGTGCGCCATGGTTGGGATTTTAAAAAACTCGCCACTAGCCTGAAGTCTTTCACATTGAGCAGCAGCTAAGTTTTTACTGTATAGGGCTAATTTTCATGGTAACCTTAAGTAATTATTAGACTCTGACATTAGTAGGATCAATATTTGCCTTCTTTTTACGATAAAATTAAAGTGTGCAATGAATTTTAAACTTAGTAATTTTGGAGTAGGTAAAAGTATACGGCTATATGCCTCAGTGCAGCTCTCGAAGGTTTAATAATCAACTTGTGTGACTCTTGAGTTCCGTAAGTTTGGCCACCGCTGGGCTAACTAGTCCAGAGTCGTAAAGTGGCATTTTGCACCTAGGGTGCATTCTGATGGGAACATGCCCCTTCCATTAGCGGCTCTCGGAGCTGGCACTGCAAAGCTGCCCCTTTAATAGTGCGGCTCAGTTGAGCCGCTTCAGGCCGTCTGGGGCTGTGCCACGTCGGCCCCGCCATAGTCACGGCCCTGGACTAGTCTATAGTTCCTCAGATCCTCCATCTTCCCTTTTTGAAGATGCACACTAGATTTGCCTGTTCCAGTTCTCTAGGACTTCCCTCAGTCGCCACAAGTTTTCAGAGATAATGGCTAGAAGGCTCTGCCATCATATCAGCCAGTTGTCTCAGCACCACCATATGGGCATGGTCTCTGGTATTAAGCTGGACAAACTGATGTAACTATTGGCTGGGCTGAGAGCTAATCAGTTTTCCCAAGCGAGGCAGGAAACTGCAATGCTGCATAAAGTTAAACAGCACAAAGCTCTTAGAAGTGTTTCCATGTGTGCTATGTAGAATCAAATCAAATCAAATCAAATCAAATCATAGGGCTGGAAGGGACCTCGTGAGATCATCGAGTCCAACCCCCTGGGAATTGAACCCAGGACTGAATCTCATAGCCTCTATGAGAACAGGGCTCTGTTGTCCTGGGCACTGCCCAGACCTATAGCTAAAGACAGGCCCTGCCCCAGAGCAAAGATTTGACTCTTATAGAACAGATGGGGAAACTGAGGCACAGAGCTCTGCAGTGACTTGCTTGTGGTTACATGGGGAACCATTGGCAACAGTGTGACCAAGTCCTAGATCACTTGCCTAACCCAGCCTTCCTCTGGACCTCATAGCATTCCTCACACTCTCTTTGCTTGGAAAACACTTTTGCAGGAATGCTTCATGGTCCAAATCTGGCTCCCATTTCTTGTAGGCCCTATTTCAACCCTCATACTGGAGGAGATGGAGGCCCTGCTGCTGCTGCTGCTGCCCCTCTGCATCCTGACTGGTGAGTGGCACTGGCTGCACTGGGGCAGGGGCTGTGATACAATCAAGGGGTGAATGGGGAGCCAGGAGGGTGGCAGAGTCTCCAACTGGCAACCCCTGGCATCCAGCAGAGGGAGTCTGAAACGTCTGGGGTTCTGCTGAAGCCTCTTGGGGATGCTGTGCTACAGGATGAGGGGCGTGAACTCTCTCCCAGCACTCAGGGGTGTCTACAGAGCCCCACAGCGGCACTAGCAGGACACTAGCAGGATGCTGTTTCCCCTCCAGGTGCCCGCTGCCAGGACTGGGGAGTGACCCTGCCCAAGGGACGCCTGGCTGGACCGATTGGCTCCTGCATGACGATCCCTTGCTCCTACACCTACCCCAAGGGGCAGCACATCACACGTGTGGCCTGGAGGCGGGGTGAGGAGAGGATTGTTGAGTTCACTGAAGTGTCTGGGCGAGGCGACACTGCTGCCAATCGTGTCCAGTTCCTGGGAGACCTGAAGGACAACTGCACCTTGCACTTCAGCAAGTTGGCACTCAGAGATGGGGGCACGTACTACTTTGAGGTCCAGACCCAGAGCCAAAAGTGGAGAAGCCCCCGAGCTCTGTGCCTCACAGTGTCAGGTAACCCGCAGCTTTCTCTTCCATAAACATTCACCAGTCAGGGAGCCTGGCCCGATGCAGTGTTATGTGTGGCTGTTTCCCCACTGTTCTGCACTAGAGGTGGCTGCTTCTCAGTGACCATCATGCCAGCCCCAAGCGGTATTATGTGCGGCTCCTCCCCAGCTATTCTGCTGCGAGCTGCCTGCCTATTGAGCCTTCCCAAAGCACTGTTGCTGTACATCTCTCATAACATTTTATTCCATTCAGGTGACTAAATTCTGTGGAGTTGTGAAGAAATGGTGGAATCTGGTGGTTAGAGGAAATCTAAACTGGAATCAGGACTCCTGACTTCTGTTTCTGCTTGGGAAGGGAAGTGTGGGGAGTGGGTACAGCAGAGGGCATGGAGCCAGGACTCCTGGGTTCTTCTGTCCTAGCCTAGGGAGTGGAGCCTGGTACACACCTCCACTTGGTTTTGGGAAAGCTGTCGAAGAAGGGGCAACAGGTGGTCACTGGAGGTGGCTGTGTCCATGACTGTGCACCCGACAGTGACTGGCTCCCCACTTTGCTCCCCCTGTTCAGAAGAGCACTGCAGGGTCCAAATCACCATCGGCAGTAGCGGGGGAGCTCACTTGAGTGACAGTTTTTTCTGCTCCATCTCCAACCACTGCGCCTCCAGTCTGTATTGGGCCAACAGTTCTGGCGTGTGGATCCCAGGGCAAAATGTGAAGAGCAAACACAGCAGTGAGCTGAGCATGCGTATCATCTGGCAGTACCGGGGCGCGGTGCTGGAATGCTGGGTGCAGGGCTACCGGTATAGGAGCACCCTAAAAGAGTCCTGGCCCCCAGCCACAGGTGAGTTATCTGCATAAAGCATGACATACTGAGCTTCCCCCCAGGGGATGCTGGTGCTTATCCGGCCCCAGGGTGGGGGACTGGCTGGCTTAGGGAGGTGGGGAATGGGACATGGGGCCTTTCCCTTCTGGGGTTATGATTCTGACCCATCTGCAATGGCGTTTTCAGACCGGCCTACTCTGCTGAAGGTCCTGGTGGATGCAGACAGCTCAATCCCTATCCGGGAGGGCGGCTCGTTCACACTGAGATGTGTTGGGGACAACGGGTCGCCGAATCAGTTCTACTACTGGGTTCACAACAATGATAGCCTGCTAGGGACCCAGGGCTTCTCTGTGAGGGTTGAGGGGGCGACCTCATCTCAAGGGGGCTATTACACCTGCATGCAGTGGGCCTCTGGCCCTGGGCATGGCTTCCTGGCCATATCCCCCTCCACCTACGTGGCCATCCTTGGTGAGTACCAAGTGCCAGGGTGGGACCATAGTCCTGGAGGCAGGGCCAGAAGGAACTGTTTCACCAGCACTCCAGTAAGGGGTGGGCCATTGCTGTGGGGGGTGGAACCATGTTCGCAAATGACAGGGTCCTTCCTTTTCATCACCGTTCATCACGTCCATATGCAGGTGGGGCTACAGCACTGGGGGCAGAGGTATAGAGCACCCCCACTTTGTGCCCTGCTGCACCTAAGTATCCAGTTGCTGTACCAAGGGGGCATCATTAACTCATGACTCATTCTGCTTTCTTCACAGCCACCCCCTTAGTGCACGTGGTGGCCACCCCAGGTCCTCGTCGCAGTGTGGGGGACCCCCTGTCTCTGACATGCAGGTTGAACACCAGCGCCTATGCTGAAGTGGGCTTTTCCTGGTTCAAAGATGGTGAGCGACTGGAGTGGGTGCAGCCGGAGCTGCCATTCCTGGGGGTCCAGGTGGAGGATGCAGGGGAGTATCATTGTGAGATGCACAACAGCCTTGGGAAATCCACCTCCCTGCCCCTCACCATCAGTGTCATGTGTAAGTACCAGGCATCTTCAGAGTCCCTGCTACACGGCACACAGCCATGGGCCACCTTAGAGCTTCTCAGGCATCATGGCTGAACTCGCCTTGTGTCATGCTCCCACTCTTCTTCCTAAAGGCCAATGACTATAAACAAGCTCCCAGCTCATGCTCCATTTGTGTCCGCTTTATTGGCTAGTCGTCAGTACCCTCTTCAGCACATCTAGTCACCTCAGGGCCGAATGACAGGCTGAGAAAGGCCCATTCCACTCCCATAAAATGGATTGAAATTTAACTTCTTTTCAATCATCAGGAGACAAGTCTGGTTTGCCCCCTGCATGCAACATGAGCTCTTTGCCAGACTGTTCATTACATTTTTCATCTGAGTTTTTCCTCACAGTGTTTCTGAAAGGGCAGTTGCTGAAAATTATAAGAAATTAAAATTAATGTTAAATAATTATTGGAAAAGAATAGGATGGGGGAAGGGGGTTCGTAAACCTGTAGGTTTTAGGGGAACAGACAGTTATGATGCCTGTACTAAACTGTATTTGATCACAATGCAGATAAAACATTGGCTGAAGATTGGAAGGAAACCTCTGCTTCAAGTCAGATTCAATGTTTGATGAAAAAGAGATTCAACATTTAGCAAAAGTCTCAAATACCAAGATGTGCTGCAGGGAAAAAAGAGGGAAATAGCTCCATTTTGTACCCTGCAAAAGAGAAACACCCACATTTTACTATCCTTTAGAACAGTTTTTCTTCCATTTGCTTGTGCAACTGCCAGTGCAAGGGTCCCTGATCTCACCTGGGGCAGGGCTTGTGTCTCCCTGTTTCTGGGCAGCATCTGGCACAATGGGGCCCTGATTTCAGTGATGGCTTCTAGGTACCACTGTAATCAGATGGGATGGGAAGATTTATGAACTTGGAATGAACTCCAATGTCCAATTAACACTTGGGCGGAAAATTCTCCTAGTTAAAGTCCCAGCTTCCTTCCTCCCCCTCCTTCTCGTTAGCTCCAATAAGGCTACGCTGCCCCCTTAACCAGCTCCACCCCTTCTGCCCACAGCCTATCCCACTGCACCCCGCATGCCACTGGAGCCATTGACCCTATTCTCCATCAATCTCTCCCCTGCAACAGATGGCAGTGGCTGGTACCAGTTGAGTCCTGGCCTCATGGCAGGCTTTGGGGCAGGGATCCTGCTGCTCCTCCTTCTGAGCAACCTGGGGGTTTATTGCCTAGCCAAGAGAATCCACCCAGGGGATCAACTGCAGATGTCTGTGCCGGGTAAGGGATCCCCTGGGGGGAAAACTGGGGGAAGTGGAAGGGCAGGGAATGGGGGTTCTGGCTTCATGATGGGAAATTTGGAGCGTTGGCATGTGAAGGAAATCAACCTGCTGCTCTGTGGGGGGTGTGGGGGTGGGTGGGTTTAGGGGAAGTGGCCTGTTCTACAGGTAGGGGGTGGTTGCTAGACTGGGGCGGGGGTGTTGATTCTGTGGTATATGTTTGAAGAAGGAAAATAAAAGGGGAAAGAGGAAAAATGTGTCTCTTTCCCTAGGGGGCAGCAAAGAGGACCCCAGTGCTCCACAGAAAGATTCGCTGTATGAGGTCAGTGGGCAGGGGCGGGGAGTGCATTGTTAGCTCCTATGTCCCTACTGCCCCACATTTTGGTAGGGGCAGTGCAGCTGAAGCTTCTCCCGCCATAGTGTGAATTTCTGACACACAGCATCAGCTTTACATGTGCATGTGTCATAGACTCCATCCTGGTCACAGCTCAGGGGAGATTCTCCTTTACATCCAATAGCCAGGAGCTGTGTTGGTGCAGCAGGCTGGGTGATCTCTGCCCAAATACAGCTGGGGATGCTTGTTGTTAGTGCATCCTGTAATTTCAGTTCATAGCTCAGCAGGGAGGTAAAGCTGGGGGTGGAACCCAAGTGTCCTGACCCCCAGCTCCTCCCACTCTAGCCACGAATCCCCACTCCCCTCCCACAAGTGGGGATAGACCCCAGGAGTGCTGGCTCCCAATCCCTCACCCTGGCCCCACTACTGCAGGACAGGCAGACATCACAAACACAAGGTGAATGATCCCGCTTGAAATCTTGGTCTCTCTTCTGTGTCCATGGCAGGAAATCCAGTGCACCCCAGGGGACATTTCCAACTCTTCAGGAGAGGATGGCAGCTATTATAACAGCCCCAGTGAGGACTATAATAACTGAGATGGCCAAGAACCCTGCCATCTGTCACCTGCTTCATTACACTGCAAAGACCTCAACCATTGCTCACTCCCCGGGCAGTGTTCACCCTCTTGCAGGAGCTGGGGAAAGCCTTGAGAACCCATGAGTCCTGATGTCCACACCTCCCAGCCAGCAGCTGCACCCCTGGTGCACACCCCACTTGGAGTGCTTGAACTAGGCATTTCTGAAGGAGTTGAATTGTAGCTTAGGTTTTCCAGGTTGTGCTGGCTTTCAGGAGACAGTCCAACCTAAGAGTTAGAGGGGTAGTTGAGGGCTTCTACTGAGTTCCCCCTCACTCTTCTTCTGCAGACTAAACAAGCCCACTTCCCTCATAAGTCACAATAGATGACTGGAGAGGCCAGATGTGACCCCACCACTGCCCAATAAATGCCACCCAATAAGGCAGCCCAATATGCCATTAGCCTTCCTGGCAACAAGGGCACACTGCTGGCTCATATCTAGGTTTTTGTCTACTGTAAACTGCAGACCCAGTTCTGCAGAACTGCTGCCCAGCCAGTCGGTTCCCAGTCTGTAGCAGCGCATGGGATTCTTCCATTCATCTGAACTTGTCCTTGCTGTACCTCATCAGACTTCCTTTGGCCCAACCCTCCAAAATTAGTCTGCAGCACTCTGGATCCTGTCCTTAGCTTGAAGTGTAGTGTATCTACCACTCACCCAGCTTAGTATCATCCACGGACTGACTGATGGTGCGTCCTATACATCCTCCAGATCATCAATGAACACATTGAATAAAACCAGCCTCAGGATCAACCTCTGGAGCACTCAGCTTAATACCAGCAGTCAAATTACTGGACATCAACTGAGCCATTGATCACCACCCACTGAGCTTGATGATCTAGCCAAACTTCTATCCTCCTTATAGTCTGCTCACCCAACCTGTATTTCTTTTTTCTCTTGCCATCAAGAATGCTGTGGGGGACCACATCAAAAGCTTTGCTAAAGTCAATGTGTAATGTTTTGCAACCCCTCTGTAATGTGATCTGTTTATCTTTCTTGTCAACCCTTGTATGGTAATGCTGTGGTTAAATGCAACACATATCATATAAGCTATTTTTTGTATGCTCATGGCATGTTCTGTTAGTGTTACAGTAGCATGTTTCCTGCAGCATTACACATGTACAGGTATGGAACATGCCCCAAAGATATTTCACAAGGCTTAAGTTGGAGCAAGTAATCAGGGTTGCAAACACACGCCCAGAAGAAATACACATAACAGTGGACAAGCTGAATGTCTGTAGCACCTTGGGTGAAGAGGGGAGATCACCTACCTGTCCTTCTGAACACAGTGAACCACCTGACCATAATGAGGAAGAGAAAAAAAGTTACCCTTTAGGATTTTCTTTTTTGGTTTCCACCTTGAAACAATAGAAAAAGGACTGGGACCTAGCCACATGGCCAGAAGGACCAGGCTGTAAAGCCACCAGTAGCCGGGCATGTAGGTAAGTTTGAAATGGACAGCAGTGAAGTTTAGCTTAGAATGAGTGTTTCCTTTTATTTGGTGGTGATAAACTCTTGACTGATTAATTATTGATTGTGCATTGATTCACTATATACTCACTTAGAATCATGTTTTAATCAATAAACTAGTGTTTCTTTTCTCTAAAGGTGTGCGGATTTTGGAAAAAAGAAACTGAAAATATAGATGCCTGACTTAGAGCAAAACTGATACATATCAAGCAAGTTCCAAAGGAGCAATTGTGTTAGTCTAGTTGAGCAAAAGAAGCAAGGATTCCTGTGGCACTTAAAGACTAACAAATTTATTTGTTGCATGAGCATTCGTGCAGAAAATCCCACTTCGTCAGACATTTCAAAGGCATCGGATGAAGTGGGATCTTCTCCCACAAACGCCCATGTGATAAATAAATTTGTTGGTCTTTAAATATCAAGCAAGGAGTTCTGTGGCACTTTTAAAGACTAACAAATTTATCACTTTGATGAACTGGGCTTTTTTTTCCCATGAAAGCTCATTAATAAATAAATTTGTTAGTTTTTAAATGGACAACAGGATCCTTATTTGTTTTGCTGAACTAGACTAACATGGCTACCCCTTTGGAACTTGATATGTCAGTTTCTTTGTTAATTTGATGGACTGGAGTAAATAAGCCTGCAGGAGCAGGGAAGGGGCCTGATGCCGGCAGTACAGATGTTCCTGGTGTGGCATCTGGGGGCTAAGGCTTCTCTTTGTGGGACTGTCCCATGAGTGGCTCGTGAGTGTGCTTCCACTGCTTGGGACTGATTACATGCAGGAAGCTGGTGTGGACTGACCCAGGAGTGGGGGGGTCCTCCAAGCAAAGTGGGATAAGTCAGGGCCCAGGAGTGGAAGATCAGGAAGGCACAGCAGCACACCAGACCAGATTGTGGGAAGGGAACATCACACAAGGTATAGCACATTCATTGCTTTCCCCACATCCACACAGCCAGTAATCTCATCATAGATGGCAATCAGGCTGTCAGGACTGTATTGCCCTTGATGAATCCATGCTGAATGTTCCTGATCACCTTCAAGTGCTTCAAAATCGATATCTTCAGGACCTGCTCCATAATTTTTCTGGGGACTGAAGTGAGGCTAACTAGTCTGCAGTTTCCCAGATCCTTCATCTTCCCTTTTCCAAGATGGACACTATTTTTTCCTTTTTCCAGTTGTCCAGTCACGATCCTGTCACACAAGATTACAAAGAAAATGGCTAGGGGCTCTGCAATTCCATCAGCCAACTCAGTCAGTACCATCAGATAGCCGCTACAGAAATACAGGAATCCCACCATCCGTCTGATGAGCAGGAGGTGAATCGAGGGTCATCCAGGTGTTTGCCAAAAGCCACGGAGGCTGGGCATATTTTCAGTACAGCTTGTCTATTTATTCTAGAGGCACCAGTCCTAGAAACAGCATCTAGGCAGGAGTTAAAGAATAATTTGGCGGGCCCTGGCACCCGCCTAAATTTCCAGGCCCCCTTCCTGCAGGTCCAGGCCCTCTTCACACACCGCAGCTACTGCCCTCCCAAAGGCCTGCCCCCACCCCAGCTATTGCCACAGAAATGCCTGCCCCCACCCCAGCTGTTGCCCCACAAATGCCTGCCCCCCAGCTACTGCCTCCACCTCAGCTTCTGCTCCCAAAATGCCTGCCACCCATCAGACCCTCCTTCTCCATGCCCTCCTCAGCCCCAATCCCCATTCCCTCAGCTCCCTGCCCCCATGTCCCCACTCCAGCCTTCCTAACCTCCCACCCCCAGCTCTCTCACCTTCACTCCACCCCCTTCAGCCTCCAGCCCCCTCCACACCTCTCCAGGCCTCCATCCCGACCCCTTCTTCCCACCCCCCAACACTTTCGCTGCCAGATGCTTGCCTGTCCCCCCCCCCCCCCCCCCGCCACCTTACCCACTTTGCCAACATGGCCAAGGAGATGGCCTAGGGACAGGGAGGATGTGGCACCAGCGAGAGGGGGCACAAGCTGGAGACTGGGACTGGGCTGCAAGTGCTGCCTGGGCCCAGCAGGCAGGGGTGGGGCCAGTGCAGGCAATGGGAAAACAGGGGCCCACAGCCCCTTCCCTCAGCCGGCCCTGGGAGGGACATGCTGCATTTTGACATGTTCATCTATTTTAGGGAGCCCTGGAACACAGCATTCTGGTGCACCCCCTATTTTTAGGGTCCGCCTGGGACGCTGTCCCTCTAAAAATAGGAGGCCCTGGAATGCCGTTCAGGGCCATTCCCCCTTACTGTAACCCCTACATCCAGGGAACTCGCTCTGTGAAGATCTTCATCTGAAACACTGATGCTGGGCTCCCAGGGAGCAAATGACTCTCTTTAGAGATTGAGGCAATGAGCACCCAAGGAAGAATCCAATTACAAAAGTGAATGAAAAACAGAATTTCTTCTGAAGCCTGGACACTTGCTTGCACACTGAGGATGTGATTTGGCAAGGTTGTTTGTAACAGTGACACCTGGAGGCTCCCAGCAGAATAAAGCTAAAAAGCAGTTCATGTGCCATGGAGAGTGAATTACCCCCCCACCCCTCCAAGCTCTGCTGAGGTATTCTGTACTCCATATTCACAGCCCTTCTGCTAATTCCCACCTCCTCTCTATGGGGCAGAGAAGAGCTTAGTCTCCACACCCATTCAGCCCTCAGTGTCTGTGCAGAAGCTGTCAGCAGGAGCCTGGTTAACACCACCTGGCTTGGCAGTTTTGCATTTCAGACAAGTGTCTTCTAGAAGCACCTCTAAGATGCTCACAGCTCACTCCACCCAGACTCAGATCATGGAAAAACCCTTCTCCCAGTGCTTATTCTCTTGGAGCCAGCCCTGCTCCACCCCCAGTCCCTGCTCTAACTGCTAGACCACACTCCTCTCCCAGGGTGGGAGAGAGAAGGCAAGTGTCTTGGTTCCCAGTCCTCCCCACTCTAACCAGTGGACCTCCCCTCCCAGGGCTGGAAAAAGAACCCAGGAGTCCTGCTTTAACCACTAGGCTTTGTGAAACAAGCTAAAAACCACAGATACTAGCTAGGCTCTTCCCCCTTCTCCACAAGATCTTGTTCTTCGAATTGTGTCACATCAGATCTTTCGAGATATGATGAACTCAGTATCTCAGCCCCTGATGGGAGATACCGTGAGACAAGGGCCTCAGCTAGAGGCTCTGTGTGTCACAGAGGCGGAGCCAGCCCTCTAGGATGCTGGGTCAGCTCATCATGACCAGGGTGAAGGGTGGGAGAGGTCTGTATCATGGTCAACAGTGACTCTGGGAAGGATCCAGGTGTCCTGGTGGAAGCAACTGCCCATGAGCTGTCCTGGGGATGTTGTGGCTGAGATGGAGAGCATGACCCTGGACTGGAAAGGGGGGGGAATAATGAGCAGGGACCGGTAGGTGGAGTCCCTGCTGGACACCATATTGGAGAGACCATGACTGGAGACTGCGCCTAGCTCTGGGGAACCTCACGTCAAACACAATGTCAGGAAACTGAGGAGAGATGAGAGAAGAATGACAGGAATGATCCGAGGGCTACAAAACCTGCCTAAGAGCCAGGGACTGAAAGAGTGCTGTCTAGTGCAATGGTTCCCAACCTTTTCAGTAACACGGCACACTTCAATGAGACAAACAATTCCATGGCACACTCACTTTTTTCATGTGAATTGATTGCTCAGAAACATCAAATTTACTGTGGGCTTACTAGAGAGGGTTGCAACATAGTATACCACAAGCCAAAGAAGGCTCAAATCCACCAGAAAAAAATACACATCATCTCATTGTCGCCTGTTGGCCACCCGTGTGTAGAAAGTTCACATTTTAGATTTGAGAGGCCAATACCTCATTTTTCATTTGATGATTAATTTTCACGAGTTGTAATTTTGGCTGGATAGAATATTGTTTAAAAATGAAACAATGTTTGTTTTACATTGCTTCTTCATTACCTTTGTGCAAAATTTTACAGCACACTTGGACAGTTCTCATGGCACACAAGTCTAGTGAGTTTAATGCAGAGGAGGGTCAGAGGGGACTAGGTCTTGCTCTGTCAATCCCTGGGCAAAGGGTGGGGGGGATATTTCAGGGAGCAGGGGGCTTGTCAATCCAGCAGCTGGAGGCAGAGTGATACTTGCCAGCTGGAGATGAAGGCAGACAAATCCAGACAGCAAAAAAGGGTAAGATTTTCCCCAGGAAAAGGGACATTAGATCTGGGTGAATGACTATCCCAGCAGTGGAACAAAATCTCCAGCTCTTAGAGTCTTTCCATGGAGAACAGGCGTCTCTATAAGTGCTGCGCTAGTTCAGTGGTTGTCGAACTTCGTTCCTCAGGACCCAGCTCCAGACCCCTTTGCCATGCGCCAACCCTCCACTGAGAAAAAGCTGCCGCCACCAGAAAAATTGAACCGTGACCATGGCTGCGGGGAGTGGGTGATGGGGTGGGACTCCCTCATGGCTTTCATCCTTTCTCTTGAGGCTTCTGTTGCATCTCCAAAATCTACACATCTAATATGAGATCGCCTAAATCGAACATGCAGAGTGATTCCCACATGCCATACTCCTGTCTAAAAATCAGGAAGTATGTCAAGTCTCTAAAAATTGCATGCAGTAGCCTGGAGTGTGTGGGTGGGAGCTCCTTGCAACTGGGGGGGAAGAGGGTATGTGACTGGGTGGAGAAATGAGATGAAGTGCTGAGACGGGGAAGGAGAAGAGAGTCAATGCCAGGCTGGAAAGAAAGGTCCTGGAAGATCCTGTCTGCTGCCGATCCTGTCCAAGTCCATCCAGGTCATGCTCCCTTCTCCACTGCCAAATCCCGGGAACTGAAGCAGCCCTTCTGAGTTCCGCTTTCACCTCTGCTCTTCATCTGCTCCCTGAGTCTGCATGAGTTTCCATGAACACACAATTGTCTCCAATATTGTGATTGAAGGGGTGCTAACCCTCTTTGCTTGATCTGGTGACCCCTGTTGCCATCAGTGTGCATAAGGCAGCAACACAATGGGACTATCCACTCACCTTGAGATTGGGACTTTGTTACAACCTTTGCTGCTTCACAGTTTCGCTCTGCTGTGGGGCACAGTAGTTTCCAGGACTGCCGTGAGACTTGAGGTTGTGGTGAGCTGTAGTGCACTACAGACCTCTCTACTTTGTTCCCCAGTAAGGTTAAGTCATCCTCCTGCAAGGCCAGGTCTGTGTACAGCTTAAACTTCTCCTTCCAGCAGATACATACCTGAGCGGGATTTTATTCTGTAATTTAGGCTTTCTAATTGTAGAAATAATACTATACTTTCTAACACTGGCTCATACTAGAATGGTTTGCTTTTCTCTTCTCTTTTGAATTATCAGTTTAAAAATCTCTGGAAAGAGTTTCTATTAAAATCAACAAGTTATAACTTTTGTTGCCAGCAAGGGAATTCTCAACCCACTGAAAAAAGAGGCAGGTCCTAATTTGCAAAAATAACTGCAATCCCCAGATCCCAGAAGTGGTGGAATAAGGGGGATGTTCAAAGTTTTTTCTTTTCTTCATTAGATCTATTGATAAAAAACACAAAGGTTGCTTCTTCTTTGAGCGCGGCTCACATCATTTAGTTACAGGTGTCTATGTGCTGCAGCACATGGGTGGACAGAAAGCTTTTGCCCTAGCCACTCAGAGCAGGGGCAGTGGCCAATGCTCCCTCGGTGCCGCAGATGTGACTCTATCTATGAGCCAGACCCTGACCGCTCTCAGTTCCTTCTTTCAGCCCACAGCGATGTTATCAGAACAGCCTGCTCTTGCAGTTGTGCAAGCGCCTGTCTATACCATCCATTTGTGAACCTGCAGTTCAGATTAGAAGAAGAAGGTCCTGGGTTCAATTCCCAGGGGGTTGGACTCGATGATCTCATGAGGTCCCTTCCAGCCCTATGATTTGATTTGATTTGATTTGATTTGATCTACTTGTAGACATAGTCCCGCAGCGATCCTGGGTTTCCACTGAGTCTACTCATCAACTTGAGCAAGAACACTGCTCCTATCCGCTGCTTACCATGCCTGGCTTCAAACCCTGTGCCAGCTATGGCAAGGCCCTCCTGCTGGATGACCCCCACGAGAAGTGCCTAAAATGTCTGGGGGAGTCCCACCGGGCTGACAAATGCTCAATCTGTCGGTCCTTCCAAGGAAGGACCCTGAAGGACAGAGAGCAAAGGCTGTGTGCTATGGCTCTGAAGCAGGCACTGCAGCCCACCCCAGAACATCTGGCGTACCTAAAGAACTGCTGGCACCACTTGCCAAATTGGCATTGGAGCCTCCTCGGTGCTGCTCCCCAGTGGAGCCAAAGAAGCCATGATCCGGGTAGGACTCAGCACCAAAGCGCTGGTGCTGCTCCAGCTCACCACTGCGTCCCCCTCAGGGGAAGGGTCTGGAGCACCTGTTGATGCCATCGACACCGGAGGCCTTCGAGGTGGTGAAGGCACTCCTACAATTGCCAACCCCCACGCCTCCCAAGCCCAGGGGCAAGCTTACCTTCTTGTCAAAGGCTTGGGCAGCCTCGGAACATGGTCCTTCACCGCAGAGATGAAGCAAGAGCCTATCTACTCTGGTGAGTCCACTCAGGCACGGGGGTTGCCTCCAGAACATTGCAAGACCGAAGATAAGGAGAAAGGGGAGTACCTGACCTTCTCCCTGGAGTCTTCTAGAAAGCTTTCCATCCCTTGCTTGCAGGGTTCCAGATGTATGAGATCCAGGTTGCCTCCAACACCTCCAGCACCAAACCATGGCACTGCTGCTCTCCATTACCCATGGCACTGACCTCGGCACCCATGAAGCCCGCAGGGAAACACCGCTGCAAGAGGTCGCCATCACCACCTGGGTTCGAGGCCCTCCGTACTGGCTACTCAGTGTCACCCACCTTGGCACCGACTTCAGCCTGTTCTGCCTCTCTGGCACCAACAAGTTGAGAGAGCTGCTCACGCAGTCAGCCCAGTGCAGATCAGCACTGCAGCAGAGCCTGCTCCTGAATTCATAGGGACTCAGCACCACATTTATTCAGGGAGTGGTCCAGTCAATGGATGGACTGGCCCTCATAGGATGAGCCCATATCACTGGACGCTTCCAGACCATCTTCCTCCAGGTTCTCTCATTCCCCCAGTGCCTCTGATGAAGAAGTCAACCCCAATGCCCATGAACCTCAGTGCAGATCACGGGTCCACGCATCCTCCTCTCCAGATGAAGTTGCATATCCTCAACCTCTGGTTTATAGGGATGACCACCACACCCACCAAGACCTCCTATGCCACACACTGGTGAACTTAAACCTGGAGGTAGAAGTGGTTAGGGAGGATTTCAACCTTTTATTTGATGCGAGCAACACGGTTCCCCCAGCCAGAATCTTGGTGCCACTCCATGAAGGGATGCATAAAATCGCCAAGGCACATTGGCAGACCCCTTCGTCCATACTCCCAGTCTCCAAAACCATGGAGCACAAATATCACGTACCACCCAAAAAGTTTGCTTTCCTCTTCAATCACCTCACTCCCAGGTCCCTAGTGGTGGATGTGGTTAACCATAGAGACAGGGGCAACTGGCCTTCACCCTGAAAAACAAGGAAGGCAAAAGACTGAACCAATTCAGAAGAAAGATCTATTTCACCTTGGCCCTCCAACTTCGTATCGCCAACCATCAGGAGCTTATTGGGCAATACATTTTTAATTTATGGAGGTTTATGAAGCAGTTTAGAGACTTAGTCCCTCGTGACCACCTCAGGGACTATGAAACCTTTGTGGAAGAGGGCATGCTGGGTTCCCGTGATGCCCTCATGGCTGCCTGAGACGCTCTGATATGGCCAGATGAGGCATAGCATCAGCAGTTGCTAAGAGGAGGGCAGTCTGGCTGCAGGTGTCTGGCCTAGCGCCTCAAATGCAACAGGCTATACAAGATCTATGCTTTGAGGAGCCCATGTTGTTCTCTGAATCTACAGATTCCAGACTACATGGTATGAAGGTCTTCAGGGCCACCTTGAAGTCCTTAGGCACATACAGGCCCCAGGTGGCCAGACGCTCTTTCAGGCCACAGCAGCCCCAGCATCAGCCCCAACAACAACAACCACCTCAGGGGTCATGCCAGAGGACCTACCCACAGCCTCAGCGCCAGTACAGGGGCCCTGATAGAAACAGAGGCTGGGAAGGGAGGGCCCCTAGGCTATGTCTACACTACAGGGTTGGATAAGCTGACTTAATGAGGCTTACTTTAAGCCGGCTTAAAGTAGACCACATCAAGTCAACCTAGAGCGTCCACACTCAAAATGCCAGGAGACTGCCCATGTCCACACTAGCAGCTGCTAGGTCGCCCTTGGAGGGATGCATTTTGGGTACCTGGCCCACAGTGCACCACAGCACAAGTGCCCAGCAACTCCTGTATGATAGGAAGTAAGTGACCACACTACCCTCCATATTGTGTGTGGTACAGAGGCAGCCTTAGGGAATTGGGGGCCTTAGGCGAAGGTCCATTGTAGGGCCCCCTAAAGGGCCCGCTATCAGCCCCCACTGCTACCCTCCATCAGCCCCAGTCCCCCCTATACCCCTAATCACCCCACCCCACCCCACAGGACTCCTGGTTTGTATTGCTGAACCAAACTAATATAGGGTTACCAGATACCAAAGCACAGAAAGGACTGGGAGGTCTGAAAAGGATGTGAAGGATGTGAAGAAAATGTAATATTAACATAACTGTTATTACCATATTATGGCATGGAAAATAGGCAATGATTAATGACTGCAGCATTAAAAACCGCACAATATCATGTGTTTTTAAATTATTTTAAAAAGAAGAAAATTACCAAAATGTTTTCTTTTACTAAAAACTGGATTTTTTCATTAAATGAAAGTTTTTCATGACCCGTTCGTTAATGTTCATGAGACTAAAGTTAAAAAACTAAATTTTCAAATACAAACTTGAAAAGTACCTAAAAAAGTTAAAAAAAAAAAAAAAAGGAAAAAAACCCGTTAACTCACTTCCTCATTTTTCATTTTCCACAGCAGCACATTTCAACAGTTAAAAAATGTCCTAAATTGTTTCTGTCCAGATCAAACCTGTCCCTTAAATGGTTTTATTTAATAGGTCCTTGTCAGTAATTTTATTTATGACATACTTTATTTTCCTTCATTTTATTAGTATCCCTATTTCCCCCTTACCCCCAATTTAGCGGTTTTGTAGCGAGCAAGGGCTAAAAATAAAAATGCATTTTGCAGGTCTTAAACCCACAAGATTAAAAGACACTTTCTTTACCAACTGAACTATCCAGGCAGCTTTATAGAAGTAGCCTCCAAAGTCAGGGGTTACCTGAGCTCCTGGTGTAAAGGCCTGGTTTGTGCTAAGCTGAGAGTGGGTGGTGGGTGCATGTGACCAGCTCCCATCTCCAGCTGCTGGGGGAAGATCCTCCCTTCTCTAACTTGGCTGTTGAGGGGCTGTTAACATTCTATTTCTGATCAGTAAAAAGCCAAACAAAAGCACTAATTTTTAAAATGCTTGGAGGACAGAGGACATGGAGGCAAAAAGGAGGACATGGCCTCCTTTTGCCGGACATCTGGTAACCCTAAAGTAACCTAACCATCCCTTTGGACCTCATAAATTATTCTTGGGTATGATATTTTTAAAGCTCTTCCCATCATGAAGCTTGTAAGTTGATCATCTTTCACTTAACATAAATGAGCTATGCTGAACTACGAAGTTAAAATGAACATTTATGGCTAGCACCGCTGCTTAACATGCAGAAGGTCCTGGGTTCAATTCCCAGGGGGTTGGACTCAATGATCTCACGAGGTCCCTTCCAGCCCTATGATTTGATTTGATTTAAAATTTTTTTTAAAAGTATGAGCATTAATTAATAAATAAAAAGTGGTAACATTAATGATGGCTCAAAAATAGCAAATACCACATTTAAAATTTTTGCAGTCAAATCTTACAAATTTGTCTTATAAGCTTGGGATTATGTGCACTAGACATTTAATACAAATAATTATAATAAATAAAAATAAGTAAAAAGAAGGTTTCTAGTGTGTAGCTTTAAATGAAAAACACCAAATTTCAATGAAATTTTCTGAAGTACTTAAGTTTATAAAACTCTGGCCCCCTCAAAACTATTAAATAGTAAGTACAGAAGAAGCTAAAAAATTACTTACCAAAAGAAAGACATACAGCACAGACATCACACACAGTTGTAATTATTGCCTAAGGGCAGCACTGTATTTATATGTAGCAGCCTATATGGACCTACCTGGTAACCTGAGCCAACCAACAACAAAGTAAAAATTGCCACAAAGTCAAAGAAAAAGTCTAAAGAACAGGCAAAAAGAAAAAGATTGTATTTTCTGTCCACCAAATTGAGGACGGTCCCCTTATTGCTTGGGGCCCTAGGCTGCCGCCTGCTTCGCCTACCCCAAAAGCCACCAGTGGCAGAGGCGGCCTTAGACAATTCGGGGCCCTAGGTGAAGGCCCATTGTGGGGACCCCTAAAGTGCCCACTATTGGCCACCACTGCTATCTTCCCTGTGACCCCAGACCCCCCCGGCACCCCTAACTGCCCCATACCACCCCCCAGGATTCCTTGTTTGTTTTGCTGAACCAAACTAACATGACTATCCCTCTGGAACTTATAAATTATTCTTGGACATGGTATTTTTAAAGCTCTTCCCATCATGAAGCTTGTAAGTTGACCATCTTTCACTTAACATAAATGAGCTAATGCTGAACTACAAAGTTAACATGAACATTTTAAAATTTTTTAAAAAGTATGGGGATTAATTAATAAATAAAAAGCAGTAACATTAATTGTGGCTCAAAAATAGCAAATACCACATTTTAAAATTTTGGCAGTTCAATCTTACAAATTTTTCATATAGACTTGGGTTTATGTGCACTAGACATTTAATACAAATAATTATAATAAATAAAAATAAGTGAAAAGAAGGTTTCTAGTGTGTAGCTATGAATGAAAAATATTAAATTTCAATTAAATTCTCTGAAGTACTCAAGTTTATAAGACTCTGGACTCCTCAAAACTATTAAATAGTAAGTACAGAAGAAGCTAAAAAATTACTTACAAAAAGAAAAAGACCTACAGCACAGACATCACACACAGGTGTAATGATTGCCTAAGGGCAGCACTGTATTTAGATGTAGCAACCTATATGGCTCTACCTGGTAACCTGAGCTAAACAAAGCCAAAGGAAAAACTGTCACAGAGTCAAAGGAAAAGGCAAAAGAACAGGTAAAAAAGAAAAGGAAAAGGCAATATTTCACAAAATTAAAAAATGGCAGAATAAATGGCCACACTGAGGAATTAAAAGCTGAGGCCACTAGAGAAGTTCCTGGTATTGTGCTGTCTGTTACTTGCTCCTGCTTCTTTAGCATGTCAGTGTGAAGGTAATAGGCAGACAATGGTGAAATCTGCAATTCAGAAGAAGCACAGATCCTAATGATAGCTTGCCTTGATGAGCCAAGACTGAAAGTGCTTAAGCTTCCAGCCCTACTAGCTCTGCAAGATGGGAACAACTTCTGTATTTTTCTGTATTTTCATTTCTGTCCACCAGTTTGAAGACGAGGCCCCTTACTGCTTGGGGCCGTAGGCGTCCACCTGCTTCTCCTTCCCCAAAAGCTGCCACTGTTGCTCGGATGTATTCAGACTTTTGTCCCAGCCTGTCAGGAGAGGGCAGGCAGCCACTGCCCCTTGCGCCACCCCGTGGCTACATATACGGCTGCCTCCCGACCCCTCCTCAGTTTCATTTCTTCAGCCTTGTGCGTGCGAATGCAAGCAGCCTGTCCTCTCCTTTATAAGCTTTTTGCCTGACTGGGAGCACCTCTTCATGGTCATATTTCCACCACAGGAGCCTTCCACCGTCGGACTAGAACATCGCTTGATCATGCCAGGGTTCAAACCCTGCACTGAGCGCGGCAAGGCCTTCCCCCGGGATGATCCCCATGGGAAGTGCCTCAGGTGCCTGGGCAAAGACCATATGGTCTCAGCCTGTTCCCTGTGCCTCTCCTTTAAACCTCGAACCACCAAGGAGAGGGAACAACGGCACTGTGCCCTAGCCTCTGAGGAGGCTCGGCATTCTTCACCCCAGGCTTTGGGTTCCCGCCTGGCGCCAAGACCCAGCTTGGCACCAGAGCACACAAGGCACCATACCACTGGTAGCCGTTGCCGCACAGCCTCGGTGCCGACTCCAGCGCCCTAGCACCAACCCAGCACCCCAGCCCCTCTGCACTGCTCGAGGTTGCCTATGGACAGGCCAGCACCACTGGTACCTGGATCACCCCGGCGGCACAGCTCAGTGCCGCCGCTGCCTGGATCACCTTGGTGCCGATTAGCGCCATCTCCTGCAGCATTGCCTCGGCACAGCCCGGCCTCACCGGTGCCGAGTTCATCCTGGCACCAACCGCACTCACCCTCGGCACTTCAGGCTCGCCATAGCCCGGTGCTGCAGAAGCGGGAGTCCTCCAGATCAGGCAGTCCCCCATCCCCAGGTGAGGACTTGCCACAGGGCCGCGAGAAGTCGCTCCTCATACCGTCCACCCCTGAAGCGGTGGAGGCTGCTCGAGCCCTCCTCTTACTCCCCACACCGCCTGCCCCAATCCCAGCTAGAAGGGGGAAACCGGCCTTTACCTCTAAGGCCTGGATGTAATGTGGGTGCCACTCTCCTTTGTCATCTAGCCCCCAAGCTCCCTCTCCATTTGGGCCTGGTACTGTAGGGCCATCCCCACGGCAACACATCACCTTGCCATCACCAGTATCGTCCCGGGAGTCTCGGTCTCCTTCCCCCGCTTCCAGTTCGGAAGAAGGGCCATCAAGGGGGCCTAAGCGACCCCGGTGCCGCACTTTGGTTCCGTTGCCGTTTTGCTTCTGCCCACAGGAATGGCCCCCCCAGGAGACTCCCTCTCCAGCACGACGAGCTCCTAGTACTGCTTTGTCCCCGGCACCAGGGTCCTATACAGGGAATTTGTTGGCGCATTTTGATTTGTTGCACTGGGCTATGTCCCATCTGGGAATGGAGGTGCAGCCCTTGGATCCCCCTTCGGATACCCTCTTTGGGCCAGCCTTTACCTCCACAGAACCTTTGACAATCCCACTTCACCCGAGTGTCTGGGAGCTAACATGTTCCCAGTGGCAGAGCCCAAGCTCTACTGCCCCGGTTTCAGACATGGTGGGTATTAAATAGCAGGTTCCTGAACTGGACTTTCCCTCCCTCGCTGATCACCCGGTTTCCCCGCAGTACATGGTACAGACGGCGTTAGGCCTGGGGGAGTCGCCCCCGAGACCCCCTTCCATCTTCCAGGGAGGCCAGGGAACTGTTCCTCTTGGGCTGTGAGGTCTACTCCTCCTCAGCCTTTCAACTATGCGTGGCAAACAGTCAAGCTGTAGTCAGCAGATACTTGCTGGATGTGTGGGAGTCACTTGCAAAATTCAGGTGCTTGCTCCCACCCGAGGCCAGAGAGAAATATGATGCCTTCATGGAGGAAGGTAATATAATCTCCCAAGACCTCCTCCTCTCGGCCCATGACACGGTGGATGCAGTTGCCCGCACTATGGCCTCTGCAGTAACTATTCGCTGGATGGCCTGGCTCAGGGAGGCTAGAGCGCCTCCTAATGCACAACAGGCGGTCCTGAACCTGCCTTTTGGTGGGGACGCCCTGTTCCCCCCGGAAGCTTTATTGGTGGTGGGCACCGCTTGGGACCCCAGGGGAGAAGCTAAATACTTTGGCCTCCTCCCTCCTGGATCCGTCCCTCCCACATAAGCCTTACATTCAATTCCCACTCATCTACATCATCATGGGAACACAGCAAAATTTTCTTTGCCACTGTCATCACCCTGCTGCAAGGTGCTGAGACCTCTTTCCTCTCCCACCTGTGACAAAGAGGCCCACCCAATTTGCTGCCACCCTAGTTCCAAGTTATCCGGGGTAGAATAAGACTTCACTGTATTGTCGCAGTGGACAGTTGACGCCCTTTCCCTTCCTTGGGAAAGGGGAATGGGGCTCGATTGGGATTGGCCTCCCCTCCCTTGCACCAACTCTGGCCGTGTTGTTTCCCCCCTTCCCCCTCATCAGTCTCGGGTGGACACAGGCCACACAAACCAGTTCCCGTCCCCTGCACCACTAGTACATCGGTACCGGGGGCCTACCCCTACATATCCTCAGCAGCTGCTACCTCGGGCACTTACGGGAATCCACCCCTCACATCTCCCCACCTCTTCATTGGTACCCTTCAACCAATAACCCCTGCACCGTTTGCATTAGAACAGGTCTTGACAGGGACGAGAAGTGCGTCTCGTAGTGGCCTCAGCCACTGCTGCAGAGGCTCTGCAACGTCCATACACGGTGCTCACCTGGGCGCAGAACCACTACGGTTCGCCCAGATGCCCTACTTCAGGTGTGCCCCATTCTTGATTTCAGGTCAGGGGCGGGGGATACCTTCACTAGCATACCGTCAACATACCAGGTAGCAAGCTTTACTGGGGCCCTTGACACCTCGGCCCAACGAGAACCTCCACTACCCTACCTGTCAAGCTGGTCGCACCCGCACCATCGCGGTGGACCCTAGCCTCTCAGGAAGGCCAAGGCAGAGCAGTCCAACCCCTGCCACCCTTATCCCCCTTTTCCTCATGGAAGTTGAAGCTCCGTAACAGCCCCCTCCCTAGCAGCTCTCTCTCTCTCGCTCCCTCTCCGCGAGTTCTCACGTTACCCAGACTCCTATAGGTACCAAGCCATCGGCACCACCCAAGGCTGTTCAGCTGCCGTGGGGGTGCTAGTGTCCTGGAGTACCCCTTCAGCGAGAAACCCCAGTTTTGGTACCATACTCGGTTCGAAGCGTTCTCCTTGCACACTATCTCGAGATCGTGTAGCCGGCATGCCCTGTGCCTCCTACCACACCACTTGTGGCTTTGGCCTTCAGTACACTGGCTTGAAGTGTCTCACCCAAACCCTTCTCGACTGTCCTCGGGATCCCCTCTTCCTCTATACAAATGCATTTTCACTGTTACTCTCTTCGACCAGACTCCGCTAGGGCTGGTCATGGCCAGTCCAGGGGATAAGATTCATCCCTTCTGCGGCTACCTGCCTGGCCCACACCCGCCAGGCCTCACCGTGACTCTTTGAGTCCTGGCTTGATGATATTCATGGGATGATATTCATCCTTTCCTTTGTCTTTTGTTCGGGCCACAGTCATTATGGCTAACCCACTTCTGTTGGTCTCCAGCGTCCCCTAATGAGCTCATGCTGCAAGACCCAGAGCCAGATGTTTATTTTCTGGCCTTCATACCTTGTGTTATACCACTTAAGTGGAGCACCAAACACAACCCTCTATGTTTCATGTTGCATTCTTCATCCTCGCTGTGGTGACCTTGGCCCGTCCTGCCCTCACTCATATGTCTCAGCGGGTTTGGCCTTGCCCCTGACCTGGGTTGGCCCTCAGTTGCTCTTCTGCTGTGCTGCGTCAAGAGCCTAGTTCGTCTCTTGACTCTGGTTAGAGTCTTCTCTCGTGGGCCTCTTCCCCTCTGGGGCGTTGTTGCTGTGCTGATGGCGCAAGACCCAACTCCACCCACCATCCATCAGCATGGTTAGTAGTTACCTATTACTGAATGCATCCGAGCAGCCCTTGAAGAAGAATGGTGGGTTACTTACCAGTAACCGTCCTTCTTCGAGATGGGCTGCTCGGATCCATTCAGGTCCCTCCCCTCCATCCCCATATCTGGAGTTGGCGACTCTGAGGAACTGAGGAGGGGTCGGGAGGCAGCTGTACATATAGTCATGGGGTGGCGCGAGGGGTGGTGGCCACCTGCCCTCTCCTGACAGGCTGGGACAAAAGTTTTCTGACCAATCTGGCACTCCGGCATGGAAACACCTATTACTGAATAGATCTGAGCAGCCTATCTTGAAGGACGGTTACTGGTGAGTAACTCACTGAGCCAGGCCATCCAGCGAATAGTTACTGCAGAGGCCATAGTGTGGGCGGCTGTATCCACCCTGTCCCAGGCCGAGAAGAGGAGGTCTTCGGAGATTATATTACCCTCCTCCATGAAGGCATCATATTTCTCTCTGGCCTCGGGTGGGAGCAAGCACCGGAATTTTGCAAGTGACTCCCACACATCCAGCAAGTATCTGCTGATTACGGCTTGACTGTTTGCCACTCGTAGTTGAAAGGCTGAGGAGGAGTAGGCAAGGGGAGACCCAGATAGGGTCAGGCTGGAGAGAGGGAGAGACACACAGTGCTGGATTTCCCATTAGGCATTGTAGGCACAGTGCCTAGGGCCTATGAAATTTTTAGGGCCTAAGAAGGAGGGAAAAAATTTAAAAAGCAGAAAAAATAAGGAAAATTGCATGATTTAGCATTAGAATAGTTTAAGGTGCATCATGTTAATCGACGTAATTGAATTGGCATTTACCCCTCTTTTTGCACATTTTGGAGTGAAAGTGCCTAGAGCCTACAAACACCAAAATCCGGCCCTGGGGAGACACGCAGGGTTTGGCTGGAGAAGGGCAAAGGGAGAGACAGACAGGGTCAAGCTGGAGAAAGGGAGAGAGACACAGGGAAGATGAGGGGTTGGGCTGGAGAAGGGGGGGACATGGGGAATCGGGCTGAGAAGGGGGAAGATGCGGGGTCGGGCTGGAGAAGCAGGAGACATTCAGGGTCGGGCTGAAAATGGGAGAGATGCAGGATTGGGCTGAGAAGGTGGGGGGACACTGGATCAGGTTGGGCTGGAGAAGGAGGAGACATGTGGGGTTGGGCAGGAGACCGAGAGAGATGCGGGATCGGGCTGAGAAGGAGGAAGAACGTGGGATCAGGTCAGGGGAAGGAGAGAGATGCAGGGTTGGGTTGAGAAGAGGAAAGACTCCGGATCAGGTCAGGGGAAGGCGACCTGAGCTGTAGCCCTGACTTCCAGGGCTGAGGGGCTGGGGCAAAGACATGGGGGTTTTTGATGTGTTGCACACAGCTGCGAACACTCCCAACTGTGTTGTGCCTTCTAGCTAGCCCACATGCCCATGTTTCTAATAGCTAGGGGAGGCCAATTAAGTCGACTTAAGCCAACTCCCGGGCTACATTGGCTTAAGTCGACTTAATATAGTTGACTTAACTGCTGAGTCGACTTTTCAAGTGAGAGTTATTAAGTCAACTTAAGCAAATGCTCAAGTCAACTTAATACTGTACCTTCCCAGTGTGGCCAGACGTTGTTCAAGTTGACTTAAGCGGCTTTAGGTTGACTTAAAGCTGTAGTGTAGACATACCCTAGGAGAGTGCTGTTAAAGGATTAAAGCAGGGGTCTCAAACTTGCAGTCTGTGAGCCGCAAAGCTCCCCTAAAGTTATTCCCTGTGGCCCATAACAAAACTTAGAATTTCTCAAATAACTGATAATGCAAAATTTAAAATGTGTTTACTTACTTACTTTTTGTCTTCCTAAGGCTTTCTCCATCTTGAAAGAATAGTGTAGTGGCTAGCATTTCTGCTTAATATGCAGAAGGTCCTTGGCCCAAGCCTTGGGGGGTTGGACTTGATAATCACATGAGGTCCTTTCCAACCCTATGATTCCATCTAAATTAACACTTACTTTTTCTGGGCATACATATGTTACTCTTCATTTTGACTATACTTTGTGTCGTTGTATGAAAAGGTTTCAGTGGTAAGGCCCTCAAGCTAATGTACTAGTCCTCATGTGGCCCTCGTGGTGATTTGCGTTTGAGACCCCTTGATTAAAGCAAATCACATACTGTACACACACTGATTTAAAAGGCCATGTTCCAGAGGGGTAGCAGTGTTAGTCAGTTCAGCAAAACAAATAAGGAGTCCTGGGGGCAAGCGTGTAAAGACTAGTCAGTCTTTAAGTACCCCAGGATTCCTTGTTTGTTTAAAGGGCATGTAAACCAAGTCCTTGGCAAAATGTGTAGTTTGTAAGCTTGTATAGCTCCTCCGGTTACACCCAGTCAAGGCTCTATCAAAGGGCACATTTCGCACCACTGGCCCAAGAGCTGCTAATTGCAAGGGGTGTGTTCCAATCAAAACACACCCTGGGCGTCAAAACAGTGTTATGGCTCTGCATCCAGTACCCGGATGGGTCTTACTCCTCTGCTAACAACTTCAGTATTAGGTGAATAGATCCAGAGGCAGGTGTTGGCAGAAAGCTACATAGACTAAAAGACCAAATGGAGAAGTTGCAGTGGCTTTTTATTTTCTCTGGCCTTTTCCATGCTGTGTGTGAAATTTTACAGAAACAAAATGGAGTCCAGAGTCACATGGGCAAGTCCTGATGACGCATCAGGTCTCCCCCTGGGTCCATTGTGCCTGTGAGTTTCCTTAATGGGTCATAAACAGACAATTGCTACAGCCATGCCATGCTGTCTGAGGTGTTGTCCAGAGACACAGCACAACTTCCAATACAGTTCTGTCCAACACACCCATAACTTCCAATACAGGTCTGACACACACATAAACAATATGATCATTCTTAGCTAATCATAACCTTTCTATTGGACCTTACATGGCATATTGCATATAGATTATTGTAATAATGAAATATTATCATAAATGGTTTCCATAATCCAGGCACATGCAATTGTTCCCCACCCCAGAGGCAGTTGCACCTCAGCAATTATGGAGCCATCCCTGGGCAGTGTTATGTGTGGCTGCACCTCAGCTGCCCTGGCCAGGAAGTAGCTGCATCTCAGTATCTCTGTGTGGTGTTATGCGCAACTCTTCCCACCTGTTGTGCACCGCAGTGCCCATTGAGCCATCCCCACACACTGTTATTGGACAGCTCTTGTAACATTTCACGCCATTCAGGTGAGGTGACCATAAAGAAACAGTGGAGTCTGGTGGTTGGAGGAAACTAAAGTGGAATTAGGACTCCTGGGTTCTGTTGCCACTTGGGAAGGGGAGTGATGGCTAGTAGTGGCTGTAACCGTGGTTATACCCATGCAGTGACTGGCTCCTCCCTTTGCGCCCCTGCTCAGAATAACCCTGCTGGGTCTATCAGAGCACCTGCAGGAACAGGAGAAGTGCCCTGAGTGTCAAGTCAGTTACTCCATTTCCAAGGACTGCGCCTCTGGCCTGTATTGGGCCAACAGTTCTGGTGTGTGGATCCCAGAGCAAAGTGTGAGCAGCAGGTGCAAAAGCGAGCTGAGCACAGACATCATCTGGCAGTACCACTGTTATACCAAGAATTGACAATGAGACCTTATGCGGGGGAAAAGGCAATGAGCCACATTTATTGAAAACACAAGAGCTTCTCTAAACTAAAGGCACAGAGAAAAGTCAACAGTTGGGCTTGCTTAAATCCCAACACACACACACACACACACTTCTGCAACAGGGACGGAGATAGTTACCAGCCTCACGTTGCTCAAGTCTTACCCACTGGCCAGGTGGGAGATCTCGAGTATTGGAGCAGGGTCCAGTCGGTCGTGCCGCGATGCTCCTGGAGTTGCAGAATGAACCCAGAGTCTATTATTTTCTTCACCCTTTTTATAGGGCCAAAGCCAGAAATGAGTATATCTTGTCAGTTGTTTACATTCTTTGAACATGGCTTCTTGATTGTCTTATTCCTGTCAGTCTTTATCGTGCTGGTGTGATGTTGTTCTCATTCTCTGGCCACCTGGATTTCGCTTATCTCCAGTCTGGCACGCCTCACATCCCAAATTACACATACATACTAGTTCAATCATTCCCCCTTGGCATCCCCGGCTATTACTCCTTTACATAAAAAGAGAGGTAGAAAAAGTTTTACCATTACATCCTCTGTAGAAGTGGCATATTGTTAAAACATCAGCTACAGTGTTTACTATTAGTCTGGCACCTTTAAAACATAATTGTTGCTCATTGCTGTCCTTTTTACAGCCCAGCTGCCAGCTTATCTTAAGCTGTGAGGGTCTGGTGTTACAAGGTGATGTTTGTTTGCTGAAGACCATAGACTATTGAATCATTCAGGGTTACAGGATGTTCTTTTGTTTTTACTTAAAGTCAATTATCTTTTCTATAAGAGGGAAGGTGAGGGGACAATTTCAGGCTCAAACTCACTGCTTTGGTCAGCTGCTCAGGGGCAGTGCTGGAATGCCCATTGCAGGGCTACCGGGATAGGAGCATCCCAAAAGTGTCCAAGACCCTAGCCATAAGTGAGTTATTTGTACACGGTGTGATGTACTGAGCTTCTCCCCAGTGATGTCGGCTCCATTCTGCTCCCAGGGTGGGAGACTGGCTGGCTCAGTGAGGTGGGCAATGGGACATGGGGCCTTTCCCCTCTGGTGGTGCTGGTGCTGACCCATCAGCAATGGCCTTTTCAAGTCAGTCTTCTCTGCGGAAGGTCCTAGTGGCTGCAGACAGCTCAGTCCCAATCCAAGAGGGTGATTCGTTAACAAGAGATGGGTGGGGGACAATGGGTAGTTGGACCAGTGCTACTACTGGGTTCGCCACAATGACCTGCCTGGGGAATTGTTTGTGTGAGTTGAGACCTGCATGCGGTAGGTCTCTGGCCCTGGGTCTGGCCACCTGGCATATCCCCCACTACCTACGTGGCCATCCTTTGTGAGTAGCCAGTGCCAGGGTGGGGCCATAGCCCTGGTTGTGGCACCAAGGGCATGAGGGGAGGGAGCCATCTCTCAGCAACGTTCCTGTTGAGGCAGTGGCGTACCGAGAGTCTCCAGCACCCAAGGGCCAGGCTCCCATTTGCACCTACCCTTCACAACCCCCCCACAAAGGGCAGGAGGTATGCTGGCGCTGCCCCTCAGTTGCCCTCTGGAGTCAGGGAGGGAGAGGCTTCAGGGGTGAAAATTCAGCCTGCCTTCCCTGCTCCTATCCGGTGCTTGGTTCTTGCCTCTCTCCCTGCAGCCCAGCACCATCTTTGAGGTGGCAGCCTCAGTCCTTCTATGCCCTTGCCCCGGAGAAAGGCAGGATCATCTGGCACCCCCTGCACTTACCTGCTGCTCCAACTACCCCTGCCCCCAGCATCCCCATAAGGTGTGATTTAAAAACCTGGCATCAAGATCAGCTTGGTCTTGCCAGCATGGAGGCTGATCCCCTAGAAAGGGCACATGATGAGTCTCTGGCTTTTGTGGGGGATACTTCTATGGGATGCTGGATAAGTGAGAGGAGTCGGGAGGACACTGCCCCCGCTAATGCTCACTGCTTAGTCAGGTGAGCTCTGCAGGGCCAGTGAAAAGCATTGGGGGTGGGGGTCAGGGGATGTAACAAAACTGTGGGGTTTGGAGAAACAGAAGCTGCACTGCTGTTACCTCTCTTCCCTGTTAGGCAGCAGTGGCCATGCCCATTGCATGCCACACGTCGTAGAAAGGCAGGGGCCTGTGCGGGGGCTTGGCATGCGGTGTCACAGCCCCCAGTCCTGCCCCTCCTCCCCAACTTGTTCAGCGCTGGGAGCAGCTTTTTCAGCCTCAGTCCTTAGCCCATCTACACTCAGGAGTCTCCCTTGCTCCCACCCTCCCTTCGGTACCACATTGCAGTGCTGAGTGAATTCCCCCAGCCCAGCCCAGCAAGCCAGGGAACTTGGAAATCTTGGCTGTGACTGGGCTGGGATCCCCATGTGCACCTGTAGCAAGCTGAAAGGGACAGTCACATCCCCCACCCTTGCCTTTGTAACCCTTCTGCCAGGGCAGGCTGGCAGAAAAAGGGCCGGGGTCTATACCTAGGGGTTTTCCAATAATGTAACACCACCAACTGGTTCGAAACCCCACCCAGAATATTGGGAAATCCTGCACTGTTCCCTGGGCACCCCAAAGGGGTAAGGCTTCCCCACTTGCAAGCATGAAATGAGTGTAGTAAACAGAACTTTTAATAGTAGTAAAACAGAGTGTAAAAGGCCAAATAACAGAAGTCAGTGGTGATCTAGCAAATCAGTACAGAGCAAAATTCCCAACAACCCACACCACATAACAGAACATACAAGACTTAATGGCAAAACTGGCACTGATCTGGAGAATCAATGCTAACTAGGCTCCCAACCAACTCTGGGGGATGTAGGGAGTGTCTTTCACACCAGCTGTCCACCAGCACCATCTACTGGTCACTTACTCTATCCACTAGCACCGTCCCTTGGCTCCGCCTGCTGTCGTCCACCAGCTCCACCCACTGGTCACTCACACCACCCAGCTCACCACCAGCTCTGCTCACCGGTCACTCACACCACCCAGCTTGCCGCTGGCCACTCTCACCATCCTCTGGCTCCCTGTCAGTGATCTCAGCTCAGAGAGAGTTTGCTTCTCTCCCTAGTAATTCCAGCTCTTAACTTGAAGTGGCTGTAAACAGCTACCTCTAGCTAAATGACAAAGCCCTCAGAAGAAGCCTAGCCTTAGCTATTATTAGACAGAAGAAGCCATAGAAGGAGAAACAGAAACAGCCTCAAACCCACACCCCTATCTTTCAACTTCTTTCAGGCTGAAACATGCAGTCACCTTTCCTACAAGCCTCTTCTTAACTAAGGGTAGTTTTTACCCTTTAACTAACCCAGATAGATTTGAAACAAACAGAGAGTAGCAATTCACAAAAAGACAGCATTTTATATTTCCCCTCAGGAGAATTACAGATATTGACATATCTGTGATCAGATTAACCCCAAATACTATTACCCACTATGTCCTGCACCCAATATGCTAATACCTAATTGTGCTTTTTGTGTTCATGCTAATACAGGACCCATGCAGATTAGGTGACCCCCACCCCCAGAAGCTGTTAGGCACAGCTTCTAAGCCTACCTTACACCTTCCTCAACTCCTGCAGAGCTGAAGGTAACTTTTCAGCCTCAGCCCCTGAAGTGGGCAGCCTGGGGGGCAACCCCCTCCCACTCCCATGAAGCCACTTCCAGGGAATCCAGGTCATGCCCTGTATCCTGTCATCTCCCCTCCCCAGTTGCTCAGTCTAGCAAGTGGAGACTGTCAGGCAGTGCAGCAACGGGGTTCCTTGAAGGCTGCCAGCGCCCCCTCCCAGGCTGGCAGCCAGGGGCATGATTCCCCCACTGCTCACCGCCATATGCCACTGAGTTGGGAGCAGAGCCATTTCCTTGGGGGAGGAACCATATTCAAAAATGGGAGTCTTCCTTTCATCATCACTTTGATATGGGGGTCAGGCTACAGCACTGGGGGTAATGGAGCCCCCTACTGTGTGCCCTGCTGCACCTTAGTCACCAGTTGCTGTCCCCGGGGTTGCCATTAGCTTGTGTCTCATTCCACTCCCTCCACAGCACCCTCCTTGGTGCACGTGGTGGCCACCCCAGGCCCTCATTGCAGTGCGGGTGATCCCCTGTGCCGGATGTGCAGGCTGAACACTGGCACCTATGCTGAAGTGGACTTCTCCTTCTACAAGCATAACGAGTGATTGGGATGAGCACAGCCAGAGCTGCCATTCCTAGGGGGCCATGTGGAGGACATGGGAGAGTATCATTGCGAGGTGCACAAGAGCCTCGGGAAGTCCACCTACCTGCCCCACACTATCACCATTGCGTGTAAGTACCAGACATATTTGGCTGCATTGCTACACAGCACACAGCCAGGAGACAACTCAAGAGTTTCAAGCACCACAGTCAGACACCCCCACCCCCCAGTGCCATGCCACCCCCCACTTTCTTCAAGACCAACCACAATAAACAAGCTCCCAGGTCATGCTCCAGCTGTGTGCACTTTGTTGGCCAGTCTTCAGTATCCCTGTCCAGCACAAAGAGCCACCTAGTGGCCAAATGACATTCCACACTGATAGATGTGGATGAAATTTGATTTTTGTAATCGTCAGTGAACAAATGTCTGGTTTGCTCCCCATCCCACAAAAATTAGCTCTTTGCCAGACTTTTCGTTACATTTTTTCATCTCAGTGTTTACCCACAGTGTTTCTATAAGGGCCATTTTTGAAAATTATAACCAAGTAAAATAATCAGTGAAACAGCAAATGGTGAGGGGAAGGGGTTTGGTAAACCCAGTTGTGGACGCTTTGGGGAAACAGAAAGTTATGACACCTGAACAAAACTGTGTGTGTTCACAATGCAGATAAATCATTGGTTGAAAATCGGGATGAAACTCCAAGGTCCAATTAACACTTTGGAGGAAAATGCTACTGGTTAAAATTCCAGTTTCCTGCCTACCCCTTTCTCTTCATTATCTTTCACATGGTGCGCTGCCCCCTCAACCTGATCCACCCCAGCTACTCACTGTCTGCCCCACTGCAAGCTGCGTAGCATTGGAGTTATTGACCATACTCTCCATCCTTCTCCTCACAGAGGGCAGCAATTGGTACCAGCTGAGCCCTGGTCCATGGCAAGCTTTGGGGCAAGGGTCCTGTTTTATTGCCTGGCCAGGAAAATCTGGGACTGTGCAAGGTAAGGATCCCCTGGAAGAGAACTAGGGGGGAGGGGCAGAGAATGGGGCGCTCTGGTTGTGTCCTGAGAAACCTAGAGAATGGGAGTGTGAAGGACATCAGCCTGCTGACGCTGTGTGTGCGAGCATGTGCGTGCGTGCGTGTGTGTGTGTCTGCTGCCCCCTGCTGCAGGCAATGAGTCATCCTCTGTGTGTATGTGGGTGTCCTTGCTGCAGGCAATGAGACATCCTCTGTGTGGGTGACCATGCATGGGAGTTGCCTGCCACTCCCTCCTGAAGAGGCTGGACCCTGCTCCCTGGGTGTGTGAGGATTTAGGGGGAAGTGGCCTGCTTTTCTGGCAACAGCAAGGTCAGAGGGGGCACATGGTCAGTTTTGGGGGAGATATTTAAACAATGAAAGTAAGGGGAAAGAGGATGATTGCACCTCCTTCCGTAGGTTGAAGCAAAGAGGACCCCTGTGCTCCACAGAGAGACTCACTATATGAAGTCAATGGATGGTGGCTGCTAGCTCCTGCAACCCCACTGTCCCCTTATATGGGTTGGGGGTCCAGCTGAAGCTTCTCCCCCCATAATATGAATCCGTGCGCTCTGCTGGACAGAATCACCTCTGTAGGAGTATATGTCATAGACCCCATCCTGGCCACAGCTCAGGGGAGATTCTTTTTCACATCCCATAGCCAAGTCGTGTGCTCATGCACGGTAGGCAGCCCCTCTGCGTGTGTGGTCTGAAGGCAGCACCTCCGCTCTGGAAGTGCTTTATGTATGTTAAACAGTTTACCACATGAGGAGTGAATTGAAACAGTCATGAAATACAAAGTCAAAAGTGAAAACTTACACTTCATACCTAAACACAATTCTCACATAATATCCATCGTCCCTACAGCAACCTTTAGCTAAGTTAATTTCCAAAGGGATAGCCATGTTAGTCTAGTCCAGCAAAAAAAACCAAGGAGTCATGTGGCACTTTAAGACTAACAGTAAATTCACCCCTCTTCGAAGCATCTGACAAAGTGGGATTTTCTCCCATGAAAGCTCATGCAAAAAATAAATCTGTTAAAGTGCCACATGACTCCTTGTTTCTTTAGCTAAGTGTCACTTTCACAACGGTACACAAGTTCTCACTTGTTTAATCCAAGTTTTTTAAAAAAATTGTCAAGGGCTACCCTTTATTTTTTTCAGGAAGCATCATGTGTACTTCCAGTTATGCAAGGCAGCAAAGCAGGCAATGACAGAATCCTCTGGCCCAGATTCCAGGGCAAAATTTTCAATTCAAAGCAGTACAAGGTGCTGTAGTCTATCTTATATCATCATGCTTTTTGTCCAGGTGTGCAGACATCTTAAAGCACTGGACTATCTTCACAACTGCAGCAACTCACTGAGATAGTGCAACCTGTACCACTTTCTTTACTGTTGGAAAAATGAAGGGATGTACTATCTGTCATATTGAGATTGTTGCCATTGTCTTGTTTGTGAGTCAAGCAATTTTTAGCAATGAGGATTTCCTCTGATTTCAATTCTATTTTGTAGTGCTTTGCCATGTTTCTAAGTCCTCCATGGAGCAACAGTTTTGTGAGCAAACTGCATCCCTGAATTTCCATCATTAGCTCTGCTTTGATACAGGAGTGCCTCTGGTTAAGGTCAAAAAGCAGCCGGTCTAAGCAAGGATAGAACAATGCTGTCTTGAAATTGTTAGGTGTTCCAACATCCTCACTTGCAACACCTACGGATTCAACACTGAAATCATCCATGCATTTTTCTTCATCATTTGCAGTGCTGTTTCCTTGATGTCAATGTCATTGGTTATGCAGAGCACCCTGGCTTTCTCCTATAGTCTTTCTGCCTTTTCATTTGTTCTCATGTCCTTCAAAGTGCTGCATACTGCTTCTTTGAAATCTACTGCTTTTGCCAAATCAAGGTTTTCTTTTTGGAGCAACTTATGGAAGCTCTCTGTTGTGCTTAGAAGAAACTGGAACATAAAAAGGCAATACACTATAGGGAACTTGCATAGTCTTGCTAACAGACAGTTGGGAACTTTATATCTGAAAGGCATTGAATAACAGCTGGGAAGTTTGTTATAAGCACATTCACAGAATTTATCTGGCAGGA
The DNA here is from genome assembly GCA_007922195.1 of Podocnemis expansa. Classification (NCBI taxonomy): domain Eukaryota; kingdom Metazoa; phylum Chordata; order Testudines; family Podocnemididae; genus Podocnemis; species Podocnemis expansa. Next base: position 1,528,815 of record ML682100.1, read on the forward strand.
CCAAGCATCTGAAAGCTGTACCAGCTTGCTTTGCTTCAGTCATAGCTGAGCTTGAACATCAATGAATCTCTTGTGATCTATTAGTGACGCACTAAAGAAAGTGTACATGCTTGCCAATCTATTAAAAATAAAATCAGCAGCTTCCTTAATTTCCTTACATGTGTGGCATAGCACTAGGTTGAGTTCACGTGCATAAAAATGGATGCAAATTGCTTCTGGATGATATTTCTGAAATTTAGTTTAACCATCACCACTGGCTCCACTGATAACAGAGGCACCATCATATGTTTGAGCTCCACTGATAACAGGCATCATCATATGTTTGAGCCACACATGGAAGATCACCTAGCACATGAACTCTTAGGTAGCTCTGTAATGAGTCAGTGATTGATGCTGCATCAAAAGATTTTAATTCACTGAGTCCCAAAAAGTGCTCATTCACCAAACCAATTTCTGGAACATAGTGTACACTGAGTGCTAACTGTGCCTTGTGTTTGTCTCTTGCTTCATCTGTTGTTATTGCATTCATTCCTGATCTCTGCATTTCACTGACTAGTCTGAATGCCACCTGTTCTGAAAAGCACTGAGCAACTTCACTCTGAGAAACACAAACAAGGAGTCCCATGGCACTTTTAAAGACTGACAAATTTGTTTATCACATGAGCTTTTGGGGGAGAGAATCCCACTCTGTCACATGCTTTCAAGATGGGGTAACTTAAAGAATGGGAGGAAAATAAATGCAGGGAAGTGTAAGTCATGGGACCAGGTCAGACAGTTACAGCAAATCAAAGTAGTTGCTTAGATTCAAATAGTGGAGAGCAGCATAGGGAGATAAGGTTAAATCACTTTGTCACTGGCCATTCCCAGAATCTAGTCCAGCATGCTGCTGTGACCCCCATCTCCACTCCTGATCCCTGACTTACCCCACTTTGCCAGGTGACCATTCACTCCTGAGTCAGTCCACACCAGCCTCCTGTGTGTAATCAGTCCCAGGCGGTAGATGTCCCCCCTTTGGCCCCCTATGGGACAGTCCCCAAGCAAGCACCCTCAGTCCCCAGACACCAAACCGGGAATTCCTGTTCTACAGAGATTAGGAACTGCCCCCAGTCACCATAGACTCACATTCATTCATTTGTCATAGAACGAGAGAGACTCTCTGACTCATACCTGCTAAATTTCACAAAGCTTTAATAAAACAAACACTAGTTTATTGACTAGAATAGGATTTTAAGTGAGTGTGCATTGATTTACAGTATAATCATCTGATAAAGGAGTCAGGAGTTGGCACAAGCAAATAAAAGATACAAAACACATGCTAATCTAATAACACTGTTCCAAGACTACTCTTTAAACTAGTCTCCTCATTCTTACCCACAAGACTGACTGTCAGAGGTGCTCAGCCACTCCTGGCCATGTAGATAGGCTCCATCTCTTCAGTTGCTCCTAAGATGGAGTTTCTCTAGCTGAAGCCATCAGCTTCCAAACTCTCTCAAAATGCATGCATTCCTTTTCATTTCCCTCTCAACCCCCCCCCCCGTGCTACTGCGTGATTTCTTTTGTCCCACCTGAGCAAGGTAGCTCAATTGAAACACAGCTGCCCCTTTGGAATTTGCCTTTGTCATGTAACCCTCCAGCCTCAGAGATGTAGTCCTTAAGGTCTGAGTTGTGTAACATGCTTCACATCTGTGCAAATGCATAATGCAGCGGGACACATCAGACCATAATGATATGGCAGAGCATTCAAAAGGGAACCTGGCATGGCATAATTGGCATCAAACCATACAATTACATTGCAAAAGTGAACAGAAAAATTACACAAATCATAGCCCATTGTGCGTCACATGACACACCTGTTGTATTGTAATAAGAAAGAAGCCCAAGATCCATATTTAATCCTAAAATAGGGGTCAGCAACCCAAAAGATAAGGAGGGCCCTTTTTAAAAATTTCTTCAATAACCAATTGTTTTGAGTGCTGCAATAAGTTCAGCCTCCTGATGGGGTGAGCTGGGAGCTGAATCAGGGCTCCTGCTGCAGGATCCTCTCCCCTGGTGTGTGAGGGGAGTCCGGAACCAGCAGCAGGCCACCACCAGCATCCCCCGGCTGGTGGGAAGGAGCCTGGAGCCTGGTGTGAGATGCCTACAGGGTCTCCCAGTGGCAAGGGTGGGAGGGAACTGGAGTCTCAAAGGGGCAGCCAAAGAGCCTGGCTCTGGCGTCACAAATTGCAGAACCCTGTCCTAAGGCAGTGGTATCAGATCTGCTTATGAATGCTAATTCTGCAGTTTTGCTTTGAAGCTTTGATTTGTAATCCATTTGTTGAAGCACAGCTATGACCAAATCATCAGTGGAGTGAGCTGGGAGATTCAAATGTCCCGCACTGGTTTTTGAATGTTGTTATTTCTGGCATTAGATTTGTGTCCATTTATTGTCTTGCACGATGTCCTGTTTGTCCAATATATAAGAAAGAAAGGTGAGAGGTATCTAGTTTTAGATGGCGTTTCATAACTTTGAAAAAATGGATCAAATTTTGTCAGTAAACTGAAACGTAACAAAATTTCCTCCATTTTGACTTTGTTCTGTTTCATCATGACCTCTAAAGGGCACTTCTTGTTTCCCCAGAAATTCTCTGTAACTCCAACAATCTGTCTGAGGTACTCATCTTTCACTGTTCTCATTCTCATTTGATGCATTTAACTGAAAGGAGTGTTTTTTTTAAACCCAATTGCTCATAAGGATACCACATTAACTTTGCATGGGACTGGTTTTGATATTTCCTAAATCACAAGCTTCACAGCTTTTCTAAAATCTACTGGCCTGACGTTTTTCCCTGTTTCTTTACTGGAACTGAGACTTAAGTCTGATGCAGCTGCTCTGCTTTCCCCGTTCGCTCTCATCCCTTTGTCACATCTGTTCTGTTAAAAAAGGGCCTGATATCCCTTCCTTATGGAAAAAGAGAATTTTGTGTGTACTGGAAGCAGACATTTTGGAAAATAATCTGATCTTTCCGTATCATCTTCGGGGTTAAAGTATAATTTGGAGGGCCCAGCATTTATGGTAGATCCGCCCCCCCCACCCCTCTTCCAGGTACCCTTTGACCAACAACCCCTGTACCAGTAGGCGACAGGACGAGCCTTGACAGAAATGAGAAGCGCGTCTCATAGTAGCCCCAGCCACTGCTGCAGTGGCTCCGACGCTTGCAGTCACAGCCATCTAAGGACGCATAACCACTCCTGCTTCCCCAAAGACCCTACATCAGGTAGGATTCATGCTCATTCCTGGGTCGGGGAGGGAACCCCTCCCCTCGCTATCATACCATTGAGATGCTGGCTGGACCAGCTCAACTAAGGCTCTCGGTACCCCTGTTCTAGATTAGAACCTCCACCATCCCAACCGCCATGCGGGACGCGTCTCACATCATTATGCAACCCCTGCCACCCTATATTCCCCTCCTCCGGCCAGCAGAACCTGAGGCCTTGCAACAGCCCCTTTCCCTTGCGGGCAAACTTGGCCAATACCAGGACAGCCTATCCTGGAGTCCCTGCCCTGGGCCCACCCTTCCAGAAGCAGGGTAAGCCTTCTTGCACACTTCCCTCTTTCCCCTTTCAATCCCTAATCGGGGACTTAGCATACCTGACCCGGAGCTTCTGGATCGAGGAACTCAAGGGGTAGGAGTCAACGTCATGTTTATCCTTGGCAAGGAGCAATAGAGGGAGTACCTATCCTGGGGCCCCTGCATCACAGCCCACCCCTTTTCGGCGGTGTCAGCCCTACAGAACCAGTACAACACCGCAATCCGGGCACGAAAGCCCCTCCACAGAGTTGCTTGTGCCTGCCCACCCCAACCCCTTCTGCCCTTCAGTGGCATGTATACTGGCAAGGGCTCTGCTCCTTAGGCGCGAGCCAGCCTCCTACCCTGGGGACCTAAATCTGAATTGTAAGCCAACCCATGTGAGCTTGGCGATGGCCTTATCGCAACAGTTTTCCCTCATTCCTTTGAGGGACCAGACTATATATCTAATAAATAGAGGGAGACAGGTCAAGTTCTTGTTTCCGAGGTACCAAAACCACAGAGGCTTAGACCCTCCACGAGGAGTGCCACTGGGTTTCATCCAGCTGGAAATAACCCTACATGTGGGTTCCCTAGATCCAAGATACCACAGTAGTGCCACAGTTGACTCTGTGAGCAACTCCACATCTTGCACGCTTGGAAAGTGACTCATCCTTCCTATTACAACCATACTTCTGGGGCAGTTCTGTCTCTACCTGCCCTTGTTCCTGCTATGCATGTAGGTGCATCGTAGCTGCGACATGGTTCTCCTCCAACAAAGCCCTAGGTACGCGACTTCATATCCCTGCTACTGATCTCCACGAGCCTCTGGCCACCCTGATGGCTTGGCCAAGCAGCGGCTTTGCATTATTCCCTGCCTCCCCCTCTTTCCTCTTCATATACCCCTGTCATCCGGGCAATCCTCATGATGCTGGAACCGCACTGGATTACAGTCCCAACGATGGGCCCGCTCCGTGAGCTCATACATTACTAGGACGCTTATAGGTACCAACCATCCGTGCCACCAAAGGCCATCATGCTGCCTTGTGGGCGCTAACGTCCTGGGGACCATTTAAAAAAAAAACCCCTAAACAACCCCAATTTTTGGTCCCATACACCACTGGAAGCATGCGCTTGCACACTAGCTTAAGGTTCCCCAGCTGACATGCAATGCATTGCTCACCGCACCTCTATTGTCTTTGAGTTTTGGGTACTGCTTCAAAGTGCCTTCCTCAGACCCTTCTCCCTTGAATCCAGGTCCCCCCCCCCCTTTCCCAATGCATCTACGCAATTTAGCCCAGGCCCCTCAGGGGCTGGTTGTGACCAGAACAAAAGGTAGCTTCATTCCTCTGGTGACTGTCTGCGTAGTCTGCAGTTGTCACAGCTAGGCCGCAACCCTTTGGCTCCCAGTTCGGACCAGATGTGCTCTGTTCATGGGATAATTTTCCCTTCTTCCTTGCTTCCTGTGCAGGCTATGGATATTATGGCTAATCCCGTACCCGCTGGCCTCCAGCATCTCCTTACAGCTCATGCTGGAAAGCCTTATGACCAGACACATTCTCTGGTCCCTTTCCTCGTGCTATACCACCTAGTATAGCAGCCAAGTGCAACCCTATGTCAGTGGTTCCCAACCTTTTCTCTGCTGTGGCACACCTTCATACCTTCAAATTTTTCGAGGCACATCAACATTAAAAAACTCATGAATATTCAAATTAACTTAAATTATTTATGAATAGTCATGAACTATGGCATAGTGATTCAGAAATGCTCCTATGTGGGATAGTAGGGTTAGCAGAGCAGGAGTGGCAAAACATGGGAGGTCAGGAGTTGTGTGCCATGGCAGGAGTGAGTGTGGGGAGCAGAGCAGGGCAGGGGTGGAAAAGAGGACAAGGGCAGTCATGTGGGGAACAGCACAAGGGTGGCAAGAGAGGAGAGAGGAAGGGAGAACAAGAGTGGCTTTGTGTGGAGGCAGGGGAAACCTGGGGAGTGGGAAGGTAGGACATGGGATCATGGTGCACCACCCTCTTCCCCCCCCCCCTTCTCCACAGAGGCTCCCTGCCACCCAGGGCAAACCCTCACCCCACTGCTGCTCCCTCCCAACCCAGTGGGTCCCGTCCTCCCTTCTCCTAGCCCCCTGCTGCCTGTGATGGACCCTCTCATCACTGCAGGGGCCAGAACTAGGCCTCTAACCCACACCTGCACCCCCCCATACACAGCCAGCCCAATTCCCAGTTACACCCCCCCAACCAAACAGCCACCCCACAACCCCAACTACACACCCTCTACTATACAGCCAGTCCCACCCTCCTCTGCTACACACACACACACACACACACACCCCAGCAGCCCTCCCCCCACAATGCCTTTACCTGTGCTGTTTGCAGGCTGCCTGACACAAGCTGCTCTGCCCTGCAGGAGGAGATTCACACACTCCCGGCCTCCCACAGCTCTCTGCGGACTGGGCCTAAGGTGGAGCCACTGGAACTCTGCGTTCAGCCTGCTTCTGCTATTTTTAGGGGGACCCTGGCACTCCATGTTCCAGTGCCTTCCTCTATTTTCAGGGGGCCAGAAGGCTGGGGCTCCAGAACTGTGTGCCGGTGCCTTCTCCCTTACTTTAACCCCTGCCTTTTCCCAGCCCTGCACAGCCCACATGGCTGGGCTGAGCAGGGAGGGAACTTTAACTCCAGCTCTTGGGGATGCTCACGGCACACTTTGAGTGTTGCTGTGGCATACCAGCATGCCCCGGCACACTGGTTGGAAAGCACTGCCCTAGGTTGTCATGTTGCGTTCTTCATCTTCACCATGGTGACCTCGGTCCATCCTGCTCTCGCATGCCTGCCTTGGGGGGGGTCGGACCTACCTCTAACTTTAAGTTGGCCCACAGTTATTATTTTGTGCCATGCCAGGAGTCTAGTTTGCCTGGTTACAGTCTTGCTTGCTTGACCTCTTCCCATCTGGGGTGTTTTCTTTGCTATGCTGAAGGCGGAAGAGCCAACTCCACCCACCGTCCATCAGCATGGCTAGCAGTCACCTATTACTGAATGCATCCAAGCAGCGCTCAAAGAACAGTGGGTTACTCACCAGTAACCGCCCTTCTTTGAGATGGGCTGCTCAGATCCATTCAGGTCCCTCCCCTCCATCCCCGCATCTGGAGTTGGTGACTCTGAGGAACTGAGGAGGGGTTGGAAGGTGGCCATATATATAGCCATGGGTGGCGCGAGGGATGGAGGCTGCCTATCCTCTCCTGACAGGCTGGGACAAAAGTTTTCTGACCAATCCAGTGCTCCGGCACGGAGACACCTATTACTGAATGGATCCGAGCAGCCCATCTCGAAGAAGGATGGTTACTGGTGAGTAACCCACCGTTACAAGGTCAATTCCAAAGTACACACATGAAAGGTCATTAACAAGGTCAGTTTAATTTGTGCTGATGTGGCCCATTAACAATTCCTGTCAGTTTCAGTCAGCAGCTGCCTAGGTACCAGGGCAGCCTAGCTGTGTGGACCACCCTGGACTATTATGGTCTGGTCCTGTCCCTCTCCTGCTCTCCATGCCTCACTGCAATATAAGAAATCCTTTGTCCTGATCTACATTCAGAGCCAGACCAAGGAAGGAGCTTTAGAAGCTGTAGCACCAAGCTAAAGTGGAGCCCCACTACCCCCTCAGATCCAGCCCTGCTCAGGGCAACATAACACCAACCAGGACTGAGGGGTCACAGCCAGTGCTGAGGGGAGTTGGGGTGAGAAGCTGTTGCATTTCCACCCCACTTGCAAGCTAGCTGGTCTGCCCCAGGAAATGGAGCATGCCAGTGCTGGTAGCTGCCCTCCAAAGGTGAGGGAGGGCTGGTTAGCACCTAGTGTAGTCTCCAGCAGCAGCAGTGCTCCAGGCCAGGGCCAGAAGTACTGGCCAGCCACCGCACTGGGGTCCCCATGGCTCAGGCTGGCCTGTCACATCAACTCTGCCAGGTCCCCACTCAGCGTGGGGGCAGGACTGGCCTCCATCCTCACTGCAGTGCCAGCCTCACATCATCTGGGCACTCCAATGGGGGGCCCATAAACACGGGGAAAAAAGCCAGGAGCTTTTTTAGAAAAAAAGCACTTAAAAACTGACCAATTTCTTTAAGTGCCACAAGACTCCTTGCTTTTTTTTGCTTTACTAAACCAACACAGCTGCCTCTTTGGAACGCCATAGATGTGTGCAGGCTGAAAGTTAGTTTCATTCCTTTCTGTAAGTTCACCCATCTTCGAAGCATCTGAGGAAGTGGGATCTTCTCCCACGAAAGCTCATGCAAAAAATAAATCTGTTAGTCTTAAAGTGCCACACAACTGCTTGTTGTTTTTTTACTGAAAGTCTTTAATCCAAGCCTGTGAGAATCAAGGTGGGGCCCAGCCAGCTCCTGAGTGCTCCCCCAGGCTCCCCCAGGCTCCCACCCAGCAGCGCATGCTCAGCCCAGCCTGGCCAGGGCCTTTTAAATCTCCCGCCTGTGCCTGCTGGGCCTGGCGCATGCGTGTAGGGGGGGAGGGCAAATAGACCCCGCCCCCTTCCAGGCACGTGGTCAGCTGAGCGGAGTGGAGCCGCGGCGTTCTGAGCGACGCCCCAGCCCCGGAAGTACGAATCCCGGCAGGCCCCGCCCCTGAACTACAACTCCCAGGGGCCCCTGCAAAGGGCTCGTCCCGTCCCGTCGGCCCCTGCGGCAGCAGCTGGCGGCAGCGTTCGGGCCGACATGGAGCGCGGCGGCCCCGCGCTGGAGCTGAGGCTCTGGGCGGTCCGGGAGATGGGGCTGCCCCCGAGCAAGGTGCCCCCCGACGGGGCCTTTCGCCGGTGCGAGCCCGACACCTTCCCGCCTCCCCCGGCCCCTGATTGCCGGTCCCTGCTTCCTGCCCCCGGCTCCCCCTTCCTGCCCCTGTGACTTTCCCTCCCGCTGCCCTTCAGGCCCCCACTCCCCCCTGGCAACTTTCCCGCCTTTCTGCCCCAATTCCGCCCCCCGTCACCTGGGGTCTCTTCTGCCAGTCCCCTGTGTTATGCCCCACGTCCCCCCAATTCTCTGTCCCATCATCATCCCTTCGTTATGTCCCAGCTGTGGGGCTAGAGCCCCCCACTGTGCTCTCCCCGAGAAAAGGGCCAGTCACCTGTGACTTTTGGGGGGATGAGCCAGGCCTGGTGAGGGGGGGAAGGAAAGGGGGTATCTAGCCTTGAGGCAGGGATGGGAGGGGACCCACATGGCCCTGAGCTGAGGGTTGCCCCCACTGTGCTCTTTGTAGAGGTTTCCAGCCCATCCGTGTCAGGCTGATGCAGTTGCTCTGTCTCCCCAGGATGTGCTCAGGCCAGTGTGCTGAGATCTGGAGATACGTCACCCGGCACGTGCACCATGAGCGGTGAGAAGAATGGGCCACGGGGCTTTTCCCCTCAGGAGGGGCCAGTGCTGGTCCCCAGCTCCAAGAGGCGGGGAATGCGCCTTTTATTTTTCAGGTGCCCTCCCACAGCTGGGCCTCAGACCCAGGAGTCCTGGCTCCCCCACCACCAGACTTCACTCCCTTGCCTGAGCCATTGATGTGTCTGAAGCAGATTCATCTTTCTCTTTATTCACAGGAATGTAAAGAAGATCCGGGGGAACTTGCTGTGGTATCCTTCCCTCATCTTCTTCCACTGTGAGGGCTATGGTACTGTGGCCATTTTTCTCAGCAAGGGGCCTGTCCAACCTGGTAGCCCGTCACCTCCCTGTCACCTAGATTAGATCCTTGGGACCATAGCGTCCTGTTCCCCCTCCACATGCCCCTCTATTAGCAAGGGGACAGGAGCATGTTTTAGTTTCTTCATGGACCCTTGGTTGATGTCTGTCTCCTTGCTAATTTTAAAAGGGATAGCCGTGTTAGTCTAGTCCAGTAAAAAAACAAGGAGTTGTGTGGCACTTGAAGACTAACAGATTTATTTTTTGCATGAGCTTTCATGGGAGAAGATCCCAATTCCTCAGATGCTTTGAAGATGGGTGAACTTACAGAAAGGAATGAAACTAAATGCAAGGGGGTGTAAAACATAGGATCAGGTCATAAAGTAACAGCAATCTTCAAAGCATCTGAGGAAGTGGGATCTTCTCCCACGAAAGCTCATGCAAAAAATAAATCTGTTAGTCTTAAAATGCCACACAACTCCTTGTTGTTTTGTCTCCTTGCTGTCAGCCCCCAAGCTTCTTGGCTCCAGTCTCTCCTGGACACGTTTCTGTCCCTCCGTCCAGGCCACTGTTGCTCTCCACGTTCAGCCTCCTTAACTCAGGCCTTGCTTCAGGTACCAGCATCTGGAGGATGCGCAGGTAAGGGGACTGATGGCGGGGACGGAGGCTTCTGGTTGAATGGGATGGGTCAGGTCTGGATGGGAGGCATATGAATGGGGACTAGCAGTGGGACGGGGCAGGGCCTGCAGGTGGGAAGTGGTGCAGCTGGATCATGGGATTGTGATTTAGAGTGGAAGAGCCATTGGGGCACAATGGGGTGGGAGGTAGGTCAGAGTTGGGGGAAGGGAGTGTGATTTCCAGAGGGAGGGGTGCCATGGAGTCATGTTGGGTGGCAGGCTGGTTGCGGTGGAGGATTGGGGTGTTCTGGAGTGAATGGGGAACCTGCCGTGGGGAAGAGCAGGATGCCTAGGTCTGTAATAGTGAGGGATGGGGGATGTTCAGAGGTGGGACGCTCTAGGGAATTCCCTCCCCCAGTCAGTTTCTCCTTCCCACAGGGAAAGCCCAGCAGGTCAGAGCCGGAGGAGGAGAGGCGACAGCAGCTGACCCAAGCCGTGGCTCGACTGCAGGCAGAGCTGCAGCAGCTGGACCTACAGATTGAGTCAGCCCAGCGTGAGGTCATGGCTGATGGTGAGGGGGAGTCCCAAAGATCTGGGGCTGCTGGGGAGGGAGGTGCCCCAAGGATCCAGCAGGGCAGCATAGTTTGTGTGCCGTCAGTACTCTACTGCTTGGGGGGGATCTTTCCATCTCTTCCTCCCACACACACATTGGGGTCGCCCCCCTGCAGCTCTGATCTCTTTTCTCTGACTTCTCCATGAGGGGGCAGGATTATTCCCCTGTACTGCCCTTCTGTGGGGCACCATCTCCCCCCATGGTCTCTTTCTCAGCTGCAGGCTTCCCATGGTCACTGGGGTTGCTGGTTCTACCCTGAGGTCTGTCCCCGGACAATCGGCCTTGGGGTTCCCATTCATTTTTTCAGGACTCCTGGGTTCCATCCCCAGCTCTGGGAGGGGAGTGGGGTCTAGTGGCTAGAGCAAGGGGGGGTGGCTGTCAACAAGAACTCCTGCGTTCTGTCCCGGGCTCTGGAAGGGGAGTGGGGTTCAGTAGTTAGGTGGGATTTTGCTGATGCTCTTTCTCCTCCCACCCCACAGAGGTTTCCTTGGAGGTTGCTCAGGAGCGGATCCGTGATGCCCAGCGCCGCTCCATACTGCTCAAGGCCTATGCTGCCCGTGCGGCCAAGCAGCACCAGTGGCTGCAGGGCAGCGTGACACAGTTGTCAGGGCGGCTGGAGCAGCTTCAGAACATCAGCAGGTGTTGGGGGGAGACCTTCTATAGCAGGGGGTCTCTGCCGCTGCTAGGGCTGCCCTGCCTGGCAGCATCCCAAAAGTCCTTTACTTCCCAAATGTTAGCTGCTGGGTATCTGTACTGGACAGTGGCTCCCAGAACCTTTTGCTTTCTAAGGCAGTTTCCTGAGGGTTGACATTGGGGGGTGGTGGCCTGCCCATCCAGGGTGGCAGCTCCCAGAATCCTTTGCTTTTTGGCAGGGTCGCACTGGGGATATGGCTGGGGGCTGGATCACAGTAAATGGGGTGTAAGGATGGGGATTGTCACCCCATTTTCACTGCCCTCTCTGCTTTGTGCAGAAAGGCCAAGGTAGAGCTGACGTTGGGAGGCAAGGTGCCTGACCTCGGATTAACTGGTTTGGAGCCTGAAGTGCTGGTGAGTTGGGATGGTGGGACTGGGTAGATCCCTGAGAGGAAGAGGGGGACCCCTGTATTGCTCCCAGGCCTATGAGCCTATGGAGGAAGGGGGGGGGATCTGGGGATCCTGTGGCAGGATTCAGTAACCAGGGGCACCCAGTGATCTGAGCCCTGTGAATGCTGGTTCGCTGTGGGATCTAGTGCAGTGTTTCCCAACCAGTGTGCCATGGCGCACAGGTGTGCCATCAGGTCTGAGCAGGTGTGCCACAAATTTTTTTTTGAAAAACTACTTAAAAAGCTCTGGATTGGCTCATTTGCTCATGAATATTCATGAGTTCATTTAGAAACTATATGGTGGTGTGCCTCTAATTAGTTAAAGGAAGCCAGGTGTGCCATGGCAGAGAAGATGTTAGGAACCACTGATCTAGTGACAGGCTTTGACCAGTGAGGAGGAGGGACTCTAACTGAGCCTGCTTCTGGGGCTGGGGAAATCTGGAGGCAGCAGAGGACAGTGCCAGGTAATCAGGCCTTGTGATCTCCCTGGCGCCAGGATCCCAGTAAGGGGAGTATCTGTCAGGTGGTGGGGGCATAGGGGAATCAGTGTGATTCCTAGTAATTTGCAGCTTTATTGAGGGCCGTTGCCTCCTTCCTGCCCTGTAACCTGTCCGTGTGTGTGTGTCTGTCTGTCTCTGCAGCGGGACGTGAGGGCAGCCTGCCAGCTACGCTTCCGTTTTCTGAAGTCACTGTTTGAGCACAGCATGTCTGGGCCCCTGCCGTAAGACCCCACAAACTTCCCCAGTCTCCTCCCCAGACCTTCCAGTCCCTCTCCACCTCCCAGTTCTCTTTCTGACCTGCCTTGCATCTGTCTGTCTCAGCAGCGGGATGAACAAGGAGCTACTGGACGCCTCCTATCAGCACTGGCTGAGCACGGTGGAGGTAATGGGTGGGCAACGGAGAAGGGATCTTGGGGATGGCTCAGTTGGTGCAGAAATGCAGCCACCTCTGGGCGAGGACATCTGGGAACAGCTGCACGTAATGCTGCACTGGGACAGCTTGCCTAGAGCTGAGTGGGAGCTGGGCACCTCCTAGTGGTGGTTAGGGGCATGACAGTGAGCACCCTGCCCCACTGTGATTCATTTCATCTCTCTTGTCTATGCAGAACGTTGTGGGGTCCCACCCTCCCAACCATGTCTTGGCAGCCCTGGAGCAACTAGCCCTGGAGAACACCCTGCAGCTTCAGGAGCTCACCAGGAGCATTGACATTCCCCGTGACATAGAGGCCCTCAAGTGGGTACTGCTCTGGAGGAGGTGGTGGTGCAAGGTGCTTTACGGCTCTGTCCCCTGTCCCCCCCCATGGCAGCGAGTTGTGTTGCTGGGGTGGGATCTGTGGAGCTGTTCCTTCTCAATGGTGGCAGTTTGTATTGCGGGTAGAGGAGAGGGGGCTCTCGCTCCCTAGACTTGATGGCTCCTGCAGGTTGAGGACAAAGTCGGTGTTCTGTGGTGCTTTGGTTCCCCGGTAGTGGCAGCTTGTACTGCAGGGGTGCAAAGCCAAGGTTTTGGTGGGGCCTTGGCCTCCTAGTGGTGGCAGTTTGTACTGCCGGATGGGGGCAGGGGACAAGATAGAGGTCTGGGCTCTGAGAGGCCATCACCACAATGGTGGCAGCTTAGGGTGCTGCAATGACCCATAGCTCCTGTGCCCTCTGGCCTGCAGGTTCCGCTTTGAGGAATCACGCCTGGAAGATCTTGCAGGGCCACCGGTGACCCTGCCCTCAGTCCAGGGCCTCATACAAGTGAGTGGGGGCATGGAAAGGGGTGAGTAGGGCTGCATCTGGGTGCTGGCATACAGTGCAGAGAGGGGCAGGCAGGGCTGTACCTAGTTGCTAGGGGTCCTAGGAGCTGGGATATGGGGGTGATGTCTGGGTTCTGGGGGGTCCCAGGGTGGAGAGGGAGCGGGTGTGGGATCCAGGGCTGAGGGGGGATAATATGTCCATGTCCTGGGTGAGGGGGCGCTGTCCCTTGGCCCCCTATTACAAGTCCCCCCCCCACTCTGTTGCAGGAAGGCTGGAGCAGGTGTGAGGACCTGTGGGTACAGCAGCTCCCCCTGCAGGCCAAGGTGCAGCGTGGCACAGCCCAGCTGGCCTCCCTTATGCAGGAGATGCACCGGATGCTGGCAGATGGCTCAGAGCGTGCCATCCTTGCCAGGTAACTGTCTCGGGCCTACCCTTGTTCCATGGTGTCCCCCTTGCACTGTTGGTGCTGTCCCCACCTGGCCTACGGAGAGTCCCTTCGGCTGGACAGACACCCCACCCCCTTGGGTTCTCCTGTGCTGTCAGTGCCACCCCTGGCCTACAGAGAACGCCTCCTGCTGGTCCCATCCTCTGCTGAGCTGCCGTTCCTCTCTGGCCACCAGGGCAGCGCTGGAGCTGGAGCTGCGAGCTGTGCAGCTGGCGGGGCTGCGGGATGGCCTGCGCTGGAGTTGCCAGGAGCTGGAGCGGGAGACAAGCACCCGCCACGCCGAGCTGCAGGCACTTCAGTGCAAGCGCCAGCGCATTCTGGATTTCCGTCACCTGGTGGTGAGCTTGGGGTGCAAACTGGGGTCATAGAGCAGCTGTTGGGGGGAGCAATATAGCTCATGGGGTAGGAGGTGGCTCTCCAGGAGTCCTGGGGGTGAAGGATTGCTGGCGCAATGTTCCCTCTAATTTTAGATTGTGCACGCAAAAAATTTCTTTGTGTGTGCTAATATTAGTACTGTTGAATTTTTTTGTGCACACTGTATTTTGCTGTGTGCATGGGTTCATGACCTGTATGCGTGCCCACACACGCGTAGTTTAGAGGGAACAGTGTTCTTGGGGGACTACAGGGGAACCCAACTGGCTGGTGGAGGGGGTGCCTGCTGTGGGGAGGGGAATATGAGAGTGTGGGGCCTGCCAGGGATTAGAATGCCTAGCTGCCATGGGGGGGGCAGGAACACCTGCTTGTAGCAGCCCCAGAACTGACCTTCCCCTTCTCCTTTAGAGTGAGAAACAACAGCACATCCGGGCGCTGATCAAAGGCACCTCCTACATCAAATCCCAGCTCCGCAAGGACCAGGCAGAGGTGAGATGTGGCATGGGGTTGGACTGGGGGCAGTGGTGGGGGTGGGTGGGTCTCAGAACTGGAATGGCAGAGGACTGCGGGTTGGGACAGGGGAGTTCCAGTGTGGTCTCCCACACCCTCCTCATCTCTCTCAGGTCCAGGCCTTCGTGCAGAGGAAGCTCCTGGGCCTGAAGCAGGATGTGGCACAAGAGTCACGGAAGCTACACGGGGGTGTGGAGTTGGAGGTTCGGCAACTGGGAGCCATCGCCCTCCCCTGCCTACTGCACCGCAGCCTCCCAGGGTGAGTTGACCCTTCCCAACTCTGCATTGGGGGGCAATCACCCCCTCTCTTAGCTGGGCAGGTCCCTGAGGCTGATTCTATGATCCCTTGGGGGGAGCGCCTCTGACGGAGGCCTTTCACCCCCCCCCCCCAAGTGGATGTGGGGCTGGCAGGATTTCTGGCCTCTTTGCATGCCAGTGCTTGTGCCCAATTGAAAAGGGGCTCAGACCCACCCTGGGTAAATGCCTGCTCCTCTGACTCATGTGGGGGCCCTGGATCTCTGGGACCAGCATCAGTCCCTGGGCAAAAATTTTCAGAGGGGTAGGTGTTAGTGTGTGTATGGCAAAAACAACGAGTCCTGTGGCACCCTACAGACTAACAGATTTCTTCAGGCTTAAGCTTTCTTGGTCTCCAACCCACTTCATCAGACGCACATATCTGACAGAGTGGGTTTGAACCATGAGCGCTTATGCTTATGCCTGAAGAAATTTAATCTGTAAGGTGCCACAGGACTCTTGTTGTTTTTGTAGTTTCTGGGTGACGGTTTCTGCTGCACCAGCTGCCCTGAGGTGAGGAGGAAACATGAGCGAATTCCATGTGTTCTCCATCGGGACCCTGTAGTGGTGCTCAAGGCATTGATGACCTCTGGAATATGAATGCTTCCTGGGGTACCAGGGCTGTAAGAAACCTGAGAGATGGGGCTGGCGGTGAGGCTGGATATGCCCCTGCAGCGCTTGTGGGGAGGGATTGAGGTGCCCAGCGGCAGCAGGAGGGGATGTACAGACTGAGGTGCCTGGTGTGAATAGGGGGATGGCAGGTAAGACCCTGCTCTTTAGCTGCTCTGAGCCAGTCATCTCTTGCAGGTCCCAGCTGGTTCCGGCCCACGAGCTCTCCATCCATCGGCTGGATCGGACAGCGCCTGCCCAGCACCGGCCCTTCCTCACTGTTTGCCAGGCTGTCACCTTCCCTCTCTATAAGGTGAGATGCATGCCTGGTGGGGCAGGAGCAGCCCGTCTGGTCTTCAGACACCCTGCAGGTGGGGGGCAGGATGGGGTGGGAGTGCCCCCTCCAATGTATGGAGGGCAGGAGTGACCGCCTCTGGTTTGTGGAGCCGTCTTGTGGGGGGAGATGGGACTGGGGAGCAGTGGTGGATGGAATGGGCTGGGAACACCCCAATAATTTATTTGGTATTAAGCTGGCCCTGGGGGGTGATCTCTGGATGGAGGGGGGCAGGCCCTCTCTCCCCTCATTCCACCCATCTCTGGCTCTGCCCTAGGCTCCAGAGCACCTCCTGTCTCACGTGGCCGAGCTAAAGAAGGAGCTGCTGGCCTTGCGTGCCCAGCTGGGCTACAAGGGCCGAGCACTGGCCAGCTTGCAGCAGCACCAGGACTCGCTGGGGACTGATGTACAAGGTGAGTTCCCTCAATGGCGCCAGCCACGCAGGGGGTGTCCTCTAGCCCAAGTACTCCACAGTGTCTGCGAGGAGCACAGGTCAGCAGGTGGCGGGTTTATGACTTGAAGTAACAAGTGAAGTGCTTCAGTGAGGTTTCGGCCCAGCCCCCTTCAACGCTGGGGGTTGTTCCTTGAGTCCCCCAGTGCAAGACCCCAGCCATCACTTCTCTGGGCCATACCAACTTCTCTTCCCCCAGCTCTGGTGCAGGCCCTGCGAGACCACGACCGGGAGCAGGCCGTAGCCCTTGGCCCGCGGATCCGGCTGGTGACGGAGCAGTGTGTGCGTCGCATAGAGCGCTGGTCTGAGGTGCAGGCCACTGTTGATGCCTGGTGAGGAGATGCCACCCCCTTGGTGTATCAAACTCCAGGGGTGCTGTTTGGGGCTGGGGTGGCAAGGAAGGTGCTCTGGGGTTTTGGGGAAAACAAGGAAGGGAATGGGGCGGGTAGCCTCTGAATTTGCCATGGGGGTGAATCTTGTACTGTGAAAGGGAGGGAGATGGGGGTGGGAAGTTACGGAGTGCAGAGCCAGAAGGAGCCACTCACCTTCTCCCTTGCTTTCTCCCTGTCTCTGCCTGCAGGTGGGAGCAACCAGCGCAGTTTGCTTTGCCTGGCGAGCGGCGCCTGGGCCTCACCCTGCAGCAGTGGCTGGAGCGCTGGACCCTGGCCCTCAGGACCCTCCAGCAAAGGCAGCAGCAGGACACTTGGGCCTGATGGCCTGGTCCTGACTGGGGAGGGCTAGGTAAAGCCATGCCCCCTGAGTGGGTGGAGTTATGGATAGCCCCACACCTTTAGGAGCGGGGTGTGGTGGGACAGCCCATCTGGGGGTGGGGTTACTGCATAAGCCTAACCCCGTCTAACTCCTGGTCTTGTGAGTGGTGAGGGTCAGCATTAAGGAAATCATCAGGTAGTGGCAGTGGGGGGGGGGGGGGGGCGCTTATGTGTCCGGGGCTGATTCCAGATGGGTTTGCAGCCTTCTGATTCCTGCTGTTTGGAATAAATGACTAAATTCACGTACACGGGCCCTTTCCATCCAGGGGGCACTGGGGTTTATCTGCCCCAGGCAGGGACTGGCTGGCTCAGGGGGCTGGGGAATGGGACTTCTCCCCTCCATGGGGTGCCAGCTCTGACCCATATGTCTAACTGGCTGTTTTAGGTCAGCTAAGCCAGTGGTTCTGCCTGAACCATCTCAGTCTGAGGAGCAATAAAGATTCCTCTGGTCCTGCTACCAAAGGGCTTGTTTTAGTCCTAAGGTAGCAATAGCTGGGCTATCTCTTCCTTGTCTGCCCTGCCTAGCGCAACCCTCTGCATCAGGCATGGCTTTCTCCTGCCTGCTCATGCCCCACAGTGAGGGTGCAGTGGGAGCCACTCTACAGCCTGTGGCAGGCTGCTTAGCAGAGCCACCAGGGGAAGGAAAAAACAGAGGCAGGGAGGGGTGAGAAGCCAAAGTCCTGGTGGCCTGGCTCCTAGCCTCTCATCCTTTAACTCAGCCCCACTCTGCTCCCAGCCCACCTCTTATCGCCCACTCCCAGTGCAACTCCTGACACTGAAGGTGGTCCCAGGTGCTGGCTGCCCCCCCGTGTTGGCTAATGGGGGCATGCGTGGTACTCTGGCTGTTGCCTAGGGGGCCCAGTGGGTGGCATAGGCGCTTTGGTGGGCCTGTGAGGCCTTTCCTGATCCCTGCATTGCCCTGGCTGCAGAGGGAAACAAAGGGGGTTGGCTCCTGGGGCAAGGGGGGGCTGCAGAATAGGTCAGGAGGGTGGCACATGCTATTCCAGAGCAGCTCCAGCAGGTGGCACCAGCTTACACGAGACCTAAAACTGATGCAAATGGAGGGCCTGGACCTCCACACCCACCACATTCACACTGCTGGGGCCTGTGATTCCTCCCCCCCACAGTTATCAGTGTGGGCCCCTCCTTTTCTGGTGCTTCCAGCTGCCTGACTCCCAGCAAGGGCCTGGGAGCAGTGTGTGGGCTGGGTGGGGAGCACTGATGCTCTGGCTCTGCTTCCATGACAGCGAGGGCCCTAGTGCAGCTTGGGCTGCATGGTGGGGGTGAGGGCTACAGGTTCTGGAGGGAAAGGAGATGAAAGAGGAGGAATGGGGGGAGGAGAAGAGGTGAGTGGGTAGGATCTGGGGGTGGATTAGATGTACCTCATCCCCATAGCTGGCTCTGGATTGGTGTCCTATGAGGGATGAGTATGGAGTCCAGGCAGCTGAGTGGGCCATCCAGGGAGGGGGAGTCTGGAAGGTTGGGGGGGGAGGTCACTGAGCCTGACAGCTAAGAATATCCTTGTCCCCTTCTGCCCCACAGTCTCCATTTGTGTTCCCCTCTTTCAACCACATTGATTCCATCCCCTATAGCCCCCTCCCCGTATTGCTTTCCACCCCCCTTCACCACCCAACCCTGTCCCCATACCTTCCCAGGCTAGACAAGCCCTATTGTTCCTACCCTTTTCAAGCTCCCCCAGGTCCCCAGTAGGAATTCACGGATCACTAGATGTCCATGAAATCTGCTGCGGTGCTGGGAAGTCCCAGTGCTTCTGTCAAGAAGAGTAACAAGCTGGGCATGGAGATGCAGCCACCTTTAGGGTGCAGCAGTTTGGGAACAGTCACACAATGTGGAATGAAGATGGCTCCCCTAATACTGAGATTTAGCCACCCCTGAGTGGGGCAACTGGGGCAGGCCTCAGTTATCTTTCAAGCCTGGGCTGTGAGGCAAGTCCTTTCCAGCTCTGCAAGGAATCGGCCAGCTGCTGATCTGTGCTGTTCTTGGGTGCAAACCACAGCAAGGGTTAGCGCTTGTCCAGGGATGGAACCCAGCTGTCCTGATGCCCAGTCTGGCATATGAGGGCCCAGATCCAAGCCCAGGAAGGCCTGTCTTGCTGCATGTGCAGCACCCCAGGGGAGGCTGAGAGGTGAGGGGGGATGGGAGGCCCAGCCCAAGATGTGGGGGCTGCTGCAGCAGACCCAACTCTAGTGGAACAAACTCTTCTTGCCCAGTGCTTGGGGGTCTGGTCTGCCTGTACTCCTAAGGCTTCTGGTGCTGTCTTAGGTGTGCTTTCAGGGTAACAGAGTATGGGGTTTGTGACCTGGGGCTCTTGGGATAACCACCTGAATATGCAAAGATCAGGGCAAGCTGCAAGAAAGGAGAGCAGATTCTCCCAGCACTGGTGGGTTACTTGGAGATAAACTCTGTGACCAGTTACAAACAATGCTTCTGATCCCCCACACTGGCTATCAAGAAGCCACCATAAAACATACTCAGCCCCCTTTTATTGCATTCCAGTCTCTGATCCCAAATACCGCTGCTAGGTCTCTTAAAGAAATAGGTTCTTCTGACCCCAAAGGGTCAGCTGCATCACGCAGAACAATATAGGTTTGGATCTTACCCAAAACACCATGCTGCCAACCAATCCTTTTGTAACTAAAACTAAAGGTTTAATATGAAAGGAAAAGAAACAAAATGAGAGATGTTATAGGGTCAAAGTGAATCACATACATACAAATGATTGAGTCCATAGAAGATATGTTCTTGAAGAATTTGCAGGTCTTAGGCATACTTCAATACCTAGATGGGTTTAAGTCCTTGTTTCACAGCTTCATTTGTTAGAAATACAATTCACAGGAATAGAACAAATAATCCAAGTGTAGAGTTTGTTCTAATTCTCCCCATGAGAATTAGGGTAGTTTCCAGGCCAGTGCTGGCTGGGGTCCCAATCCTGTGGCCCAAACTTTCCCTGAGAAGCTTGGACAGATGTGAGATTAAAGGATTATGTTCACCACTTCCTCTTATAATTGTAGCAAGGCGGGTATTTGCAGCTCATTTATTCATTTGGGCTTTGATGACAGTTCCCAGTTACTTTCTTAAGTGGAGAGTAGTAATGGTGGGTTACTTCCCAGTAACCGTCCTTCTTCAGCATGGGCTGCTCGGATTCATTCAGAAATAGGTGTCTCCATGCAGGAGTGCTGGATTGGTCAGAACTTTTTGCCCTAGCCTGTCAGAAGAGGGCAGGTGCCCCCCCCCCGCCACCCCCTGGCTTATATATGTGGCTCACATTGGCCTACGTGACTCCTTAGCACGGGGAAGAATCCAACAGGTGTGGACCCCATTTTAAGCTCAGCCTAGGTTTTAAGCTTGGCGATGCACAGAGGTGTGTGTTAGGATTGGGGCACCCGAAGGAAGGGCCCCTGGGGCAACCAGGACGTACAGGGGGGAAGAAGCAGCATCTACGGAGGGAGCAGAGAAGGTTTGCCACCCCGAAGGTGCACATCCCACAGCATCCTTTAAGACACTTCTGGTTATCTGAAGTGCCTTTTACGAATGTGCTATTGCTATTAGAACTTATCCTGAGAGTGGGTTCCATCGGGGACAGCTAGCTGCCGTATTCCCGGGCAATGGTTGGGATGTCAGCTGGTGTAATGAGAGGTCTGTCAACAAGAAAGACCCTGAGTGGTCGATTAGGCCTGAGCATAATGCGCAATCGTGACTGAAGTGGCTAGAAAACTCTCAGAGTGTGATGAGGAGAGGGAGTTGCACCCGTGGGATATCTGAGTGGGGTTGTCCTGGAACTAGACTGGGGTGACCCTGGCGTTATGACCATCCTAAGGAGGAAGCTACAAAGGGGGCCCCGCTGGATAGACTCTGGAAGGTGGTTGATGACTGAGGTCAGACTTGTACCCCTCCTGATTCAGGGTACCTAGCCCTAAGAGTAAAGACCTCTTGGCTACTCAGCGGACTGTGCCAGTAGCATTGACTGCGAGTTTGATGGGGAAAGGCAGAGGAATGAGTGTCTTCACCTCTGGGCGAGTGGCAAAGAGGTGGAAGAAAAACATCAGTATATGTCATCCCCACCGAAGGCCATGGGCCATTAGAGGTGACACCCGTCCACTTCGTCAAAGGAAAGGAGATACTCGGCTTTGTGCGGGGAAGATAGGCAGAAGGTGTGGCTGGGGTCTAATTGGTGAGACCCCTCACCAAGTTGGGCGCCGGGCTGTGAATCATGTGGTAGTAGCGAGCGGTAGGGTTTTACCTCTGGTATGGAGATCACCAGTGAGTTATCAAGGGCCTGGATCGCTGGCCAGGCTCTGGCCTGCGAGTCTGGTACTTGGCAGGCGGGAGCAATATGCCTGGTCTATGTGGTCAAAAGGGGTGCAGTATCCTGGGTTAAAGGCATATAACTTACGGCATTGGTGAGGGCGGCATATGAAAGGGAAGGGAAGGCTCCTTCTGCCCCTCACCTTTCGGGGCGGGGGGGGGGGGGCGCAGAGGCCCTCTATGAGAGGAAAACAAGCACAAGGGCTCTCCAACCGTCCGATTGGAGAGTAGGATGAGGGGCCTTCTGTGTGGGGAAGGCTGCAGAAGTGACGGTCCTCGGTGTGGGGATGGGCACAGTAAGCGAAAAGGTCCGTCTGGTTTGGAATGGGGATCGACGGGGGTAGCACACTTTGATGATTGAAGTATCTACTGCGAATCTTTGAGTGTCCCTAAGGGTGAGGAGGTGCCGCCCAAGGGGAGCGTTATGTGGGGGGTGTGATAGCATCCTAGGAGTAAAAGCCGTCCTCTAAAGGATGATTAGAGGATCGAGCCCCCTTGGGGGCACATTAGGGTCAGCAGCAGGAGTATGGGCAGGGGTGGAAAATTCATCCTACTTGGAGGAGGAGGAGAGGCTACTTAACCTCTGAGTCATCTGCCCACACTTAAAGATGGAGGTCTGCTCATGGGTTGCACCCTTTGGGGCCCGTAAGCAGGAGGCTGCTAATTGGCTAGCTATTTGGTGGTGCGGAAATCGGACAGCCACCCTTCTTTCAGGCCTCAATTTATTGTACTCCACGGCAAGGTTTGGGTGGTTGACAGCAAAGCTGTGATTATCATCAAAGCTGCTGAATAACTGAAGGGAATCTCTCCCTGGAATTGAACGGGGAAGGATCTTGCCAGGGTGGTCCCCTAGGTGAGTTTCGAATTGAAGTTGTGGTGGTGGGAATTGAGTCCTCACCAGTACTACTGAGGAAGAGGGAGGGAAGGGGGCAGGTTGCCATGGGCCCTATGAGGCCAGAGGGCATGGGAGAAGCCCCTTTGGGAGAAGGCCAAGGTATTTTAGCTCTCCCTGGGGGTCACGGGCGGTACCCCAGGCAGCTGAGGTTTCTGGGGGAAAGAGGGCATTGCCCCCAAAAGGGAGATCGAGGGCCACCTCTTGAGACGCTGGGGGTACTCTGGGCTCCCATAGCCAGGCTGCGTGGAGCAGATATACCACGGAGGCCGTAGTGCGGGCCGCCATAGCCACCGCATCCCATGATGACAGGAGGAGGTCCTGGGAGGCTATTTTATCTTCCTCCAAGAAGGCATCATACTTGTCCTTGGCCTCTGGTTGGAGTAAATGTCTAAATCTGTTTAATGCCTCCCACACATCCAACATGTACCTGCTGGTTAGGGCTTGGTTGTTTGCGACGCACAACTGAAAGGCCTTCCTACCCAATAGCTCCAACTCCCTTGTGTCCCTCAATGTCGGGAGGGGATTGCCGGAGATCTGTCCCAGCCCTAAGGCTGCTTCCACCTCCGCATGAGGTGGGACTGAGTGTTGGGCAAGTGAGGGAAACGCTGACCCTGGGACCTTGTACTTGAGACTCTCCGTATCTGAGACTGGGGAGATGGAACCTGGGTTTTGCCAGTGGGAGGAGGCTAGACACTCAGATGAAGGAGAACTGTGACCTGTTCTGCCAAATAAAACACTGAGCAGAATAAGGTGTCTGAGGATGCTTCTGAGGATTGGACCTCCATTCCCAGGTGGGCTAGACACGGTGCAGGAGATCAAAATGCGCCAACAAGTTGCCTGTATAGGAAGATGGTACCAGGTTTAAGGTGCTCTCTGGTGCCGGGGGTGGTATTAGCACAGTCAGAGAGGCCTTAGGCGGTGACTATTCTTGTGGGCAGTACTGGGAGGGTGATGGTGCCAAGGTTTGGCACTGGGACCATTTAGAGCCCTCTGAAGCTGCTTCCCCCTGGGATGGAACAGGGGGAAGCATCTCAGGACCCACGAGGTGGTACCAGAGGCTGGGGGGGATATGCTGCCATGGGGATGGCCCCACGGTACTGGGACCCAAGGGGGCAACGGGCTCTGTAGCTTTGGAACCGGAGCTTGTGGCAGGGAAGGAGAGCGATGATGCTTCTGTTGGGCCCAGGCCTTTGACATGAAGGCTGGCTTGCCCCTTCTGACTGGTGCTGGTGAGGGAGGTGTAGGCAGCAGGAGGAGCACCTTGGCAGCCTCCACTGTCTCCGGAGTTGTCGGGATCGGCACCAACCCTGACCAGCCCTGGCGAGAGCCCTGTGTTGAAGGCTCGGGGCTGTGTTGGTGCCGTGGTACCAGGGTTGAGCCTGACCAGTCCCGGGGGGGGAACCCCACGTCAAAGATGCAGAGCTATGATTGTGCCGGGGTGCCAGTGTTGAGCATGACCAGTCCCGGGAAGAGCCCCATCTCAGAGATGCCAGGCTGTATCAGCGCCGCAGTACCGAGGTCGGTACTGAGCTTGTGCTGCAGCCCCTTTTGGCGCGGTGCCAGGCGGTTCCAAAACCAAACTGGCACACGGTGCTGCAGGAGGTCTTTAAGCCTTGGGAGAGGCTTGCCGAGCCTGCTCGGAGGCCAGGGCACGGCACCTTTGCTCCCTGTCTTTGAGTGTCCTCGGCTTGAAGGACAGACAGATGGAGTATGCGGTGACCAAGTGGCTTTCACCAAGGCACTGGAGGCACGTGGGGGTCATCCCATGGGAAGGCCTTGCCGCATTCGGCGCAGGGTTTGAATCCCAGCATGGCTGATGGCGGAGTAACACAGTGTTCTGGCCCAAGAGGGGAGCCTGTCTTCGGTGGAACTAAGTCCACAAACCGGTGCTCCGAGTTGGGCAAAAATCTTATAAATCGAAGGACACACTGCTTGCGAAGTGCAAGGAGCAGGCAGTTCCACAACCCACAAGAAGGTGGAAGAAATGAAACTGGGGCGGGGTCAGGCAGCAGCTGCATATATAGCCATGGGGTGGCGTGGGGGGGGCCGGTGGCTGCCTGCCCTCTTCTGACTGGCTAGGACAAAAAGTTCTGACCAATCCGGCGCTCCAGCACGGAGACACCTACTTCTGAATGTATCGGAGCAGTGCTCCAAGAAGAATGTATGTTGTCCTTTGAAGTAAAACCTTCACCGCAGGGGCATCACAGGTAATTAGCTGCATTAGCACCATTAACAGCCAGTTTACACTGTTACATCAGTGGTCCATTTAGATGCTAATATTCCCTCTTGACCCTTTCCAACAGCACAACGGTAACAGATAGGGAAGCAGTTCATTCACCTTGCTAACCTCTATCAGGATACATGTAAACATCATCAAGAAACCACTAATGGTACAAATGCATATCAAAGCCCTAGCTTACTTGTAACACTTCCATTGTATTTTTTATAATATGTCTCCAAAGGTTAGATTTGGGTCATGCATTTTAAAAGTTGGCTTGGGCTTCTGTTGAGAGAAAAGCTTGTTCTCTGCTCTGGTCAATGAGGGAGCCGGACAACAGGAGGAAGACTCACAGGTTTATTGACACTCAGAGCTACTGAGTGTGGCCGGCCCTGAAGGACCGGTGCTAAAAGGGTTTTATACCCAAGTACAACTTAATTCAAGGAAATCTAAAAATGGTTAATATATTCAAGGTAAACAAGATTAATACATTTCTTAGTACCATATAGGGATAGTCTTCATACATATTCATATAAGATAGGAGAATTAGTAAAGAATGTCAGGCTGGCTCCTCAGAGCCTGGGAATGTAATAAACAAGAAAGTTGTTGATTAATAAGTGACCTCGAGCCTGGTGCAGTTTCCCTTATCTCCTGCTTATAGACTGTTCAAAGATGAGAGGGGGTCTATACTTTTGTTAGTCAGGCTAGAGGTTGAAATAATATTAAGGGAACAGTGCTAAGATGGAGTCACTTATGCTCACAAGTTTGTGGTCTCATTACAAATCTCACAACACTCCCCCCTGTGAGCCTGTGAAAGCTCATATTTCATAGGCTCAAGGTCAGAAACACCCATCCAGTTTGGAACGGGTACGAACAACATGTGGCAAGGAAACCGCTTCTATGGGATATGTGGAATTGTGAAAGCGTTGGGACCTGAGGGAAACTGTAGAGGAGCGGAGAAGGTCCCTGGGGGAGGCTTAGTAAGCATTTGCCGAGGATATAAAGGGCCAAAATAAAGAAAAGGAGTGAAATGAGGCCAGAGACAAGCCGGCATCCCCAGGCTCCCAGGTCAGGGAGCCACGACCACAAATCTCAATAGGTGTGAGTTATCAGTAAGATTAAAGCAGCAGAGACCAGCAAATTCTTGACACCCATGTCCAGCTCTAAGTAAAAGGTAGTCTATAGCAATTCTATTTTGTAAAATAGCTTGCTGGAGTTGTGCCTGCTCCTCATTAAGTGGCTGAATAAGAGAGGAGGTTTGATTAATAGACTTTGCTAAAGTACAAGCTAGTTTGGAGAGATCAAGGTAGGCAGCCTCAGCAAGGCTTGGGGAAAAAGGAAAGGGGACACCATAAAAACAAGTTTGCGAGAGTCCTTCTATAGTGAGGCTCGGGGTAACACAAAAATTGGAACTACAGCTAGTCCTCACTTAGTGACCTACTCGTTTAGTGACCCCTCAGAGTTATGACCAGCTCTCTGATGAGTTGGTATTATGGCGATGTACGAGAACTCGCATCAACTCTCTCAGATTACCTATATTTACAGTACACTATGCAAACTAAGTTCAGTACATTAGAGCTTAAAACATTTAAAATATATATTAAAAATGTTATAAATGATGCAAAGGTGACATTAAAACTATCTACCGATGGTTGAAAAACCCACTACCAGTAAAGTACATTATGCCTGCAATACCAGTAAGGGCTGCTCCTCGTTTAGTGACCAATTCGTTTATCAACCAGGTTTCAGGAACGGAACCCGGTCACTAAGTGAGGACTACCTGTATTGAGGCTAGTACGGGCAAGCTCAACAAAAGTATTACTTTTGGGGCTAAATTGTGGCTCTAGAAATAATGGAAAATGCAGCAACAAAGTACACCAGAAAAGGTACCACATGCTTAAAAAGAGTCTGAAAATAGTGTCCCAAGGAACCACGAATCCGACTGTGGATCTTTGCGGAGTTTGAGAGGTGGCACAGTAGGTGGTGCTGCGGGTGGTGATGATGGGCTGTGGTCAACCACGGCAGGCTTCACATAGGTGTGGTGAATCCACGCAGAGCATTCAGCTACTTTCACAGCAGTGTGGCTGGTAAGTAGAACTTGAAATGGCCCATTCCACAACGGTGCTAATGGAGCCTTCTGGAAATTCTTGATCCAGACCCAATCGCCTGGTTGGAACGGGTGTAGGTTCTTGTCCAGTGGGAGCGTTTGGGTAACTGCAGCCGTCTTCCACAGGGACCGAAAGGATCTGGAAAGAGAAAGCAAATAGGCATGCAAACCCTCATCACCCCCTTGTAACAAGACTCAGGGACCTAGGATCCAGTCCCTGAGTGGTGGTTGGGGACCGGCCAACAATCAGCTCTTGGGCGATTTCTAAGCTGAAACAATACAATAGGTAAAACCTGAGGCCATTTTAGTTGTGTTTCCTTACACAGTTTACCCAACAGGGTTTTAATTTCTCTATTTGCCCGCTCCCCTCCCCCCGAGCTTTGCGGGTGATAGGGGGTGTGGAAGGTGACTTGGACCCCAAAGGCATGGTACAGAGAAGTAAGGAGATCAGCAGTGAAATGTGAGCCTTGGTCGGAGTTAATGGCTACAGGCAGTCCAAAGCGAGGTACAATATCACGCGTGAGACACTTGAGAACAGTCTGGGCTGAGGCATGAGTGGCAGGAAAAGCTTCAAGCCAGTGAGTGAGCTGATCACGAACAACAAGGACAAATTTGTAGCCTTGAGCTGGTGGTAGCTGAATAAAATCAATTTGCAGTCTTTCAAAGGGCAGTTCGGCCCACTGGCGTCCCCCCCCGTGTGGGTTTTGGGGTGGCTAGAGGAGTTTAAAGGACTGGCATGTTGGACAAGCTCTAGCTACTCGTGTGGCTTCCTGCACAACTCCAGGAGCAAACCAAACAGCACGAACAGCATCGATGATGGTGTGTGATCTATAATGTCCCTTGCTATGAAGTTGTTGGTGTAGGAGCCGCACGAGTTGTTTAGGGGTGATGGGGCGTCCATCAGGAACACACCAGAGGCCATCACGAAGTGCGGCTTCATGTTCCACTTCAGTAGACGAGAGTAGAGCTGTATAATCAAAGGGAGAGAAAACCTGAAAAACAAGAGCATAAACAGAGAGTGGGACTGGCAAGGAAGCAGCCCACTTGGCGGTGGCATCTGCATATGAGTTACCCTGGGTGATCAGATCTTTGTTGCTTTGGTGGGCAGAGCAGTGTAGGATGGCAAGCTGGGCTGGAAGATGGATGGCATCCAGTAGGGCAGAAACCTGTGAGGCATGAGCTATACGCTGGTTATTGGCTGTAAGGAAACCGCTTTGTTTCCACAGAGCACCTCTAGCATGACACACTCCAAAAGCATATTTAGAATCTGTATAAATGTTAGCAGAACAGCCACAAGCATGAATACAGGCTTGTGTTAGAGCAATAAGTTCAGCTGCCTGAGCCCCCAAGTGGCCTAGAAGAGAAGAAGCCCATACCACAGCATGGAGGGTAACAACCGCAGCTCCTGTAACACGAAAATTATGCAGCACATAAGAAGAACCATCAGTAAAAAACTCAGTCAGGATTTTGTAGTGGAACATCACTAAGGTCTGAGCGAGGTAGTTCCACATGTTGAATAACTTGCAAACAGTCATGACAATTTAGAGTCGCATCTGTCTCTGGTAACAGAGTTGCAGGATTAAGAACATTGCAGCGCTGTATAGTGAGATTTGAGGCAGTCAGGAGCTCAGCCTCATAATTTGCCATTCGTTGGTGGGTGAAGGCTTGGGTCTGACATCTAAGCAGAATGGCAGAGACCTCATGGGGCACATAGACAGTCAGCGGGTAGCCCATAATGAGGTCTTTGGATTTTTTTGCACGAGAAGTACGGTGGCAGCCAAAGCCCGCAGGCAGCCCACCGCTCCCCGAGCTACTGGATTAGGACCCCTGATGCCACTCCCTGACGTTCAAGGACAAACCGAGAGAAAGGCTTTTTATAGTCTGGAAACCTAGGGCTGAGGCTGAGGATAGAACTTGCTTGATCTTGTGCAGGAAAGTGTGTAACTCCGGGGTTGGTAGAACATGTGCTGGTGCCTCCTTAGCTATTAGGGCCACCAATGGTTTGGTGAGCTCACCTAGGGCAGGGATCCAGGGACAGCAGAACCCAAGGGTTCCCAGGAGTGCTCGGACCTGCTTCTTGGACTGGGGCAAAGGTATTTTAAGAATAGCAGACTTACGTTCTTCTGAAAGCTCTCGAGCTCCCGGTCCAATGATGTACCCCAGATACTGCACCTTGGTCTGCGCAAACTGCAGCTTGGAAGGAGAGGCCTTGTGCCTGTGGTCGGCCAGTAGTTTAAGCAGGGCAACAGTATCCTTTATGCAGGAGTCTCGGTCTGGAGATGCTAGCAAGAGGTCATCCACATACTGGATCAGCTCTGATGTGCAGGGAAGTTGGATAGAGGCCAGGTCTTGGGCCAAAATTTGGGAAAACAGAGTCGGGGAATTGCAAAATTCTTAAGGCAATCTCCTCCAGGAATACTGATGGGACCCCCAAGTAATGGCAAACAGGTATTGGGAGTCCGGGTGCACTGGTATACTGAAAAAGGCAGCACAGAGCTCAATTACTGAAAAGCAGATAGCTGTACAAGGAATGACCGTGATGATGGTAGCGGGATTTGGAACGACAGGGGTTAGGGGTATAACATAGGCATTAATAGCCCTCAAGTCCTGTACAAATCTATGTGCTGGCTTTCCTTGACTGTCTGGCTTGGGTTTCTTGATAGGCAGAATAGTTGTGTTGCATGGTGAAGTTCAAGGAGCGAGAACTCCTTGGGCAAGATAAGCATCTATAAGTTTTTGGATGGGTTCAATAGCCTCAGAGGGTATACGATATTGCGGTATACACGGAGGAGGACCAGGCTTGGTGTGAATAATCACAGGTGTGGCAGATTTTAAAAGGCCAACATCTGTGGAAGACCATCCCCAGAGTGCTGCAGGGAGGTCCTGGAGTTCTGCAGGAAGAGAAACAGACTGTGCAGGTGATAACACTAGTGCCAAATTAGGAAGCTGAGAATTTGGAATGTCCAATTGTATTTCATCAGGATCACAACGAATAGTGGCTCTCAGTTTACAAAGAAGATCCCTTCCCAAGAGGTTTACCAGTGAATCCTCAGCGAGGAGGAAAGCATGTTCACAAGAGAGAGCACCCACAGAAACAATCACATCAGAGGAAACATCAGCAGAGAAGGGCTTTCCACCCACCCCTATAATGCTTTCAGTTCCAGCTACATGACAACCTAGATCCTGAGGTTTAGCAGTTAACAAAGAATGAGTAGCTCCAGTATCAAGCAAACAAGAATAAGTTTTACCATTAACTTCAAGATTTACAAAAGGTTCCCTCCCTCTGGACACTCAGAGCTACTGAGTGTGGCCGGCCCCAAAGGACCGGTGCTAAAACAGTTTTATACCCAAGTACAACAACTTAATTCAAGGAAATCTAAAAATGGTTAATATATTCAAGGTAAACAAGATTAATACATTTCTTAATACCATATAGGGATAGTCTTCATACATATTCATATAAGATAGGAGAATTAGTAAAGAAGGTCAGGCTGCCTCCTCAGAGCGTGGGAACGTAATAAACAAGAAAGTTGTTGATTAATAAGTGACCTTGAGCCTGGTGCAGTTTCCCTTATCTCCTGCTTATAGACTGTTCAAGGATGAGAGGGGCTCTATACTTTTGTTAGTCAGGCTAGAGGTTGAAATAATGTTAAGGGAACAGTGCTAAGATGGAGTCACTTATGCTCACGTTTGTGGTCTCATTACAAATCTCACAACACTTCTTAGGCCTAGCATGGCAGGGTTAATAGTCCCCCTACCTTGTAGACCAGGGGTCTCAAACTCAAATCACCACAAGGGCCACACGAGGACTAGTACCAGAGGCATCACTGGCACTGGGCACCTGTGACATGTGCCCCGAATCCTAGCGCTGGTACCCTGGACCTCCGGCCCAATTGGGCCAGAGATCCGGGGCCCAGCCGCCAGTGGCTGTGGCGGCCCCATCCCCGGCCAAGGATCTGGGGCCTGGCCGCCCACGGCCATGGCGGCCCTGTCTGCAGCCGGGGATGCGGGACCCCACAGCCACTTCCAGCCCCGTCTGCAGCCGGGGATGTGGGGTCTAGCCACCCGCAGCACCGCGGCGGCTTCTGACCCCGTCCTCGGTCAGGGGGTGGGGCCTGCGGCCCGTGCCCCGGGTCCCTCCCCAGGCCAGCGACGCTCCTGAATAGTATAGTAGCCTGAGGGCCGTACCACTGAAACCTTTTCATACAATGATGTTGCAAATATCGGTAACAATAGTATCACTGCTGGCCGGTTTAAGGGCCGTGTGTTTGAGACTCTGGCTGTAGACCACACTCCACTCCCAAAACCTGCAATGGAATCCAGGTGTCCTGGCTCCCTGCCCTCCCTGATCCACCCACTAGACCCCGCTACCCTTCCAGTATGATGCAGGGGTCACTTTCCCAGCTTGCTAAGGTAGCTGGTTAATCTTCCTGAAGTGCTTCACACCCGCCCCCCCATCACTGCCCCCTGGGCTGCAGGAAACCAGTGTAGGGGGTGGGGAGTCCCTGATGGGCCCTGTTCTGTGTATGTCAGTGACTCAATGTGTGGGTTACTGTGTTACTGGGCAGAGAGGGGCTAACTGGTATGAAATGGCTTTGGAGGGCTGTAGCCTACAGCTTAGGACACACACACACTACAGCTTCCCCACAACCAGCCACAGCTGTGCACACTGATGCACAGACAGTGACATGCACAGGGTTGCTCACTAACCCACCCCCACAATCACACAACCCCCCCAAGACACCACCATACACAGTTCCTGCCACCTGCTTGCAACACAAGGGTCTCTTGCGCTACCCAGCATGAGTGTGGCCTGTGGAACTCCCTGCCACTGGAATGCTAAATCCAACAGGCAGCGATCACATCAGAGGGAGGGATGGGCTTCGTGGGGGTGGGTGAGAAGGGCCCAGAGGTCCCAGTGAGAAGGTGCTATCCAGCAGGGGGCACTCTGACCCCCACACAAATCCATGGGGAGCACTTTCTCTGGTGGAGCTCCTGGGCCATCCCCCACCCTACCAAAGGTTGGGTAAGAAGGCAGCAGCATGAGACTGAACTGTGTCGCAACCTGGCCCCAGCCCCTCCCTTTGGCGGGTTGGGTAACAGTGGAGAGACTGTACAAGAGAGATTCAAACTAGAGCCAGAGAGAAAACCCAGGCGTCCTGGCTCCCAGACCTCTGTCATAGCTGGGGATAGAACCAGGAGTTCTGGCTCCTTCCCCTCTCTCCCCACATGCTATTCAGTAGCCCCCACGCCCCTCCCAAAGTCAGGGAGAGAACCCAGGTTTCCTAGCTCCCAGCCCCTCTGCTAGCCCACCAGAACTCAGTCCCCTGCCCCACCCCTTTCTCCATCTCTCTGTCCCTTTGCTGCAAGATTTTGGGGTATCACTCCCTTCTCTGCACCCACCCAGTGCAGCCCAAGGCTTCCTCCCCACATGCTCTTCCAGCACTGGGTCACCTGGCCCCCTTCCCCCCTTGGGGCATGCTGTGCGGCACGACTGGGGTTTGTGCAACACCCCAACCGCAGGCAGCGCAGAACGGAAACCACAGGCCTTGCCCCGCCCCACCCAGGCTGCCCTCCAGGTGCATCAGAGCCCAGCGTCCCTGCCTGGCCCTCTTGCCCCATGGGGCAGCCAGCAGTTCCTGTCATGTGCTGCAGAAGAGAAAAGGTTTGGGTTTCTAGGCCCTAAAGGACAGGGGCAGTACTACTGGGGTTTGCAGTATAGGGGCTGTGACCCATGGAGGGGCAGTTGTGGCTGCAGAAGGCAGCAGTGTTTGCACATGCACACACCCGCAGAGATCTGCGCACCCAACTGCAAACACACAGACATACACCTGCACACCCACTCACACATCCAGCCCAACCATAGCTGCGAAACACCCAAGCCCAGACATATACACACAAATACAGACACCTTGGGTCACTGTGACAGTGTGCCTTGGTTATTCCCTGCCCCCCAGCCCTGGAGAGGCATGAATCTGGGGCATGGATGGGGCACCCAGCGCTGTGGCTGTTTCCCACCCCTACCAAGCTCATTGGGGGGCACCACAATCCAGTCCCATCTGATGGAGGGGGGGAAGGACGCAGCGGTGGGGTAGGGGCCGTGGTTTCTGCACCACCCAGTTCCTGGCAAAGGCTCCTTCGAGGATTTGCATTTCTTGGTAGTTTTTACCCCATCATCACCACTTCCTGCCCAGCCCCCTCTTGCTGTGTGAGATGGTTGGGGGGGGATGGGAAGAGTCCAGGAGCCCTGGCTCCCAGCCCCACCTGTGTTAACGGACCAGACCCCACTCTAACCTCAGAGCTGGGCATGGCACCCAGGAGTCCTGGCACCCAGACACTTTTCTTCCCCTTTCTGGGAGCCGGGACTCCTGGGTCTTCAAGTCCTGGGAAGGGAGTGAGGCTGGTGGGTTAGAGCAGGGGCTGGGGGGAGCTGGGAGCCAGGACTCCCATGGCCACTCCCTGACTTTGGAGGGGAAATGGTGGCTAGTGGTGAGAGCTGGGAGTGAGTCCTCCTGGGTTTTACTCTCAGTGCTGCCTTGTGACACTGGGTCTTTCTTTCTTCTCCTGCTCCCTGGCTATGGAGACTGTAAGCTCCTTGGGGCAGGGCTTGTCTGGCTGTGCCTGGTGCAATGGGGTCCTGATCTCAGCTTGGGCAAGGCCTGTCTCTGTGTGTCCAGACAGCACCTGGTGCAATAGGGCCCTGATCTCAATTGACACAGGGCTTGTCTCTGGCTGTGCCTGGCTCAACAGGGGCCTTGATTCTACCCCACTCTTTAGGTGCTGCTGTTACACAGATTGAGAGTTGTCACCACTACAAGGCACAGCATGTGTGCATCAGAATTGCCGTGCAAGGGCTGAAGGATTTTTAGCCGCCATAGGCTCCCCTGACTCCCCAGTTCTCCACTTTGAGCCCTGTGTGTCTCTGCCCCATTGACAGCTGTGCAGCGAGCCACCTAACCCTAGCGCCAAAAAAAGAAGAAGACCAAAAAAAAAAAGAGCTTTGAGAGTTTGCAAAATTCGGTCACACCAATAGGAAACCAGCCCTGGCGGTTTGTGTGACTTCACTTCCCAAAATTAGATGCACACACACACATACACACACACATACACACACACACATACACACACAGAGCCCGGTTCATCCGGCCCCCTTTGCCAATGCAGTTCCTCGCCTCGTCCATGGAGGTCTAGGCGGGCAGTTCCAAGCGGGCGCGGCGATGGACGGCACCATCAAGGTAGGTTCTGGAGATGTTTCTCCAGGAGTACGCGTCTCTGTTCCAGCCAGCACTCGGCTCACACCGGGCTGTGTTCAGTTCCTCTCTCTGGTGCGCGCCCCGGCTCCACAAACGGGCCCCCACCCCCCCCTCC
This sequence comes from Podocnemis expansa, assembly GCA_007922195.1. Lineage (NCBI taxonomy): Eukaryota > Metazoa > Chordata > Testudines > Podocnemididae > Podocnemis > Podocnemis expansa. The sequence goes on from ML682100.1 coordinate 1,562,775, forward strand.
GCTCTTTCCTTCTGGTACAAAAAATTTCCTCTTCCTTCCCGTTCGTGGCGGTCGATGTCGCTGTGCTTAAATAACCCAAACCAAACCGCCCCAGAGAGAGACACCCACAGCACTGCATGGACAGAGCCCCACACACACACATGCCTCTCTCCCCCTACCCCTCAAATGTGAGGGAAGGGGGATGGGACTGAGGAGAACCCATGCCTGAGGGGAGGAAATGGGGGGCTCAGCCCCTCCCCAGCACACTGGGAGCCCCTATGGATGATCCTGCCAAAGCAGGGGTGAAAGGATCTCAGGCCAGGATGGAAATTGGGGGGCTGCTCCCCAACACGGAGATTCTGGGGTGCAGCCTTGCTTAACAGGTCAGTCTGTACTTCTCTGTGACTTTCCCATTCAGTTTTTCTCCAGAGTTCATGTTTTCATTTGTTCTTTTTTTTCTCCTTCTCTAGCTTCCATGATCTTTTCCTTTCATGGACTTTCTCCCCCGGCCCCAGCTACCTTGCATGGTCTTTCTTTCCTTTGCATTCTGCCATTTTTTCCTCCCTCCTTTATTTTTGTTCTCTGCTTTTCATGTTATTTTCTCTCTCTCTCTGATGATGGGTTTTTATTTTTTTTCACTTGCTCTCTACTTTTTCCTCTCTCTCTTCCAAGCAAAGAGGGTTCTCCTCATATACAGATTTTGGGGCAGGTTTCCCTCCTGGTCTGTGAGTTGATTGGATTGTTATATGCTACCCAGGGCCTCGGTTGAATTGATCGTGTCTTGCCTGGGAAGCTAGGAATCTAGTGCATTGCATCTAAACGAAAACCCTTTGGGATCAAGGGAACCAGGGTGTGGTTGAAACCTGGTTGGAGATTTGGGGTGGCCTTGGAGACTCAGATGCTTTTCTGCTCTAGTCCAGGGGCAGGGAAATAAATTTTGAGTTTTCTCCATCACTTGCATTATTTCCAGACTCCAGGATCTTCGGGTCTGCATTTGGATATTAAATTTTATCCTCAGTAGGGCAAGACAGGGTGTAGAGCTGGTTTGCACAGTGAGGAGGAAAAGGGGCTGCAAGGGGGATGGTCTGGCACCAGCAAGGAAATAAAAAGGCCTATTAGTACTGAGCCACTGTAGTTCATGGAAATTAGTCACAGGGAAGCCTTGAAATACTCAGGACCGTGTAGGCCTGTTTGACCAAAGCTGCTGCTCCCAGTGGGAGGCTGAATCCTCTCATGCACAGTTCTCTGCCCACAGTAAGTGCTGGCAACAGGGTATTTGAACTGTCCAGGGGCATCAGCAGCCTCAGTAAGGACCGCAGGGTCCCATCAACCCCTTGGCTGCGCTGAGGGGAATGATTTGATTTTGCAGGGCTTTGCTGTGCCCATTTCCCAGAGGGAGCTCGGTGGGGCTTGGCCTGGAGCCTGCAAATGGCAAGGCAGAGGTGCACAATTGACTCTTGTTATTCGCTTGCACTGGTACCCTCCCCAAAACCCCAGCTGTGATCAGGGCCTGGCAGGCCTCTGCTGTACAGACACATAGAGAGATATGGGCCCTGCTCTGGCTGGGATCGAGGCCCTGTTGTTCTTGGCATTGCCAGACACAGCCAGAGACAGGCCTTGCCTGAAGGAATTCCCAGTCTAAACAGACAAAGAACAGGAGTAGAAACTGAGGCACAGAGAGGCCTCCGAGACGACATGCAGGTCCGGCATTGGAACCCAGGAGTCCCAGTTTCCAAGCCAACCTTCTTCCGCTCTAGCCCCCAGTCCCTTTCCAGAGCAGAGAGCAGAGTGCTAATGTACAACCCAGACATTCTGCAGTTCCCACGAGATGATTTGCTTTCATACAACTTTGGCATCTCTGCCGCTGTCTCCTGACATCCAGATTCAGCGTCTGGGCTGTTATCAGGGCGAAACCCCCTTATCATGCAGCAGGGAGTGGTTCTGACATGGAAACCGTACGGCGTGTGACACTCTAGTGTTAGAGGAGCTGTGTTAGTCTAGTAAAGCAAGGAGTCTTGTGGCACTTAAAGCCTAACAGATTTATTTAGTGCATGAGCTTTCGTGGGAGGAAATCCCACTTTGTCAGATGCTTTGAAGATGGGCAAAGTGGGATTTTTCTCCCACAAAAGCTCATGCAATGAATAAATTTGTTAGTCTTTAAGTGCCACAGGACTCCTTGCTTGTTTTGCTTGTCTCTGTATCTGTTTGCCTGTCTCTGTGGGAATGTTTCTGTGTTTGTCTGTCTGTGTATCTGCCAGACTCTGGGTCTGTGTATCTGCCTGTCTCTGTGTCTGCCTGTTTGTTTGTGTGCGCGCACGTGTGTGTGTGTGTGTGTGCGTGCGTGGATCTATATCTATAATCTATCTATTTATAGATAGGTAGAGATATCTGCCTGGCTCCGGGTGTGTGTCTTCCTGACTGTATGTGTTGGGCCTGTATTTATGTGTGTGGGGGTGTGGGTGTATCTGCCTGTGTGTGTGTGTGTATCTGCTTGTCTCTGAGTGTATATCTGCATGTATGTATGTTCCTTTCTTCCCCCTCATATGTGTATCTGCCTTTGGGGGGGGGCACCCTTGATCACTTGGTATTTTAGGTCCCAGGTGACAGTCTATGAACTAGTTGCAAGGTGTGAAAAAGTTGGGTGTTTTTATTTGCATGATGGTGCAGCCACAGGCTCACTGTGTACAAACACACAAACGGAGAGTGCTCCTCTCATTGTATGGAGGGGGAACTGAGGCACAGACTGATGTAGTGACATGCACAAGGTCACCCAGGGACTCTGTGGGAAGTAGAGCATACAATCCGGTGTCCTGAATTCAGCACTTTCACCAGAAGCCCTGTCTTCCTCCTACATAGTGTGCTGGGCCTGGAGCAGAGGCAGCTGGGAACCAGGACTCCTGGGTTCTCTCCCTGGCTCTGGGTGGTGAATGGGGTCAAGTGGTTAGAGCTGGGCGGAGCTGGGAACCAGAGCACCTAAGCTTTGTCTCCAGTTCTGCAAGGAGAGTGGGGACAAGTGGGTAGAGTAGGGCAGCTGGGAGCCAAGACTCCTGGGTTCTGCCCCAGCTCTGGAGGGGAGTGAATAGCAATGTCTGCAGTGCAGGAGGGTGCCATCCATCCCCCTGTCCCCCCAGCCAGTGCCCCAGCCCCCAACCCATTGTCTGGCCGGATGGGGAGCTATTTAAAGCAGCCCAGGCCAGCACGACTCTGAGCTTCACTCCCGTCAGGTGGCCTTATCAGGAGCCCAAGTGGCTTCCGGCTTCGTAGCCTCAGGCTTCCTGCCTCAGCTTCCTGTTCTGCTGCCCGACAGCCCTGCTCTCTGCACACAGCCCTCCTCCTCCCCTCCCCCTGCTGGATCGGTCCCAAGGGCCCATCTGCCCTGATATCCCATCAGCCCCACAGGCCCATCTACCCTGGTATCCCGTCCCCATCAGCCCCATGGATCCATCTACCTGGTATCCCACCCCCCATCAACCTTGTATCCCGTCCCCATCAGCCACACGGGCCCATCTACCCTGGTATCCCGTTCCCCATCAGCCCTATAGGCCCATCTACCTGGTATCCCACCCCCCATCAGCCCCATCTACCTTATATCCCGTCCCCATCAGCCCCACGGGCTCATCTACCCTGTTATCCTGTCCCCATCACCCCACAGGCCCATCTACCCTGGTATCCCGTCCCCATCAGCCCCATGGATCCATCTACCTGGTATCCCACCCCCCATCAACCTTGTATCCCGTCCCCATCAGCCACACGGGCCCATCTACCCTGGTATCCCGTTCCCCATCAGCCCTATAGGCCCATCTACCTGGTATCCCACCCCCCATCTGCCCCATCTACCTTGTATCCCGTCCCCATCAGCCCTACGGGCCCATCTACCCTGGTATCCCATCCCCCATCAGCCCCATGGGCCCATCTACCCCAATATCCTGCTTCCTCCCTACTCCCCATATCAGACTCATGGCCTCACCCAGCTCATAGTGATGGATAGAGGGGTTTGGATGGGGCTAGTAAACAAAAAATGCTCTCCATGCTGTACAGAGCAGTGGACGGGAAGGGGTTAACACATGGTGCCCCAGCCTCTTATGCTGAGTCAGTTGGCTTGTGACCTCCCTGCCACAGGGTCTCATACCTGTCTACCCCACACTAAGCTGGGCATCACCCTCCCAGGCACAGGTGGCACAGAATAACCCATGTGGCCTTGCAATACAGGGCATGGATCTCAGTTATATGGACCTTGCATGTGGGCCACACAGCATTTGTTCTTCTTCCTCTGTGGTTTGTGTCACGTGGGCCCCTCTGTTGTGTGCAGGGTTTCCAGGGTTGTATCTACCTGGTGCCCCAGGGCCATGATTGCACTGGTCTTGTGTGCTGTGATTGTAGTGCCACTGCTGGGCCCCGTGCGTGCAACTCCACTCTTTGTGCAGTCTCTGATCGTGATGCACATGGCTCATCCGTCGTGCAAGGGTTGTGCAATTGCCATGACTGTGCACGAGGCATGTGCAATGCATGTGGCAAAGTTATCGTGCAGTTGCAATGGGCGTGCATGTCCAGTTGTGAAGCATGTGCCGCATCTGTCATGGGTTTGCAATTGCACAGATCATGACTGCTTTGATTTTGATGTATGAGGCACAGCTGCTGTGCAATGGTTGTGCAAATCCCTGTTCTGATTGTGATGCAGCTGGTACAGCCATCATGCAATGGGTGTGCAATTGCACTGCCTGTAATGCATCATACAATGGGCGTTCAGCTGCACACTCCATGTTGTATATGGCACATTCATTATCCAAAGACTGCAAACTGCATTGAGTGTTCAGTGCTCTGATTGTGAAACATGCACTGATTGTGGTGCACCTGGCACATGCCTTGTGCAATGGGGCTGCATTTGTGGTGCACGTGGATCCTCCCTAGGATGCACACAGGTTCTGATGTGAGTGTCATCTCTGCAGGGAGGACACGCTGACAGTGACATGAGGGACCACTCTGTGATGCACTGGGGCCAATTGGGGATGGGGTGCATCTGGTGTCCAATGGCGGCCATGATTCCCTTGCTTGTGTGTGCATGAATCGGGGCCCCTCTGTCGTGCCCTGCGTAGCTGAACTTGGTCCCAGCTTTGGGCACAGGTAGCTGGTTCCAGGCAAGGGCCATGGAGGGTCCACAGGGTGCTTCACACAGTTTGGGCATCCAGGGCATGAGCAGAGTAACCCGCCTGCCTTTGTGTGCCACCCCACTACCTCTGCTGTTGCCCGCTTGGCCTCATTGGTTACTTTGCAGCTTGGGTATCATAGGGGCCTCCTCCGGGACACCCCACGGCCAATGGCTTGTGCCACATGGGGACACCACCTTGCAATGTACTGCAGTCGCTCCATTCGGCATTGCAGGGATGGTTACTGACTGGCACGTGGGGCACCACGGCTCTTGCCAAGCAGGCGTGATCCACTGCTGTACCATGCCTCGTGGGCTTTGTGCCACTCGGACAAGCTCAGTGGTGCCATGTGCCTTGCCCCACGTGTGGTGCTCCCTGCCCATTGTTCTGTGCTGCGCCCTGGAGCCCTCCATCCCATGCCTCCCTTCCTTGGAGCCCATTGGCCCGCCTGGCTCCTGCCTCCCTTTGCAAGAAGGGGCGCCCGCCGACGAGCTCTGCAGATCCCCGTGCAGAGCAGCAGCCTTGGGGGCGGGAGGGCACAGGAGGGAGTAACCGCACCCAGCCCCCCTCCCTCTCTCCACCCCGATAACATCTCTAGCAGAGCAGCAGCTCTGGCTGCAAAAAAACAGCAGCCCAGCTCCCCCGAGACTTCTGCTTTCTGTGCAATGAGCCCACGCCCAGAGTGCAACTGTGGGGAGGCGGGGAACCTAGAGGTAACCTCCTCTGTCTGCACAGATCAGAGCACCCTTCGGGCCTGCAGAAGTGGGCGCACTTAGTGGGGAAGGGGTGAGGTTAGTGGCCCTCGAGTCAATCTGGGCTTGCCTGGGTCACCAGACTTTTGCAGCTCCCATGCCCCTTGCCAGCAGGAGGCGCTTCTCGTCACGGGGAGGGGGAAGCTTGCAATGCCCCGTTCTGTCCTCCCCCAGCAGGTGGAGCTGCAAGCAATGGGGTGTGTGGAGGAGTTTACAGCTTTGCTGGCTAGAAGCTGGTGCATCTAAGCAGGAGCTGGGGGTGGGAGAAGGGCATTTTAGCCATGAACTGGTGTGGGTCTGCCCTTCCTGCTCCTTTCCGCCTGTTGCTGTGATTCCCTGCCTGTGCTTTCTGCCTGTATCTCTGCCTCCCTGCCAGTACCTGGGACTCCTTCCTGCAGTTTCTACCTGCATCTCAGTCTGTACCCAGGACTCCCAGCCAGCATTCTTCGCCTGTGTCTCTCCTTTGCCTGTACCTTTGGCTCCTTGTCTGCTCTTTCTGCTGGTACCTGATCTTTCCCACCTGCACTTCTTATTTCCTTCCTGTGCTTTCTACCTTTATCTCTGCTTCTCTGGTTGTGACTGGGATTCCCTGCCTGCATTTTATGCCTGTACCTGAGCTTCTCTACCTGTACCTCTGCCTTTAGCTGTGATTCCCTTCCTATTTTCTGCCTGTACATCTGTTCCTCTGTCTGTCTTTTCTGCCTGTCTTCCCTATGATGCCCCATCTGTACCTCTGTGGGTCTTATCATTTTTCCCACTGTGTTTTCTGAGTGTACCAGTGTTCTCCAGACAGGCTGCCTGCATGCTCCATCTCTGACTTCTGGCCAACCTTTGTGACCCATCTCTTCTGCTCCTTTGGCTACAGCATGCCAAGGATGCACAGCTCCTTCCTGCCCAGGCTTCCTCAACTTCTGATTGCTTAGGAATCCCAACGTCACAGCTCAGCTCAGGCTTCCTCTGGGGAATGGGAGGTGGGTTGAGAGCCAGGACTCCTGGGTTCTGCCCTCATCGCTGGGAGAGCAGTGGGGTGGGGTCAGTTGTGGAGGGAGCATGGACCTGGGACTCCTGGATCCTGGACCTGAGTCTGCCATAGACTGTGACTTCAGACAAGTTGCTTCCCTCCTCCCCTGTGCCTCAGTTTCTCCATCAGTCAACTAGATACAATGGAACCCACCCATCAGGTGCCAACTGTACCACTGCGCACCTTATGGATGAGTGTCTGTATATTTTCACATATGCAGTGGGTGTGACCAACATGTGCATGGTTTGCCACACACTACGAGTGTGGCAGCATATTGGTGTATGTGCATGGGCTATGCATAGCTGGTTAGGCTTCCACAACTGCATGTGTGTGCATGATTGTGTATCTGATAATGTCTGTGTGTGGCGGTCTCCATGTGTAGGAGAGAGTGTCTTTCTGGGTGGCTCGGAGTGTGATTTTTTGCCTCTGTGTGTGTGTGTGTGGTGGGGCGCTTGTCTCTGCATCGGTCAGGCTGTATGTCTGTGTCTGTGTGCCTGTTCTTGGCCTGGGTAGTTCACACACCCTGCATGAGCTGTCGCTGCCCCCAGAGCAGATGAGGGGCAGGAGAAAGGGGTGGTTCACAGCCAAAGCAGGGCCAGCCAGGCAGGAAGCCAAGTTAGGCCACTAAACTGTCATCTGCGGGCAACCACGCTCCGGTGCCGGCAAACAGGAAATGTCCCCTCCCCCCCAGGGCTAACGGCTGGGGAAAGACACCACCCGGCTGGGGGCTGAATGCCACCGGGGCCTGTCGGCAGTCAGGACAGACAGGGCCAACTGCCTCAGCACAGCATCGTGCTGCAGGGAGAGGGCATGGGGCTCACTAGGGGATGCTGTGCTGTGAGGAGCAGGATGTGGGGGGGATCTCACCATGGTTTGCTATGGTGAGCACTAACCCACCTATGTGTACCTCTCCCGCAGGAGGCGCTTTCCGTGGTAAGCGAGGACCAGTCCATATTTGACCCGTCCTACGGCCCACCCCACCTCATGAAGACAGAGGTGTCCCCCACTGAGGAGTACAATGGCAAGGAGGGGCCGGCGCTGGGGGAGCCGGACTGGTCCAGCCAGCCCAGCAGGGGGCACTCGGTGAAGAGGGAGAATGAGAATGTCAACTGCTCCAGGTCAGACGATCAGGGTTAACTTACAGGATCCCCTGCCGCTGGCTGGTAGCGATGTTAACCTGCAGGACCCCCTGCTGCTGGGTGGTAGCAGTGTTAAATCACAGCACTCCCTGACACTGGCTGGTAGTGGGGTTTACCTGCAGAACTCCCTGCTAGCGGGATTAACCCTTGGGACTCCCTGCTGCTGGCTGGTAGCAGGGTTAACCCATGGAACTCTCTGCCACTCATGAATAACAGAGTAAGCCTGTGGGACTCCCTGTCACTGGAGGCTGTGGGGACTGGCTCATGACATTAGGCCGTGGAGAGCAACACTTTTGTGCCTGTGGTGCAGTGGAAGACCCTGGCACTGCTTCTGGGTTGTGGCTCTGCAAAGCTGGGCTGCACTGGGGCCCACAGGCAATGACTCATTTCCCCTGGCCTTAGCCCAGCCCCGGGAAAGCTCTGTCAGTGCCAGGGGCTGTGCTCTGGGGGAGGGTGGGGTGGGCCAACAAACAGCTCTGCTGACGCCCCCATCCCTTACCTGCAGCCTGGGCTAGCCCAGCTCTGCTCTTCACCCCCACCCCAGATCTGAGACGGGCTACATTCAGTCCCCTTGTGATCAGACCCAGACCTCACGTTCCACTGTCCCCCTGCAGGCAGTCCCCTGTGGATTGCAGCGTATCCAGACGGAGCAAATCCGGGAGTGACCCATCGCCCGTCCCCTACCCAGCCAGCTACAGTGACATGCGGAGCAGCCCCCCGGCCAACCCCCCCAGTGAGGAGAAGAGGGTCATCGTCCCAGCAGGTGAGTGCACCCCCCCATGGCCCTTCACTATGGAGCAGCCTGTGACCCCTTCTCCAACACATGGCCGAACTACCAGGGTCTCCTTTGTCTTAGCCTGGGGCAGGGCTTGGAAATGCCTCCCATGAGCCCAGGTGTCCGGGCCAGTTCAACTCTTCCTTGGCCAAGTGAAGCTCAGAGCGGGTAGCTGTACTTCTGGAACCTGCTGTCCAGGCTGGGTGGACTCTGCCCCCCTTCACCCATGTCTGGGAGGGCAAATGTACGCCAGGAACCCAGGCATCCAGGCCAGCTGGACTGCAGCTGGGTATGTGAACAGGCTCTATGTGGGTAGCTGTCGCAGGAACCCAGGCGTGCCTGGTCTCCCTCCACGGGTGTGTGATGTGCCCTGAGTGGGTAACTGTACTTTGGGAACCCAACTGTTGGGGCCAACTGAATTTGCCACGTCCATCTGCCTGTCCTCCGCAGACCCTGGTGTGTGGACCCAGGAGCACGTGCGCCAGTGGCTGGACTGGGCAGTGAAGGAGTACGGGCTGCTGGAGGTGGACGTGGCGCTGTTCCAGCATGTGGATGGCAAAGAGCTGTGCAAGATGGGCAAAGAGGATTTCCTGCGCCTCACCTCGCCCTACAATGCCGAAGTGCTGCTGTCCCACCTCGCCTACCTGCGGCAGAGTATGGCTGTGCCCCACGGAGCCCTGCCCACTGACAGGCAACTCCGAGCAGTAACTGGGAGACCCATGCTTCCAGTCAGGGAGCCACACGCACAGCCAGGGACCCCCTCCTACCAACCGGAAGGTCCATCTTTCTACAGCCAGAGAGCTTCGCCCAGCCGTAAAACCCTTCTCCAGAGGGGTTGGCCCACCCACAGGAGACCCCCCCACCCACAGAGCTTGCCCACAGACAGGAAGCTACGCCTGTAGATGGGGAACATCACCTCCCTACAAACATGGAGCTATGCCCCCAAATAGGGAGCCCGGCACACCCACCCACAGAACCATTTCTGCTGACTTGGGCCCTTCACCCACAAACCTGGGAGCCCCACCCCAGCACCAGGTTAGCAATGGCCTCACTGGGAGTCCTGCCTCCAGATAAGAGCGCTCAACCTCCACCCCTGGGAGGCGTGTGCATCACTATAAATCTTGCCTCTCCCATTGCCGGAGCCATGCCGACCTGTGTCCCCCCTTGCGTCGCCCTGTGGTGCTGTGGGCAGGCCCCATCTCTGACTGCTGTTCTCCTATCTGCCCCACACAGGCAGCCCAACCTTCTCCTACCCGACCACCCCAGTTGTGACCCCCCAGTCCCCTGCACCCCCACCACGGGTGCAGGTGAAAACAGGTGAGTCTGCAAACAGCAGCTCTGCCGTGCCTGAGGGGCTGGGAGCCAGGACCCCTGGGTTCTGGTACTGGCTCTGGGAAGGGAGTGTGGTCTTGGGGTTAGAGGGAGGTGGTGGCTGAAAGCCAGGACGCCTGGGTTCTTACCCTAGCGCTAGCAGGGAGGGTGGGGGTCTCAGGGTTAGAGCATGGGGGTGGGAAGCTGACACAGAGCAGGGCTTGTCCCCTCCAGCAGGTGGCAGCAATGGCGCCCCCCTCTTGCTAATGGGCTCTGCCCCCCAACTCCGTTATTTCCACACAGAGTCGCCTTATGAGGAAATCAGGAGAAGTAGTTGGAGTGGCTCCATCAGCGGAGGCCCTAAAGGTACCTGCAGCCCCCATCCCCCTGAGGTCACAACCCCATGGCCGGCTAACCGATCCCAAATACTGACGTCAGCATCCGAGGGTGCGGATAATCTGTGTGTGTTGGTGGGGGGGTGTGAATCCCAAGGGCATTGGGTGGTGTCTTCATCCTCTCTCCTAATGGTTTCCTCTACATTTTCCCCACCCTTCCAGGGTCCCCCCCACAGAGCCAGGGGGTGAATCGGACAAGTGACTCCCCAAGACTTGTACCAGGTGGGTACCTGTGCCTTGTGGGTTGGGGGGGGGGGGAATCATCCTAGAGCAAGGGCCTGATCTGCTCCATGCAGGTTCCCTGCCTCCACCCCTCTAGGCTGAGGGTGGTGCTGTGAAGACATGGGGGCTCTAACACATTATTGAGGGGTACATTGGTCCCCAGAGAGGGTGCGGCTTAAGGGTGTGAAGATCTGCAGCCCATGGAGCGTTTGGGGTTGGGCCTTGGAGGACCTGTAGGCTGAGGGGGCAGCCGACTGCCTGGAGATTTGGCATAATGGGACATGGCAAGTCATGGGGGAGCTGGGGGTCAAAAGATGAGATTTAGGGCTGGGGGTCTGACTCCTGGGTTCAGTATTGAGGGGTGGAGTGGGATAGGTTCCAGAAGTGTGTGTGGGGTCTCTGAAGCCCCCCAGTATTAACCCCCCAACTCCCTTTTCATCCTTCAGATCCATACCAGGTCCTGGGACCCACCAGCAGCCGCTTGGCAAACCCAGGTGGGTCTGGGCACCTACTTCATCTCAGGGCAGGGTGAGGTGCTATTGCTGGTTAGTGAAGTCAGGACTCCTGGGCTCTGTACACAGCACGGGGTGGGGGTGGGGGTCTAGTGGCTAGATCTGGAGGGCTGGGAGCCAGGACTCCTGGGTCCTATCTGTGGCTGTGGGAGGGAAGTGCGATCTAGTGGTTAGAGGCTCTATAATACTAAATCAAGAAAGTCCCTACAGTAACAAATGAGGCACCTCATTCCTGGTGCAAATGAGAGACCCTACAATGACAAACCCATGCATCACCCAGCTCTGCAATAACGGTCCAGGACAGGGCCCCAACTCAGCAGCGTATTGCACTGTGCATGCAGCAGCCCTGGCATTAGTATGCCAGCAAAGCCTCTCCCATAACAAACTACTGCACACAGCAAACTCCACAAGAACAAACCAGAGCCCTCAGGCGTGGTGTTAATGAGAGCCCCTACGATAATGAATGAGGAAAGACCCTACAGTAACAAACCAGGGCCCTCATTCGTAGTGGAAACACAAGACCCTACAATAACAACCCACCCCCAGCAGACCCTGTACTAACACCTGAGCAAGATGCCCCACCCAGCAACGTAACATGCTGGTGTATGCAGCAGACCCAGTACTAGTGCTCCAGCAAAGCCCCTCCTATAAGAATCCTGGCCACCAGCAGACCCTACAATAACAAACCTATCTGGCTCCGCCCCAGCAGGCAGCGGCCAGATCCAGCTGTGGCAGTTCTTGCTGGAGCTGCTGTCAGACAGCAGCAATGCAGGCTGCATCACCTGGGAGGGCACCAATGGGGAGTTCAAGATGACAGACCCGGATGAGGTGGCGCGGCGCTGGGGCGAGCGCAAGAGCAAGCCCAACATGAACTATGACAAGCTGAGCCGTGCCCTGCGCTACTACTATGACAAGAGCATCATGACCAAGGTGCACGGCAAGCGCTATGCCTACAAGTTCGACTTCCAGGGCATCAGCCAGGCCCAGCAGAGCCACCCAGGGGAGGGACCCCTCTACAAGTACCACCCTGCCGAACTGCCCTACCTGTCCTCCTACCACTCGCAGAAAGTGGGCTTTGGTCTGGCCCATGCCACCCAGATGCCTGTCTCCTCCGCCAGCTTCTTTGGCACACCATCCTCCTACTGGAACGCCAGCACTGGGAACATCTACCAGAGCCCACCTGTGCCACGGCCTGCTGGTGCCCACCTGAACTCCTACTACTAGCCACAGGAGGAGCCACGACCTGCAAGTGGCCACCTGAATGCCTACTAGCCACGGAGGAGTCATGCCTTGCTGGCTGAACTCTTTCTACTAGCCAAGGGGGAGCCCTGGCCTCCAGCAGCCACCTGGACATCTACTGGCCTTAGGGGACTCCCCGATCTGGCTGAATGCCCTGTGCTATGGTGTGTGAAATGAGGGACTGACTCACACCTGCCCCTGCCTGTGGAAGGCAGAGCCCCCCCATCCTGCCTTGAGAAGATACCAGCCTGGTGTGGGCACTGGCCCTCACAAGAGGTGCCCAATCGACATCATGGGATGCCTGTTGTGTGAGGGAGGTAGGCTGGGTGTGGGGGGCTGTTGGGCATGGCTGCCAGGGTACACTGGTTGCAGGTGGAGACTTGTCTGTGGACACAGCAGAAGGTGCTATTGGTGAAGGAGGCTGCCTGTTGTGTGCAGATCCTGGCTGTGTCCTGTAGACACACACCTGTGGCTGTTCCTGGAGGCCAGCTGTTGTGTGTGGAGGCCTGGTGATGATTGGACACTTGTTGTTGCCTCTTGACCTTGCACCCCAGCCAGATGGCTTCCACCTGTGTCCCCTCATGCCAACCCCACCCTCCTATGGGTCTTATGGTAGCAGCCCCCCCTCCCTGGGAGAATGGGGTATGATAAACTGTAGCACCACTGCTCTGTGAGGGGACTGTATCGGCTACACTGCCTCCCCCAGGGCTAACAGACTGTAATATGTCCCCCTCCCCCTGTATTAAAGACTATGTGTGTAGTTGTGTGTGTGAGGTGACTTGGACTGTGGGGAGGCCCCAAAGGTTGGGGCCATCAAGCAAGGGCCCAGACCTCCCCATAACCCCCCCCCCACCTTCAGGAAACTACCACTCACCTCCCAACCTCATTCCACTGCCCCATATCCCTCCCAGGACACGGCCACCCCTGTGCTCTACAATCAATCCTGCCCCACGGTGTGTGGAGTCAGCACTAATGGCTTTGTGCTCCATCCCCCTATGCTCCCACACTAGGGCTCTCATGCCAGTTTGGGTGGCCCCACAAACACAGCTGGGCAGGCAGCTGGGTTCCAGCCAAATGGGGGCGGAGGCCAGGACAGATGGGCTGGGAGCCAGATGCCTGGATTCAATTTCCACTCCTGGGGGGAAAGATCCCAGAATTTGAGTGGGGGAAGAGGGTGCAGATGGGCTCCCAGAAACTGATAGAGGCACAGCACCCACCCAGCAGGTGGCACTACAGGTCATCATGGCAGGAACTACAACTCCCCCCACAATCAGTCACTACTGGCTCCTGGTGGAGATACGGCAGGACAGCCCCAGCTGACCACAGCAGGGCAAAGTCTGAGACAGAAAGGCATTGGAGGAAAGCCTAGGGCTGGAGAGCAGGAGAGAACTGGGCACAGTAGTGAGGGGTACTGATTCAGCTCTGCAGGCAACAGAGCACTGGAGTAACCACCTGTCCCCCCAGGCACTGAAGGAAGAGAAGGATGCTCTAGCTCCACCCAAGCCCTGAGTTTCACCCCCCTTGCCCCCCCAGCAGGGGGCAGTACTGAGCTGGGGAACATGGCGACATCCCACCTTGAGGAGAAAAATCAGTGAAATGCCAGTGCTTGGGCAGCAAGTTAAAAACCAAACGGAACCATGAATGTTTATTAGGGTGGAGGCCAAGGCCTGGTGGGGTGTGTTACATGAGTGCCTGCCCCATGTGGGCACTTGGAGCCCCAAGCTGCACTGCTGTGGGCACAGAAAAGTCCATGGAGGAATCTGCCTTGAGTCAGGAGCTATCATACAAGATGGGCAGAGGCGACCCAGCTGGCCACCCAGCACCCCAGCCACTGGGACAGGCGGGATCCAGTCTACCTGGGGTCCATAAGGGTCCCTAGAGTGGGGGGGATCAGGGCTGGCAGGGACACGTGTCCCCCACCCCTCCTGGCTATCTCAGGCCCAGTTTCTTCTTCTCTTTCTGCTTCTTGCGCACCACGTCGATGTTGCGATCCTTCCACATGCTCTTGCGTAGCTTGATGGGACGGCTGCCCACGTATTTACCTGCCGGGAGGGCAGAGATGAGGGGTAGGGTCAGCAGACAGCATTCAGAACGTGGGGCTCTTCACATACCCACCCATCTCTAGGGGCTCTATGTGGGTTGAGCTGACCCATAGCTGGGACTGACCACCCGATCCTGCCCCTGCAAAGCACCTTTGGGCCAACTTGGCCCCTCAAAGAGACAGGTTGAAGGCTGCTGAGGATTAAAAGGCTACCAGGCCAACAGGATGCGAGGGGATAATTGCCCTCCCCCAACAGTGGCTCCCAAGCTGGGAATGGCAGCCTGACCCCTCTCCCCAGCCACCTGTCCCTGCCCTCACCGTTCATCTCGCGCATGGCGCGGACATAGTCATTGGGGTCCTTGAAGCTGACGAAGCCGTAGCCCTTGGTCTTGCCAGTCCGCTTGTCCCGGATCACCTTGGCCTTGAGGAAGGATGGGTAGCGGCTGAAGGCCCGGGCCAAGATGTCATCGTTCACTTCGTTGCCCAGGTCCCCACAGAAGATCCGGAAGTCATCTGAGGGAGAGAAGGAGTGAGAAGGGGGCAAAGACCCCACCCTGTGGCTCTCACCAGGGTGATCTTGTGCCACAGAGCTCAGCACCTGCTGTGCGGATGAACCCTCCAGCTCAACTCCCATCAACATCCAGGGGTCAGAAGTTCTAGAGGCCAAGCTCCAACACCATCCCCTTGCAGCAGGGAGTCCCATAAGTTAACACCCATAACCATCCTGGGACTCCCAAATCAGCAATTCCTCCTTTTCCCTGCTCCAGCCACCGGGGATTCCCTCCCTTCCCCCTCCCACACCCTTGCAACTCACCCGGGTCCCACTCCAGCAGACTGGAGTCCTCCCAACAGCTTCCGGCTGCTGTGCGGATACAGCGCTTCAGCTTTTCCTGCCTAGTTTTCTTCTTGTCCTCGACCACTGGCTCTACCACGGGCTGGGGTGGGTGAGGTGATGGGTCAGCAACACCCTCCAGTACAGCTCCTTCTGCCCTCTGCTCTCCACTCCCCTCAACGTAGCCCCCGACCTTCTCAGCCCTACAGTCCAGGGCTGGCTCCGGACCACCTCTGCCCCCAAACCCAACTCTGGGGAGCCCCATCCATCCATCCCTCCTGGGGGCCCTCAACAGAGGAGCCTCCCATAGGAACAGTCTGCCCCCCGCCTTGGTACAGGACCCTCCTTATCCCATGAGCACGCTGGTACCCCTGGCACAAACTTCACACCCATGTGTCCTTCCCCAATGCTCATGGCACCCCCTACTCCAGCACCTTTCCCCCTGAAGCCCTCTCCACAGCCAGAAAAAGCTGGCCCTTCACCTCTACTGGTGCAAATCCAACTTCAGGGCCCCGGGGCCGTCGCCCCCGTATGGGCCCCAGCTCAGGCCCACGCAGCACAGGCAGCACCCTGGCCTCTGGCATCACAGGCTCCACCTCAGGCATGCTGGGGCCAATCACAGCCTCCTCCAGGCCCACTGGGTCTTTCTCTTCCACCACGACTGGCGGGGGCTCCCGCAACTCCTCCTGCAGCAACAGGGTGCATGAGAGAGGGGGACAGACTAGCATCAGGGCCCATACTACTGCAGAGAGATTAGCCTGTGGAACTTCCTGCCCCATGAAACCCATGGGAGACTAGCCTGAAGTCAAGTTAATTTGCATAGCCAGGCAGGAGGAAGGCCACTGGGGCAGGTACTGGAGGCTCTCCAAGTTCCAGGCACTAATCCCCAAATTATGGACATAGTGTGGGTCATTATTAGGATCTATACTCCAGGGGACATTAAAGTCCATCCAGGAGGACCCCCAACCCATTCTACAAGGTGTGACTGACACCTGCCCCAACTGTCTTCCTGCATTTCCTCGTAACCTGGCTGAGATAAGCAGGTTCATATGTTTTAAAGCAGGAGTCTCAAAGTCAAATCACCACAGGGGCCTCATGAGGACCAGTACAGGGCCACATGAGGACTTGTACGTTACCCCACGGGCCGCACCACTGAAACCTTTTCATACACCAGTATTTCAAAAATCAGTAACAATAGTGTTGCGGGCCACAGGAAAATAGCTATAGGGGCTGCATGCGTCCTGCAGGCCGTGTATTTGAGACCCGTTTTAAAGGGAACCAGAGGTTCAACAACCCCATACAAAGTTGAGATATGAAAGATCAGGGTTCTCGATCCTCATGCTTCAGGGCAGGAGCAGAGTCATAAACTGGGGTTATGAAGGAAGCCCCCACAGGGCTGGATGGCTCAGCAAGGTGTGTCGTGGGGATGTATCTTCCTCTCAAGCACCAGTGGAGGCCAACTGATACAGAGAGCTGCCTCCCACTCACCTCCTGCTTTTTCACTGGCGGTGCAGAGTACACTGTTGGCGCAGCCTGGATCACCATGGGGTTTATCTTTGGAGCCGCCAAGACAGGGGGGCGGGGAACCGACATCAAGGGAGTAATTGGGCCAACGGGGACAGGTCCCACCTGGACAACAGCAACAGCGGGTCCGTTAAAGGGGCAATTGGAGACGGCTCACCCAGCCCGTCTTTGTGTCCAGCAGCCCAACAGAGCCCAGAATACAGCCTCCCCACCCTCCACCCAACAGCTGGCAACATACCCAATGCTAAAATGCAGCTAACTCTGACGTGGGACATGGCAGCTGGTGAACAGCAATGTCACAAAACAAAGGCCGGCCATCTTGTACCATTGACAGTGATGGGGGAATGCCTCTTCTACCGAGCTCTCCAGCATGCTCCCTGCTGCACAGCACTCCTCGTGCTGTTTTGGGCCCTTGGGACTGCGAAGGGAGAGCACCCCCATTCTGCTCCCTGCTTCACAGCACCACACTGAGACCAGCACAGACTGCTAAAGGAGAATACCCACTACTGGGCGTTCCCTCCGCAGTAACTTCCACCACGTATCCTTTCTGTTTGTCCCTCCTCCGAGTGTTCGTCAGACACAACCCTGCTTTGCTCCACACCCATGGTACGGCTCCAGACACCGACTATCCTGGCATGGGTGGCAGCCAACCACCACCCGGCACTGGCTCCTGCCCTTGCCTCACACCCCCCCACAGAAGGAAAAGCACTCACTGGAGGGCCAGTTCTCATCGGTCCTATAGGCCCCAGTGGTGGCCCTGGAGGCCTCTGTAGAGGGGGGCCCATCATCATCTGTGGGCCCTGAGGACCGGGCACAGGGGGCCCCACCATCGCTGGGTGGTGAGGTGGGCGCATTGCCAGGGGCCTCGGAGCACCTGCTAGGAGACAGACAGACAGGCAGACAGAGGTTTTCCTGCTGGCTTTGATTCTGGGACTAGCCCCTGCTCCAAGGAGCGAGGGGAATTCAGGAAGTGAAACGGAGCCAACAGGAAATGAAACTGACCACCCCACCCTACCCCCTGGGCTTTGGGAAGTGCAAAGAAACGAGCTGGCAAACTGCAAAAGTCACTTGGAAAAGAGGCTTCCCCTTTATGCTCTGGTTTTAGCATTGCCCCTGATTGGGGAGGGAGGGAGCGAATCCAGGAAGTGAAACGGGTTTCTCCAGGCCCTCGGCAGAGAACGGAGAGAACAAACTACAAACCTCTGGATTTAAGAAAAGGTTGGGTCAGTTTTGCAAGAATCTCACTTGACGGGGAAAGCTCGGCAGGGAATTTTTACTGAAATATAATTTAAGACTCAACAGGGTCTCATGATTTAAAGGGAGAGTGTTGGCAGCATCCACAAATGTCTTGCTGGGGTAAAGATGGGAGTGGGGAGAGAAGCTTACCAGGTCTCTGCAGGACATGAGGCACAAAAGCTGGTCTGAGGATGGGAGGTCTCTGGGGAGGGACAACTGCAGAGGGAGACAAGAAGGATGGCTTTATATTAAGGCACCATGCTAGGTCCTGTGTTCAAGTCCCTGTTCTGTCCCAGGCTCCCCACAGGAACTTGGACAAATTACTTTGACTCCACACCTCAGTTTCCCCACCTCAAAAACTAGGAGAATGGTCCTTCCTTTATCTTGTCTAGTTATACCAAGGGAAACCAGGAGCGAGGACTGTTTCTTGTCATGTGTTGGTGTAAAACCAGATCTCAGCTGGGGATGCGACGTGTTACAAACAGACCAAGTGTACTAACTCTGGAATTGATTAAGGATGAAAATTCCTTCTGGATTTCAGGCAGTAAGGCAGCATTGCACAGGGATCGTGTTACACTGAGATAGTCACATCTTGGCTGACTAGGCGACTGCCTTTGGAAGAGGGGCCTCACCACTATCCAGAGATTTTAAGGCCAGAAGGGACCAATATGATCATCGAGCCACCTCCTGCACAATGCAGGCCACATACCCTCCATCAACACCCACTCCGACTCTGTAAAGCAATCACGTGTGTTAGTTCAGGCATTCACAGTGAAGGAAGACGGGAGCCAGAGTCCTCTCTCCCAGCGATGCCGAGAGAGCAGGTGTCCACACGTGTTGCAACATGGGGTAAACTGAGTCACAGCTGGATGCTGGCTCAGCTGGATTCATTCCTACTGCCTTGTGATGTCAGCACAGATGACAAAACTAATACGATGGTGTCTTCTACCTCTTTGGGTCTGGAAGCTCCCAAAGCATGTTAGAGGCTGCATCTCCAGTAACCATTCCCTCAGTGATGAGCTGCAGCTGCCTCTCGGGTGGGGCACACCCAGTGAACACAGACAGCTGCAGCTCGTCACTGAGGGAGTGTTTTCTGGATACACAGCCTCTAAAGTGCTTTGGGATCCTGCACAGGGGTCACCAGTGCAGGACTGAGATGCAGCTGCCTCTGTGGTGGCGTACAGCATTTGTAAACCATGGTAGGATTTGTTATGGTTAGGAACAAACTTCTGCCTGACAGATTATTCCACAACTGTCCACTAGGGGGCACACTTTGCACAGTCCTCTGAAGCAGCTGGATTGGTTGGTTATCAGAGATGGGAGACCTCACTAAATGCACCTGCTGATCTGGTCCAGACAGTGGGCAGGATGCCACATGAGACAGGGCCACGATTCGGATCCAGAGTGGCAGAATACTGGGCTAGATGGGCCCACTGCTGCTCCCCAGCAGGTGACTGTTTGGTAGCCCCATGTATGAAACTAGTTACTGGCTCTGTCAGTTTCTAGCTATAACCATTCCCACAGCACACGAACCCAGTGACCCGCAGGCAGAAATAGCCATCGACAGCCATGACAGAGAAGCCACGGGCTGGCCGAGTCCCCTCCAGAGGGTAGGGTATGGGGGACTCTTGTCCTGTCGCTGTACCTGCCCTGTGGATGAAGAGGAGGCTTCTGTTCTCAAGGCTGTCGATCCGGCACCTCTCATCAGTGCTGAGGTTCACTCAAAGAGAAAGAAGACACCTTGCTCTGGAATCTCACACACGCCACATGAAGTCGGGCACTGGCACACTAAGACATGCTACATACCTGGTCCCACGAATGGCACTGGGGGGGCTACGATGGGGGCCACGACGGTGGCTGCGGCAGCCGCTCGGGCTTCTAAGCTTTGCTGGACCTGAAGCAGAATGGAAACATGAACCAAGAGTGGCAGCTGTTAACACAGAGCTCTTTAACACCCCTGGGGAGAGGCACATGAACCAGTGCAGAACTACCACACTTCCCCAGGCCTCCTGCCCTGAAACATCTGTCCGGAGGCAAATAGGTCTTCAGTAACAGCCCCCACCACCCCATGAAACCTCTGTCCAGCTGCTGAAAAGCCTTGCTGGTTAAAGGCCCAGCAGGACCAGGATAGAGGCTGAGGAGTGGGACTCAACAGGGCAGATGAAGTTGTGAGACCTGTATTCCTGGCATAGGAGTGGGGGGATTAATTTAATTTTGGCTCCAGCTGCAGCACTGGCCTCTAACAATACCACACCCATCAGCGCAGAGAGGCTTGGTGAGATGAACAGACCCACCACAGAAATGAGAGCAGATGGCCAGCCAGAGATGCACTCCTCCATAGGGAATGGTACCACCCATCAGAACACCCCATTAGTGGGCTGGGTTCCAGCTTCATTCTGCCTACAACTCAGCACATTGGCTGCATTCTAGGACAATGCACAATCCCAGATGGCGTGTGTGAGAGTGAGCAATAACACATTCTTGGGCAAGGTGAATCCACAGTAGGACCAACTTTAAGTTATGATGAAAAAGCCTTTCTCGGCAGACAAGCTAAGGACCCCAAATTGGGATCAAGAGCGCAGTGTTTGACACACGTGACAGAGACTGTCTCTGCCAACCTGGGATTCAGATCATATACATAAGTGAGCAAGCAGATAGATCGACACAGCAATTTAATCCATGGTGAGGCTGCTGTGGCTACTGAAGGCTTCATAGGTCAGAAAACACCATTAGAACATGAAGTCTGACCTGTATAAAACAGGCAACAAAAAGTTCAACTAGCTCCCACTGCATGGAGCCAAATTTCTTCTGTTTAACTAAAGCTTCCATCAGTAAGGCATCCAGTCTGGATCTGGAGACATCAGGAGATGTACAATGCATCACTGACCCCAGGAGTATGCTCTAAAGGTCTGCATAGGTTAAACTAAACAGGAAGAAGACACTGCTTCACCTGAATTGACTTCTCAGTGTAGACAAGCCTAGAATAAGGTACGAGAGTGGTTTTCAATCTTTTTCACTTACGGTCCCCTAAGAAAGATTGAAAACACTGAAGTAGAGCGTGAATTTAATGCAAAACAGCTATTTGTGATAAACTCCCTATGTTGACAACCTTATTCCAATATGAGTGTTCCCAACTATACTTAAAATATTTCCATCCATAAAGAGATGGTAAAATCTGCAGGGTAGGGAGTGTCTTTTTCATTGTTTTTTTTTTTTTTTTACCATACTCACCGGGGGCCTTAGTCTATGAATATAGATGGCAGAATTAGATTTTTAAGAAATAAATTTCAATGGCTAATACTGATGTCTTTAAGCATTTCTCTCCCCCACAATTTGTATCTATTTAGATTTTCACAGTTCTGTGAAGTTATTAGAGGAAGCCAGACGATTATTTAATGACAGCTGATGTTGAGATGCAAAAAGTTAAGTTTAAAACCATCAAAACAAAATTTTCAACATGACATTTCAAAATATACTAAGTAAAAATCCTTAAAACTAGTAAGATGCCAAACAACATTTTGCCTACTTTGAACGTAAATGTTGACTATCATAGATGGAAATGTTATTTCAGCAGTTGCAAGTGTACAATGACATTGACTTTTCATGGAAAAAAAAACAAAAAAAACAAAAAAACCAAACCCTAACCCTTCCCAGCCTAGCAACGACTAAGACTCTAGGAGCTACGATGCAAATAAGGGAATGTCACACACTGAAGAGCAGCATTTTGTATTTAATAACACTTCCACCACAAAATGCTCCAGGATCAAAAAATTTTTCTACCCATCTGACAAAGTGGGATTTTGTCCAACAAAACCTCATGCAATAAACAGATGTATTAATCTTTAAAAGTGCCATAGAATGCCTTATTTGTTCTACGAATAAAACCCTAAAGCTACTCTAAAAGCCAGTGAGTGAGAAGAGACAATGACCTCACTATGTTAATTTATTAATCTGGGGGCAAAGGTACCTGGGGTGGAAATATTTATATGTAGTAACCAGTGGGAGGGGGCAGGCACTCATTCCCTAGTGATGGGTGCCATCTCTGTGCCTTAACCCAGAGACACAACTGGACACAGAGCAGCAATGGCAGACTGCAGATGGAAAAGAGCAGGAGTGGAGAATCACAGAGAGCCCAAGTCAGGGCTGTAGCTAGCACATGTGCAGGATCTCTCTCTTTTTAACCTCTAGGCTGTCACCAAACTATGTTCCTTCATCTCATTTCTGGACCACAGAACTACAGGAGCACCCAGCATCACCCTCACAATGAGGCATAAACCAGCGCCTTACCTGCTGGTAGGTGTTGGTGGCGATGATGGGCCGAATCACTGGGACAGGAGGCACTGCGGGTACAGCTGGCACTGCCAGCGCTACTGAGACGGCTTCCACCACTGGAGCACCAGGGGGCAGAGAGACAGGGGCCCCCAGCACCTCCTGCTCAAACCTGCATGGGGTGACAAATGGAAATACATTGAGCCCCTTCTCCCTATCCAGAGTTTTCCATGCTTTTGCCCTGAACTCCCAGGTCTTAGTCCCTCCCTTGCCAGGAACACCCCCTCTTTCATCTAGGGCAAAGGTCTCAAACTCAAATCATCACTAGGGCTGCACAAGGACTAGTACAGGGCCCCATTAGGACTAGCATTTTAGCTGGCGGTCTGCACCACTGAAACCTTTTCATACAACAATATTGCAAATATCAGTAACGATAGTCTCATTGTGGGCTGCAGAAAATAGCTTTAGGGGCCACATGCTGCCCGCATGTTTGAGACCCCTGATCTAGGGCCTTTCACCACTTGGCGCTGGGCTCTGCCTAGCCCAACCCCTTCTCCTGAAGTTCCTGTTTCCTCCCCCCCGGGCCCCCCGTCTCCCTTGCCTGCACCCCACAGCCCCCATCCCTTTGCCCTTCAATCTCCAGGGCACCCCCAGTGATTTCCTCTCGTTTCTCCCCCAGCCCGGCCCCGCCAGCCCTAACGGCTCAGCCAAACCCTCCCGCATCTTCCCCAGACCCCCCCAAGTTCCCCCCCGACCCCTCTGGCGCCGCCCGGCTACACCCCCCCGGGACCCCCCAGCCCGCGCTCACAGCGCCATCTCCGCCTCCATCTCTTTCAGCCGCTCCTCCCCGCTCTTGGCGCCCCCCGCGGCCGCGGCCGCGGCTCCCCCTGCGGGCCCCGGCCCGGGCCCTGGGGCGGGGGCGCCCCCGGTGGGGGGCGGGGCGGGCGGAGCCGCCATGGCGGGGTCCAGGCTCAGCCTCTGGCTCCTCACAGCGCTGCGGCCGCTTCCGGCGGCCGGGGATGACGTCTCACAGCTTCCGCCGCGGGGCCGCTGAGAGGAGACGAACCCAGGCGTCAGGAAGGGGAAACATCCGGCGCGCGCTTATGATGTCACAAGAAGGCCGGCGCCTCATCCTCCCCAGACGGCGAGGGGGCGTGGTTTGTTTGCGTCACGGGTGGAAGCGGGGAGCAAGTAACGCCCATTCGCCTCCCGCGCAGGCGTACTCCCCGCCCCCAGGTCGAACGCGCAGGGCCCCGCCCATCTGGCTTCTGCCCCCTTCTTCGGCGGGAGATTTTCCGACGGCAGCGTACTGCGCATGCGCAGTAGCAGTCGGTGAAGCGATGCCCACACTCTGCCCTTCCTCTGCTGCCCGCCTTTGGAGGGGCCAGAAGTGGGCAAAGGGGGCATGAGGTGGCTGGCAGAGCATGGGGAGGAGGAAGACCTGTACTGGCCTGGGTGGCTAAGTATCTGGATTTTTATTTTCCAAAGGGATAGCGGTGTTAGTCTAGTCCAGTAAAAAAACAACAAGCAGTTGAGTGGCAAAGCAAATCATAGGCCTGGAAGAGACCTCATGAGATCATCAAGTCTAACCCCCTGGGAATTGAACCCAGGACTTTCTGTATGTTAAGCAGAGGTGCTAGCCACTACACTATTTGCAGGGTACTTGAAGAGTGACAAGATTTATTTTTTGCATGAGCTTTCGTGGGAGAAGATCCCACTTTCTCAGATGCTTCGAAGATGGGTGAACAAGTATCTGGAGGCAGGGCAGGAGAGGTGCTGAGGCAGGGGATGCACTGGGTCTAGGATCTGTTTTTGGCTAGGGTTACCAGATGTCAGGCAGAAGGAGGACATGTCCTCCCTTTTTACCTGCACGTCTTCCATCTGCAGGCATTTTAAAAATACATGATTTTGTTTGGGCTTTGTACTCACAGGGGTTAAAAGTATGCTGGAACACCCTATTTTTAGAAGGGAGTGTTCCAGGGCCCCCTAAAAACAAAAGAATATTACATGAATACTATATTTTCTCCATGTGTCCTCCTTTTCATACATCCCTGTCCTCCTTTCCATGCTTTGGTATCTGGTAATCCTGTTTTTGGTACTCCAGCTGCTCTCATAGAGAGAATTGGGTCCCTGGCAGTGCTAGGGGTCCAGCTGTTCCTCGAGCCTCACAAACTGTAGTGAATTGTGAACGTCCAGCCCCATATCTGACCTTGGCCAGCCCCATCAAGCACTGCCACCCCCCCTTCTTCAGCCTCACAATTGATTCTGCACTTCCCTGTGCCCATCACCTAGCTCCATTTTACCTGCCAAGACTAGGCTTACCAGATGTCAGGCAAAAGGAGGACATAGCCTCCTTTTTACCTTCACGTTCTCCGTCCAGCAGGCACTTTAAAAATACATGATTTTACCTGGCTTTTTACTTATGTCAACAGAGGTGGCAGACATAATGGCCACCCCGCCCCCCAATGTAACCCTCTAGACTATGGAGCCCGCAGGGAGGAATGTTAAGTATCGATCTCCCTGATGGGTCTTGCCTCCATACTATGTGGCTCGAGGGGAAGAATGTTAAGTGCCAATCTCCCCTGATGGCCCTCAATTTCCTGGGTGAGTTTCTACCTCCCTAGCCTTGTGTCATCAAGGGGGGTGGGGTGAGTTTCTATCCCCCTGAACAGTTTCTCCGCACCCCCGTCACCACAAAGGAGGGATCATTGTCGGGGGTCCCAGTTTTATCATTGGTCCTGACCTGTACCTCACTTCCAATTGGCTATTTTATACTCTGGCCATGCAGTACACTAAGCCTCTGCCTTGGTTGGGTCAAGTGTTCTCCCACCCTTGAATGCTAAAGGGCATGTCACAAACTGGTCGGATTGATCCCCTGACTGAGACAGGGAGCTCCCGCCCATGAGACCTTTGGGTGTACTCGAATTGCTGACCAAACGATTACATACTGGGATGCTGCAGCTGGTCTGCCTCCTCGCTTTGGGTTCCACTACGGTGCTGGGACAGGTATTATAAACTGATACAGTTATTCTACCTCTCTCGATTTGTTTCTTTCCTTTTTTTTCCCTTTTCTCTATAATACCATTTATGCATTGTTTATAAGTGTAGTCTTTTTTTTTCTTTAGGCAGTGTTTATAAGTATAGCTTTTTCCCATTTATGCATTGTCTATAAGTGTAGTTTTTTCCATTTATGCGTTGTTTATAAGTGTTATTTTTTGTTTGTACCCTGTATAGTCCTTTTACTACATAGCTGTTTATTATCACACTTGTATCTTGCATAGTCCTTTCCACTGTGTAGCTGTTTACTCCCCCCACATAGGCATTTTTGTTGCTATTTTGTTGTATGCCTTTATGAGACCACTATAAAATTTTTTCTATTAAAAATTGGTGTCCGCCTCCCTTGGTGGGTGTCGCCAGTCCATCACAGTTACGTTGGAAACCCCAGGGTTCAACAGTGAGGATAGAGAGCTGTGCCTCCTGATCCCTTGCTGGGAACAGCACGCAAGCCTCTGATGCCACCCGAGCCATAAGTGCTCTGCCGGTTGACTGATCGGCCTGGGCACCGGAACCCCAGGACCACTTCTTGGTGCTGAGCCCAAAGTCTCGGTCAGTGCCCCTGTCGGTATTGTCAGGGCGCTGAACACTTCGGTCGCCGAACCAATCTGGCGGTGAACTGAAAGCAGCACTGCCAACAGCACCAGCGATGCCACAGGCCCCTGCAGTGGTGCGAGCGTGCTCCTTGGACCATGTTCTGGCACCGTGGAAGAAAACCAGTGCGAGGCTGACCGTGGCACCAGGAGCCCTGTCAGCACAGGAAGCGGTACTGCCCACCAACCTGGCACCGCTCAGCCTGTCGCCAGTACCACAGTCTGGCACAGGGGACTGCTTCCCGGCCAATGCGGTGCCACCCAGTCCACCGCCGGTATCGCAACTCGCTGAGGACTGTTCCACAGCCTCCTCCCCATGCGCCTCCCGGGACGTGTTGGTGCTGTGTTCCTGGGCTTCAGGGGCCCCTTCCCACAGCTCAGTGTCGACTTTGCCTTCAGCCTTGGTCCGCTCTTCTCCACTCAAGATGGTACTACGGGTAGGAGAACATTTAGGGAAATGGTGTCCCCAAGCACTCCCCCTCACCCACACCTCATCGCAAGAAGGGATCGTTGGGACCGTCTGGGCCAGTGGGGCCTTCCCTTTCCAGTACTGCACCACATCCTAGTCAAGGTCATTCTCCTCCGTGCCACCTGGAGGCCGGAGCATCCTTTAACAACTGGTCACATGATTGGCTGGACATGGCGGCCGACGATACCCTAGTCTCACGGCAGTGCTCTGTCCAGTCTCCCTTGCAGACCATGGACTTGGACTTCTTGGACGACAGCCCTGATCCAGACTCAACACATTGTAGTAGATCACGGGCCTGCTCTTCCTCCTTGCCCAATGAGTATACCTTTGAGAGACCAGTTGACTGTAACAAGGACTCTCACACCCACCAGGAGTTGCTATGCCACATTGCAGCAAATCTGAACCTGGAGCTCGGGGTTGTCCAAGAGGAGACTAATACCCTCTTCAATGTCAGCCGTTGGGTCCCACCCACTAAGGTGTCTGTCCCACTCCATGAAGGGGTTTACAGCATTGTCAAAGCCTGTTGGCAAACCCCGTCCTCAATTCTGCTGGTATCAAGGGTTGCAGACGATAAGTACAACATCCCTCGGGACAAGTTCTCCTTTCTGTTCCAGCACCCCACTCCGGGGTCGCTAGTCGTCAACACTATGAACCAGAAAGAGAGACAAGGTCAACTAGGTTCCACCCCTAAAAATAAGAAGGCAAGGAAACTCGACTTGCTCGGCAGGAAGGTTTACTCCATGGCAGCCCTACAGCTGCGCATAGCAAACCACTCAGCCCTTATGACAAGGTGTATCTTTAATCTCTGGAATGCCATGCAAGGCTTCCGTGGCATCATCCCAAAAGATCACCTTAGGGACTTTGACATGATGCTCAAAGAAGGGGAAATGGCATTCAGACACACTCTAATGGCCATCTGGGATGCAGCAGACACAGCCACTTGTACGATGGCATTGGCTGTGGTAATGCATCACTTGGCCTAGCTACAGGGCTTGGGCCTACCACAGCAGCTGCAACTTACTATTCAGGACCTCCTATTTGAAGGCTCTGACCTCTTTGCTGAGTCCACGGACACGAAGCTTCATGGCATGAAAGACTTGAGAGCCACGCTCCGGTCGCTGGGGATTTACACCCCGCAACCTAAAAGACACTCTCTAAAACCCCATCAACTCCTCCTACAACTTCAGCAGTTAAAACAATAGATGCAACTGCAGAGTCCATTCCTGAGGTCCCTCCAATTTCCCCAGTGCCATCTTGGGGAGATGGACAAGGACAAGGTCCGTTCGGGAAAGAGTGAGAAGTCCCATGCTCCGCAGTTGGGTAGGCATGGGCAGGTCTCTGAACGCTCGTCAGGGAAGAAACAGCACTTTTGACGGTTACTATATGGGCAGTGAATCCACGATCCAACTGGTCCCCAGCTGCTTACACCGCTTCACACACCACTGGGCCAACATCACTTCCGACCAGTGGGTCCTTGAGACGGTCATGGAGGGGTATCGTATTCAGTTTCTTTCCATTCCTCAGGACAGAAAACCACCCCCTCATCCAACCCTCGGAAACCAGGAACTGTCCCACTTTCTTGAGATCGAATGCTAGAAACTCCTCTCCCTCGGAGCCGTAGAAGGGGTTCCCAAGTGGGAGTGGGGAAAAGGGTTTTACTCCTGATACTTCCTGGTCCAGAAATCCAATGGGGACCTCTGACCTATTCTAGATCTCAGAGCCTTAAACAAGCACATAAGGAAAATAAAGTTCCGCATGGTTTCTCTATCACAGATCCTTCTGTCTCTGTCTCCCGGGGATTGGTTCACGGCCCTTGATCTAAAAAACGCCTACTTTCACATAGCCATACGGTCCCGCCACAGGCGGTTTCTAAGATCATGGTGGCAAACGACTACTTCCAGTTCACCTCTCTCCCTTTCGGGATCTCCCTGGCACCCAGGGTGTTCACGAAGTGCATGGTGCTGGTTGTGGTGTACCTGCGCAGACAGGGCATAAGAATTTATCCCTATCTAAATGACTGGTTAATAGTTGGGAAGTCGAGTTCCCAAGTAGAGCTCCACATCAGAGTGGTAGTGAGGCTCTGTGACTATCTGGGTCTCCACATAAACCAAGAAAAGTCAAAGCTCCGCCCATCTCAAAACATAGAATTCATAGGGGCGCGCTTAAACGCCCGCAAGGGGTTGGCATTTCCCCCCTCCAGATTTCAGTCCATTTGTACCATCATTACAGAGCTGCAAACATCCCCCGTGACCATGGCCCACCAGTGACTGCGGCTCTTCGGCCACATGGCAGCCTCCACCTCAGTGATCTAGACAGCATGCCTGAGGATGAGGCCTTTTGCAGATCTGGCTCTCCAGGATGTTCCACATATGGAGGGGCTCCCTAAACAAATGTAACACCCATGTGGTCAGATAGAGTCTGCCTTGCAAGCGGCTTTGACCAGAGAAGGGTGCGTGGGGACACAGCAAGGAGGGCCCCTTTGCCCCAGGGGCACCTGTTCCAAACCCCCAGAGTGACCACACACACACTGGGATAGCACAGGGATTATGGAAATGGGGAAGGTTTATTTGCAGAGGTGCAAAGGGGAAACCAACAGGGGAGATGGGGCAGCAGTAACACAAAGTAACAGCTAACACAGGGCCCTGTAAGGCCCAACAATGCAGCAGGCTGGAGGCAGACGTGAGCTCTGCATCTGGACCATGAGTTGAGGAGTTCCAGCACAGCTCCAGTCCAGTGTTCAATCCAGCAACTCCTAGTCTTTGGTGCCAGCACTTTCCCAGCAAAATAAAACCCTCTGATGCCTCTTCTGCTGCTCTCTGCGAACCCAGAGCAGCCCCCTCCCCATTTAACTAACTACAACCTCCCCCCTGAGTGCCAGGTGCTGTACTCACGGCCCCACAGCTCCAGATGGCCAGTCACTGGATCCTGCTCTGTCCTTGGGCGACTCTCCCCAGCACCGTGTCCTTCTGTGGGGGCTGGCCTGGCATCTGAGGTCAGCCGCTCTGTCTTCCCTGGCTTCAGGCAGGGCCTCTCCCTCTGCTTCCTTCCCAGGGCCTCCGGCTGTCCCCCCTCCTCAGCTCCACAAACCCTCTCCCACAGGGCAAAGATTTAAAGGAACCACACTCCTTAAAACCCCAGGGGGGTTACACAAGGTATTGTTGGTCCCCCAGGACACTCTGGGGACACTTCAGGTTTGGAGGGATCCCCATTTTGCCATGGGGGGCATTCCCTTCAAAGACCTCAGTCCCTCAGTGACCCTAATAATGGATGCCTCAAACGCAGGGTGGGGGGCCCACATTTCTGGGGGACTCTCTACTCAAGGGCTCTGGTCCCACATGGATGGTCCTCTCCACATAAACATGAAGGAACTAAGGGTCATCAAGCTAGCTTGCATAACTTTCCTGGACAATATACGGGGCAGGTCAGTCCAGATCTTCACGGACAATACCACAGCTGTGTTCTACATGAATCGGCAATGGGGGGTCTGCTTCCCGCCATTTTGTGAGGAGGCGTGCAAATTCTGGGAATTGGCCATAAGACACAACTTCACCCTGGTGGCCTCCCAGCTACTGTGGGTGGACAACGGGCTAGCAGACTCACTAAGCTGAAAACTGCTAGCGACCCACGAGTGGTCCCTCCACAACAAGGTGTTCTCCCTCCTGATAGACAAATGGGGTCCCCCCCAGATAGACTTGTTTGTGACACAGCAGAATCACAAGTGTCCCCGGTTCTGCTCCCTCAGGGGTCGGGAGGAGGGGTCTCTTACCAAAGACTTCCTCATCAACTGGTCGGGGTCCCCGATGTATGCCTTCCCACTGGTTCCCTTGATACAGAGAGTTCTTTTGAAAATTGTCAGGAACAGAGTGAACATAATACTACTACCTCCAGACTGGCCCTGACAGCATTGGTTCCCACTCCTGCACAACATGTCCACAGAGACAGTGGGCGGACCTCCTGACACAAGATTTGGGGCACCTTCAGTACCCAGACCCAGGCTGCCTACACCTGATGGCCTGGATGCTCTCTACCTCAGCGAGCAGGAGAGGCTCTGCTCAGACAAGGTTAAGAAGTTCCTGGCTGGTAGCAGAAGACCATCCACCAGGTCCATGTACACAGCCAAATGGAAGCGATTCTCCATTTGGGCTCGGGACAAAGGTGTAGACCCTATATCAGCTCTAATACACCTGATCCTTGACTATCTGCTAGACCTCAAAGAAAAAAGCCTTTCTCCTTCCTCACTGAGAGTCCACTTAGCGGCAATCTCAGCCCTCCACAAGACTGTGGATGGACAATCAGTTTTCTCCCATCCCACCTCCATCAGATTCCTAAAAGGGGTGGAGAGACTTTTTTCCCAACCCTGTAAGCCCTCCCTGCCTTGGGTCCCGAATATTGTCCTCCGGGCAATGACAGAGCTGCCCTATGAACCTTTGGACTCAGCCGCCCTGCTGGTCCTGTCCTGGAAGGTGGCCTTCTTAGTAGCAATCACCTCTACCAGAAAGGTTTCGGAGTTGAAAGCTCTCTCCTCAGAACCCCTGTATACGAGGTTCTACCCGGATAAGGTGGTTTTACGTCACCACCCATCCTTCCTTAGGTGGCCACCCCCTTCGACTTTAACCAGGCAATTTGCTTACCAGTTTTTTATCCAGACCCCCAGATTACACAGAACCAGAGGAGGTGGCATACACTGGACGTGAGGAGAGCGCTTCTTGTGGTGTTTTGGACTATCTAGGGTCATTGGGGTTGTCATAGTGAGGAGAGTGTCATTATCCCACCTTCATTAAGACCACGTTTGTTGGAACAGCTCCATTCAAGTCACTGCGGAGCTATTTCTGGTGGCCGGGCTTAGACAGGACCATTGAAGAAACGGCTAGAGCTTGTACCTCGTGCCAGAGTGTCCGGAACACACCGCAATTGGCACCTCTTCACCCTTGGGATTGGCCCGAAAGGCCATGGCAACGTATCCATGTTGATTTTACTGGCCCGTTTGAAGGATGTATGTTTCTGATTGCTGTGGATGCCCATTCCAAATGGCCAGAAGTCTCTGTAATGCGGTCCACTACTACAGAAGCCACTATTCAGACCCTGCATGGCTTTTTTAGTCGTTACGGTCTTCCAGAACAGCTGGTGAGCGACAATGGACCACAATTCATTTCCCAGGATTTTGAAACTTTTATGAAGGCCAATGGAATACATCAGATCAGGTCAGCACCGTATCATCCTTCCACCAATGGACTTGCTGAAAGGTTTGTACAGACTATGAAGCAAGCTCTAAAATCCGCAAAGGGATGTTCTCCTCTTCATAAGCGTCTGGACAACTTGTTGTCCTACAGAAATACTCCACAGGCTACAACTAAGGCATCTCCAGCTTTTCTTATGATGGGACGGCAGTTGCGCTCTTGCTTCGATTTGTTGAAACCACGAGACACACAGCAAGTGGTTCAACGCCAACAGCAGGACCAGGTCAGCAGACGTTCACCAAGAACAAAGGGCTGGACCTTCAGTATTGGACAGCCAGTTCTTGCTTGAAACTACGCTTCAGGAGCTAAATGGGTCCCAGCAACGGTCATTGCCCAGACAGGACCTGTTTCCTACTCTGTCCAGACAGCGAGTGGCCTAGTTTGGCGACGGCATGTAGATCAGCTGCTTCTCTGTCATATCCACCCAGAAGATGCATCTCCAGCAGACATATCTGACTTCACCCTTACTGATGATACAACATCAGAGCATGAAACGACTGTTTCTGTCTCTCCTGCTCCAGCCACCCCTTCAACGCCTTCAGCCTCCCTGAACCAACCGGACACAACATCCTCTCCGGTTCCGGCAACTTCCCCAGTACCTGTGATCCCACCACCACCAATACCGCCTTGTGGGGTGGGCATACCAGAAGTTCGCCGTAATCCACCTCATGACAGAAGGCCTCCTAATCAGCTGGATCTTCAGCTAGTGGTGACCCCCTCGTCATGGGGCAGAATAATTCCCCGGGGGTTCGCCGGAGGTGGGGCAGTCTACCCTCATCTCCTAGTTTAGTTCTTATTCTTCCTGGGGGGGGGGCGTTATTCGGTGGGGGGGTGTTCATTAGAGGAGGAGGAATATGTGGTGTTTTGGACTATCTAGGGTCATTGGGGTTGTCATAGTGATAAATGGGAGAGTCGTTTAGGTGCTAGGAAAACCTGTCTGTCTTCTCTCTCTCTCTCAGTTCTCTTCAATAAAAGACTTCTGATACAGCTGTGAATATGTTGTCCTCCTTATTGGATTATAATTCCCCTTAAAACTCTATACTTCTAACTTACATTGAGCATACCCAGCCATTCCGCAAGACCCCCCAACTATTTGTGGCGGTCGCCGAACATAAGAGAGGTTTACCAGTTTTCCTCACAGTGTATCTCTAAATGGATTGTTAACTGTATTAAAGACCGCTACAGAAGGTCAAACATGCCCCATCCTGGATCTATTAAAGTTCACTCTACCAGGGCCCAAGTGTCCTCTATGGCCTTCCTTGCCAAGGTCCCAATCCAAGAGATCTGCAGGGCCACTATATGTTTGTTGATACATACCTTCACGATGCACTATGCCATCGCTCAACAGGCTAGAGATGATGCTGTGGGCAGAGCTGTACTCAGTGTGGGTAGACTGTAACTCTTCCCACCGTCCATGGGTACAGCTAGCAGTCACCTGTAACTTAATGTTGTGACCAGCGCTTGACAGACAATGGTTGGTTACTTACCAGTAACCATCCTTTTGTGACATGGGCTGCTCAAATACATTCAGGCCCCTCCCACTGTCCCCGCTAACAGAGTTGACAAAGTTATATGGGACTGGGAGGGTTAGGGTCATGGTCACCTATATAGCCATGGTCATGGTGTAGAGGGGGCATTGGCTGCGTGCCCTGACCTGACAGGCTAAGGCTGAAGACTTTCCAAGCTACCGTGCACTGCGACATGTAGACGCCTGTAACTGAATGTATGTGAGCAGCCTGTGTCGAAGAAGGATGGTTACTGGTAAGTAACCCTCTGTTTGTCCTCCCCTGCTATCCCCTTGCCTTTTATCAGATGTTGGCTAATTAGCAGCCCCTCTGTGGTGATGGGTGTGGGTTAAACCCCTAGTTATCTTCTGGGAGGTGTAAGCAGGGGTTGAGTGAGCTCTCCACTGACATCTCTGGAGGTGATGGGGAAGAAGACTTCAGGAACCAACTTCATCTGGGTAGATGTACCCACCCTGCCTAGATGCGCAGCCTGATGGAGCTGTTTTCCTATGATGACTTTTGGTATGTGTTGGTTTACAAGCTGCTTTGTTACGTGGAGCAGGGGTCAAAAAAGGGGTGTTAACTTTGTTATGTGACTCAAGGACAGCAGGGTTACAGGTGCCAAAGCCCCACTGTGTGGGAGTGGGACATATGCTTTGTAACAATTACTGAGTTAATTAAGACTCAGTTGAATATATATAGTTGTAGATCAGTAAGGTGGAGGTCACTGACAAGTGGCTGTAAGGGTTAGACCCCTGTTGGCTCTAGACAAAGGGTATGTCTACACTTAGAATTGAATTCAAATTGATGACAATCAATTCAAATTCAGTTAAGTGCATGGCTACACTTCCTTTCTTCAATTCGAACTGAGGAACTCAGCCCCAGATTGAGCTGGGGGGCACTGGAGTTCCTGTCCCCTGGCTGGGGACAGAGAACCCTGTGGGTGGCTCCATCCCCACTTGCCAGGGGGGGAAGGAGTCCCCGCAGGCCTGGAGCTGCACTCCCTGGGCAGGGGAAGGGACCCACTGGCAGCGGGAGCTCCCCTGGCCATGCGCAGGAAAGGGAACCCTGTGCACGGCAGGAGCTCCCCTGGCTGCATGTCGGGAAGGGACCCCCATGCACAGCTAGGGGAGCTCCTGCTATGTGCGGGGATTGCTGCCCCGTGTGCAGCCAGTGGGGCTCCTGCTGTGCATGGGGGTCCCTGCCTGGCATGCGGTCAGGGGAGCTCCTGCTGGGCGCAGGGTTCCCTTCCCCGCGTGTGGCCAGGGGAGCTCCTGATGCATACGGGGGGGGGGGGGGTGTGTGTGCTACCCCATGTGTGGCCAGCAGGGGGTCTTGGTATCCCTTCTCCCCCACCCCACTGTGCTGTCAGCACCAAGGTGAAGGGATTCCCCATGCCCAGCACTGAGAGCACAGCAGGGACAGGGGAGAAAGGATTCTCCTAGCCTGTGCTGACAAGGTGGAGGGGAATCCCTTCATCCCCACCCCACTGTACTGTCAGCACTGGGCTGGGGGAATCCCTTCTCCTTTCCTCCAACTGTGCTGTTTGTGTGGGGTGCCCTGGCCCCAGGTCGCCCTGCCAGGAGAAAATATCCTTTGCCAGGCTCCTGCCTTCTGAGCCCTGCCTGGGGGAAAGCATCCTCTACTCAGCTCTAGTGCCCCAAGCCTTGAGCTGGGCAGGGGATGTTTTTCCCTGTGCTGGGCTGTGGGGGCTGGAGCCTGGCAGGGGATTGGATGGCAACATGCCATGCCAGGGGGCCATGTTGCCACACCTCCCATGGTTCTCCTCTTCAATTCGAATTGGCAAGTCCAGTCCATGGACATGCCAGTTCAAATTGGATTTTCTAGTGTGGCCATGTGAATTTGAACTGACCGAATTTGATTCAATCATTATTAGGTCAAATTGATTAATTTGAATTCAGTAATTCAAATTGACATTCTAAGTGCAGACATAGCCAAAGAGACTTCCCAGCCAGCACTACGAATGTGGCTTTCTCACTAAAAGCTGTGGTCATTTATGTCTGTGACTCATAGCAGTTACTTTGATGGCCGCCCCTCCCGGGCCATCATTAAAGTACATAGAACGTGTGAAGTGAACAATGGCTCCTTCACCTTAACTAGATGGCCCCCTTGAACTCAACTAGATGGCCGTTACCACCCTGGGGGCCCATTGTTTTGCAGGGCTTGGTGTAGGTGGGCTCTGCCTAACTGCAAGGTCCTGCAGGGCATGACTCATACCCCCATTGTTCCCCACATTCCCTGTAATCAGGGAAAGGCGGGAAATAGTCTTTAAAAGCTGAGGTTCTGGGGTGCTCAGGCAGGACGGTCTTCAACATCTGGTCTGGCCTGATCAACCAGAAGCTGCCTCCTCCGCTCATGAGTTCCCCCTAGAGCGTATCCACGAGTTACCCCCACGAGTTACTGCCGGCCGATTACGAGTCTCCTCCAGCCTGTAATGCTGTTACCCTTGCTGCTAGGAGTGGTAAGAGTCTGCCCTGCAACCTTTCTCTAAGAAAAAAGTTATTCTATTTCTTTAGGGCTGCTTTAAAACTGCTTTCCCCAGCTTTACAGGCTTGTGTGTGTGTGTCTTTGAGTTTATTTCCCACTTTAGTGTGTGTGTGTGTGTGTGTGTGTGTGTGTCTGTAATTGCCTCTCGCTACTTTGTATCACCCAGTGTATCTCTTTTCCTTCTGGGCTGTTTGAACTTGCTTTAAGAGTATCATTGTGTTTTGCAACATTGTATAGAGTTAATTGGTAGCCTTAGAAGTCTTAAGTTAGCTGTTAAGATTGTTTCCTTTAGTTCGTAGCCTTTAGAATTGTTTGGTTAAGTTGCCTTTGCCCTCCCCTCTGTAACCTCCCCAACTTAAATAAACCTTTTTCTCTTTAACTTTACTTGTTCCCTCTTCGATTCTGGGATCCCCGGTGCGCCTCAACTTTCCTTCTGTCCCTGTCCCTGTGGCTCCCGGCTCCCCAGCCGCTCTCCCCGCCCCGCTACCCTTGCGGCTCTCTGCGGCTCCCGGCTCCCAAGCTGCTCCCGCAGCCGCCGCTGGTTCCCCCGATCCCCGCCGGACTCTCTAGCGGCCCCTCCGCTTTTTCCCCGGCTCCCGCGGCAGCCCGCCAGCCCTCCCCGTCCTCCGCCGCTTCCTGCGGCTCCCGGCTCCCGAGCCGCTCCTACGGCCGCCCTTCCTGCCCCGGCTGCCAGCCGTTCTTCCCCGGCTCCTGCCCCCGGCTCCTGAGCCGCTCCCGTATCTGCCGCCTTCCTGCCGCTCCCGGCTCCCCAGCGGCTCCCGCTTTTCTGCGGCTCCCCGCGGGCTCCCCGCCCTTGCTGCGGCTCCTCCGCCGCTTTCCGAGGCACCCCGGGTCCCAGCCACTTTTCTGCGGTGTGCCGGGCTCTCCAGCGGTGCCCCCACTTTCTTTGCGGCTCCCGAGCCGCTCCTGCGGCCACCGCCGCTTCCCCCGAACCCCTCCTGCCTTCCCCGCCGGCCGCTTCCCCCGAACCCCTTCTGCCTTCCCCGCCGGCCACTTCCCCCGAACCCCTTCTGCCTTCCCTACCATTTTGCCTTCCTCTGCCTCCCTCACAAACCCCTGAATCCCCTTTCAGCCCCTCGTGCTTCTCCCCATTGCCCACACTCCCACACACCTACAGCCCCTCTCCTGCCCCTGTCCCCTTACCCCAACCCCCAAGCACCTCCTCACCCCGCTGCCTTTCGACACCCCCCCCCACTTACCTTTACTCCTCTTCAGGCCCCAGCTTCCCTGTTACTTATCTTCTCTGCCACTGTGGCACACTAATTTGCATTGTACCCCCTTTTTTCCTATAGTGTATTAAAGTAGCTTTTAGGTTATAGTGAGTAGGGCTATAGTGTTAGTAGGTTAGTTGAAGAACCCCATTGTTCCCTAACCTGTCCCCACTCCTGAAAGTTAGGTACCCCCCAACACTTTACAGAAACCACTGTGACAAACACGACATACACCGACCACCGCTCACCTTACCCTATACTCATTTTAATAAAGTGTACCCCAAATTCACCCTGTACCCCACGGGTGCAGTGGTTGCCCCCCAAGATCCTCAAATTTTCGAACCTGCTGGCAGGGTCAATTTAGACCTGCAAGTTGTGTTAATTGTTGGGAACCCAATTGCTGGGAACCCAAGTGAAGATCTGGACAGCTGAGTGAGCAACAGGCAGTGCAGTAGGCAAGGTGTCTTCTGCCGCTGTCATGGGATGCACATCTGTGCAGCCTGGGTTATGATCTGTATGATTCTCCTATTCACTTGTACACCATGTTCATATGATTTGTTGCCAGTTACACAATGCAGTATTTCTTTATGGATATTCATAGCCTAGTCTACATGATTACCATGATGATATGTTTCAGGCAGCCTCATGGATGTGTACTTATGTGTAACATGGCTCAGGGGGATGGGAGACAGACAGAACTCCCTTGCAGCAAGCAAACAAGTACCTCGAGGATGCAACAAAGATATGCTAATTGAGTTCCCTGGCTCAGACAAGACAAAGGTTATGTCTACACTATAGGGCTCAAGTAAGTTGTCTTAATAAGGCCAACTTTTGAGAGTCCTCATTTGTTTAAGTTGACTTAAGCCAGGAGACCCATTTAAAGTTGACTTAATAAAGTCAACTTTAAATGGATACCTAGGCTTAAGTCAGCTTTATAAAGTCAACTTAAATTGCTCTCCTGCCTTAAGTCAACTTTATTAAGGCTACTTTAATGGCCACATTTTGTTAAGTTGACCTAATAAAGTCGACTTTACCCTTAAAAGGCAGGAGGTTTTGTGTGTATGTGCCTCAGACTGCACAGCTAGCTACTAAAGGGGATTCTGTCCCAGTTCCGGCTCATTCTCCAGCTGGGGTTCAATCACTCTACTGAGAGAGGAATAAAAATGATTGAGGGTACCTCACAGGAAGGAATTCCCAAGTGCACCTTCCTGTGTTTCAAGAAGTTTTTGCATTTGGGTGTCGGCAGCAATACTACTCCAAGTCCAGGAATTAGTGGCCTTGGAGAGTCTTATGACCAGGCTTTAAGGCCAGTGGCTTTTAACGCCTGTTGTAGGCCCCCACCTTCTGTACTCAGAGTGCCAGAGTAGGGAAACAGCCTTGACAGTTGTGTATATACACATCTGAAAAGGTGAGTTACAATTTGTGAGGGGGGCAAGTGTGAACGAAGTCAAGTCAGTCGGGGAGGAAGAGGCTTATTCTTTTGGAAGGTAGATAAATAAACAGGTTGTCCCGGAGGCAGATTACCCTTTATTGCCTGCTTGTTCCTCTAGACTTCTTGAGTGAGTGAAGAAGGGCTGCTTTACAATTATTTTATCCAAATCAGTATGGAAATACATACATGACTGACAGCTTTTCATGGACCCTTGTATGGTTACATTAATACCTATACAATAAATATTGATGATTATGTGGTGCACATAATTATCTCCGCCTCTGTTTAGACATAGATATTTTGGCTCCCTTTAATTGGTTCTACTGTAAGGAATGATTCAGTGACTTAACTGTTTACAGGTTTTGTGTATATTGCACAGGCACTTTACCTTCAAACTCATTATTTTCTACAACAGAAATTACTCCACAGTCCTTAACAAGCAAGGAGGAAGGAGAAGAAAGCTGATAAGCCAGGAGTCAGCAACCATTGCCAGCCCTGCCCACCGCACCCATAGTAGGTGCCAGGACAGGGCCAAATGGGGATGGAGCCAGGGACTCGGGGTTGGGAGGGGGGAGGCTAAGGTCCCTGGGGGCAGGCAGCCCTGGTATGTGTGAGGGGGGCATGGCTGAGGTCCTTCAGGGTGGAGCGGGCTGTGCTGCCCCACTCTCCCCCACTGTGGGGCTGATTGACCCTGGGCCCCCCCCGCTTGGCCCCCGGAGCTGTGCTGTTCTGGCCCCCTGCACCATGCATAGCCATGCTACACTCCCCCCACTCGTGCTGAGCCACGTTGCACCACCTCCCCCACAATGAACAGTGCCGCGCCAGCCTGACCCTCTGTGCTAAGCCACACGGGGCTGGTCCATGGTGCTCAGCTGCGCTGAGCTGGCCTCCCAAACCGAGATGGCCGTTTCTGCCCCGAGTGGTGCCATGCCACTCTGACTCTTGTGGCCTCAACCTCCAGGCCACTCTTGGGGGCAGGCTAGTGGGGAAGCCTGAGCAGCACTGTGTGCTGCTAAGGATTCGCCCACGTGCCAAATCGGGCACACATCTGGGGGTTTGCTGACCCATGTGATAAGCAAAGGTCTCAACCAGGATCTTATGTAGGAGGGGAAGCTAGAGGGATAAAAGCAGATAACATAACTTTTAACTAGAATCTCATTTACAGGACAGCAAGGCTTCCCTGTAGTAACCCTATTACCATAATAGCTATCATTCAGGCCAGGTGCACAATTTGACTCTTTCCTACACATTCAAAATAGTGGATGAGAAGGTGTGAATTGTCAAAAGAAGGAACACTTTTTTTTTTTTTTCCGTAGTAAGCCAGCCATTCCCAGTCCCAGTGCAGGCCTACTCTGATAGTATAAAGTTAGCATATGAACTCTAGCTCTGCAGCTTCATGTTGAAGTCTGTTTTTGAAGTTGTTTTGTATGGCAACTTGCATGTCTTATTGAGTGTCCAGCAGGGGCGTCACTGGGCCAGGCCCCGCCCCGACCCACAGGCCACGCCCCCTGGCCAGGGACAGGGCCAGAAGCCGCCATGCAGCAGCGGGCGGCTAGGCCCCGCATCCCCGGCTGGGGATGGGGCTGGAAGCGGCTGTGGGGTCTCACATCCCTGGCCCGGGACGGGGCCACCGCTGCCATGGGCGGCCAGGCCCGGACTCCCCGCCGTGGCTGCGGGTGGCCAGGCCCTGGATCCCCAGCCGGGGACAGGGCTGGAAGCGGCCGCGGGTTGCCGGGCTCCGGATTTCCTGCTGCAGCCGCAGGCGGCCAGGCCCCGGATCCTCGGCCGGGGATGGGGCCGCCGCGGCCACTGGTGGCTGGGCCCTGGATCTCTGGTCTGATTGGGCCAGAGATCTGGGGCACTGGTGCTGGGATTCGGGGCACGTGCCCCGGGTGCCCAGTGCCAGTGACGCCTCTGGTGTCCAGCTAAGTCAAAATGCTCCCCTACTGGTTTTTGAATGTTACCATTCTTGATGTCTGATTTGTGTCCATTTATTCTTTTCTGCAGAGACAGGCCAGTTTGGCTAAGGTACACAGGAGAGGGACACTGTTGACTTATGATGGTATGTATCACACCGGTAGATGTGCAGATAAATGAGCCCGATGGAGTGTCTGGTGTGATTAGGTCCTATGATGGTGTTACTCGAGTAGACATGGGGGCAAAGTTGGCAATGGAGTTTGTTGTAAGCACAGGTTACTGGCTTTATTGTTTCTGTTTGGTGTGTAGTTGCTGGTGAATTAGGTTCAGGAGCTGTCTGTTATCGAGGAGGGACCTACCTCTCAAGATTTGAGAGACTGAGAGATCGTTTTCCAGGAAAGGTTTTAG
Source organism: Podocnemis expansa (assembly GCA_007922195.1). NCBI lineage: Eukaryota > Metazoa > Chordata > Testudines > Podocnemididae > Podocnemis > Podocnemis expansa. The sequence goes on from ML682100.1 coordinate 1,603,521, forward strand.
ATTCTTGATGTGCTGGAGACGTTTGATTTGGGGGCTCTAGGCGATGACCAGTGGTGTTCTCTTGCTTTCTTCGTTGGACTTTTCCTGCAGTTGTTGACTTCTGGGTACCCGTATTGCTCCATCAATCTGTTTCTTCATCTCCCTAGGTGAGTACTGTAGTTTTAGGAACACCTGATAGAGATCCTGTGAGTGTTCGTCTAGGAGAATGGAGCAAATGAGGTTGTATCTTAGGGCTTGGCTATAGACAATGGATCATATGGTGTGTCCTGGATGAAAGCTGAAGGCATGTAGGTGGGTATAGACATCATTAGGTTCCAATATATGGTGTTGTTTACATGGCCATTGCTTATTTGCACTGTAGTGTCGAGGAAGTCTCTTGTGTGGATTGGTCTAGGCCAGTGGTTCCCACCCTTTTCTCTGCTGTGGCACACCTTGAGGCCTTCAGTTATGCCATAGCACACCACTATTGTAAATTCATGAACATTCAAATTAAATTATGAATATTCATGAGTCACAGCACCCAGTTTTGGTGCCGCCGCCAGGGCTCTGGCTTGGGGGAGCCCCCCAGTCAGGGCCTCATGAGGCCTCCACCTGTGTCTCCCGCAACCTCGCCGGCCAGTGCTGCTGCTTGCGGCAGCATCTCCAACTCAGGGAATTCTTGTGGCACAATGAAGAACTTGCCGCGGCACACCAGTGTGCAACAGCAAACTGGTTGGGAACCACTGGTTTAGGCTAAGATTGATGGTGGGGTGGAAAATGCTGAAATCCTGGTAGGATGGAAATGAATTGAAATCCTGAGTTCTGGTTGTGATGGGAGAAATGAGACTGTGTCTGAGGCATGGGATGGTTTGGTTTTCCCCTGTTACAGATGGAGAAACTGAGGCACAGAGGAGAAAGTGATGCTTTCATGGTGCAAAGAGGATCCATGGCAGACCAACAATTTGGACCTAGGAGTCCTGTGATCCAGCTCTTACATGCTAGGCACCATTTCCTGCAGCTTACAATAAACATGAAGGTGTTCTTTGCTTATTGGTTGCTCTTTTCTCTTCTGTTGCTGGGAAAAGGTAACAGGAGATGGCACTGACATATTCTTGCTCCTCCCAGCATCACAGCTGGAGGAAGTAGTTCCCCCACCCCCAACAACCTGTCCTCCCACTTTGCTCCCTCTTGGGCCCCCTGCTGGGAAAGGCCAGAATTTCATAGTCTCACCCTAAAATTTATTAACTCATGTGGTTTTTCCTCGCTACACAGCATTTGGTACCAGATGTTGTAGCTCTCTTTGGTGGGTAAGTCACCATGAGCTGGACATCCAGCACCTGACCCTCACCTGGCAGAAGGAGGGGCTGGGGGCAAAACTGCTGGTGGGTCATAGCTACTCTCATGGAAGGAGTCAGTTTGCCAGACAGGCTAAGGCTTATAGGAACCGGACCTGTTTGGGCACAGAGGGGCTTTCTCAGGGAAACGTGTCCCTGTTGCTGAGGAGTGGCTGCATCCAGGATGAGGGCATCTATCACTGCCAACTCACCTTGGAGCTGGGCCAGAGAACTGAATGCTGCAAACTGAGAGTGGTGCTGGGGGGTGAACTTCTTGGGATGAGCTGGGGCTGGGCTAAGCTTGCATGGTTCCATGGTGCCCTCTAGTGGCCACAGCCTGGAAGGCACTTCATTAGCCTTCACGCAATCAGAATTTGTTCTGAGATTTTGTCCCATTTGACTTTCTGAGAATTCAGTGCCACCCGTTGGCACATTTTGAAGCTGTCCCCAAGGGATGCAGCTCCAAAAATCCAGCTCTTCCCCCCAGCCAACTTTGGCTTCTGGGGCCAGGGCCAGCTCCCACTGCTGCCAGTATCCTCAGGTCCCTGGCTGGGGCTGGACACCGGTAGTGGTGGCAGCCAATGTTCCCTCAAAGCTGATGTCGCAGCTGAGCAAGTTATGGATGCAGCTGAACAAGTTCCCACCTGTTCCTGACCCTGGGCCAGGCCCCTTCCCCATGGCCCATTGGCTCCCCAAGTGCTTTCATAACTTGCTCAGTTGCATCATCAGCTTAGAAGGAACATTGAAAGGAAGGCATTGCTTTGCTGTGAAAATAAATAGTCGTCACTCCCTCACTACAGAAAAAGAATGAATCATGAAAATTTCTGCTATCTACGGGGTTGAATACAAATGTAGTGTATTACTGTAACCCACTCCAGTTCTTAAAATTATTAGCAGATTTTCTGGCTCCACTGCCGCACACGTGTGAGAAGTGGAAGGAAACACAACAGGAAAAAGCCATTGAATGATAAAATAATTCCACTTGTGATAAATAACTTGGGTTGGTTGGACTGCATGTGAACAAATCCAATCAGCTTTCCTAAAAGCATCAATAGACAACTTACAACAAGCCATTGAAATGGCAGCTATTATCCTCATTATGACTCTAGATATCTTTATTCATTTCTCATTTAAAATGGGCATATTAAACTTGGAAAAGACACACCAGAGAATTGTCATTCCTCCTATAAGCACAGGGGAGAAGATGACATCTCAGGTATTCCATGGATATTAGTTGATCTTAGCCAAAAGCCACAGAAAGAGTGCAACTGTTCTTAGCCAAAAGCCACAGAAAGAGTGCAAATCCTTGGGTTTTTTTGTGACATTGCAAATGGACTCCCCTGTCAATCAGCTTTGATTCAAATCCTTTGATAGGTGCAATTTCTGTATTCAAACAAAATCTGACACTCAACTTGAAATGCTTTTAGCAAAAGAGAATTAACCATTCATGAGAAATTCCCTGGATAAGATTGGTTTCTAGCTCTGACTTCATCCTGATATGAACTACTACAAAGCTTCAGTCTGAGATTTTGGTGCAGAGAACAAATGCCAGCTGTGAAATCTGGCTCTCACTCTGAACGTCCCCAGATTTTTTGGAAGCTGAATTTGGGAACTGAGTTTTTGTAACCCTCCTGCTGCTGGTTTCCCAACAGCGTGACGCGGTCCACACTTCTGCCTTGCCCAACCCCTTCTTTCCTCCCTGTAACTGCCCCATCCAGTTTCCCCGTGGCACGAGCCGGCCCCCCGGCTTCTGCCTTCTCACCTCTTCTTTCCTTCCTGTAATCCCACCCCCTCTGCCACTTTCCCCATGGCACAGACACTTCTTCTGCCTGCCCAGCTCAACCCCTTCTTTCCTCCCTGTAATACCGCTCCCCCCCCACTGCTGCCGGTGCTGGCTTCCCTGTGGCGTGGTCCCCACTTCTGCCTCTGCCTGACCAGACCTTCTCCCTACCTTTACCCTCTCCTCTGCCAGTTTCCCCAGCACGATCCCCACCTCTGCCTTCCCGACTTCTTCTTTCCTCCGTAACTTCCCCCTTCCCCCCTTAAGCCCTTCTCCCTTACCTGGCCAGCCAGAACATGACCACAGTCAGCTCCTGCCCTGAGCATCAGGGCGGGAGATTTTTGAACTTTCCCACTGTCAGCGGAGGTGGCAGCCATGATGGCCACCCCGCCCCACACGTAGCCTCCTGGATTATGCTCCCTGATGGGCCTCCATCTCCGGGCCATCCAGCACAAGGGGAAAGAGTGTTAAGTATCAATCTCCCCTGATGGCTCTCAATCTCCTGTGTGAGTTTCTTCCTCCCTAGCTTTGTGTCAACAAGGAGGGGGGTGAGTTCCTATCCCCCTGAACAGTTTCTCGGCACCCCCGTCACCACGAAGGAGGGGTCATTGTCTGGGGTCCCAGTTTTATCATTGGTCCTGACCAGGATCCCACTCCTAATTGGCTATTTTTACTCTGGCTGGGCAAAATTCTATTAAAACCCCCTGTCTCAGCTAGCTTGTTGTTCTCCCACCCTTGGATGCTAAAGGGCATGTCGCGACCCGGTCGGACTGATCCCCCGACTGAGACAGGGAGTACCCGCCCCCGAGACCCTCTATTTTTTTGGGGTGTACACGGATTGCCGGCCGAACGATTAAGTGCTGAGATGCTGCAGCTGGTCTGCCTCCTCGCTTTGGGTTCTGCTACGGTCCTGGGACAGGTATTATAAATCGATATAGGCCTCCTACCTTCTCTTAATCATTCTACTTGGTACCATTTATATATAGGCTGTGATTGTAGCTTCTTCATCTGAGTTTTGCATAGTTTGTGTAGTTGTTATTATTTTCTCTGTATCCTGCATAATCTTTTTATGATATAGTTGTTTAAGGTCTAGCATAGTTTTATGTTGTTAATTTGCCAGGTGTTTTGTTAGTCATTTGTATTTTGCATCCTTCTTACTGTATAATTGTTCATTACTCTGCTTCTGCTCTAAACTGCTGGCCCCAAACTTCCCCAGTGTACATGAGGGGAGTGTGGGGGTTTATTTTTCTCTCATCTGACTTTTTTTTTTTATTCTGCCGCCCACCCTTCTTGGCTAGCAAGGAGGAATGGCTTCCAGCCACTGGTAAATATGCGTCGGGTGGGCTGGTCAGTGCCTATACCGATGTTGAGGCAGTAAAAGGCCAGAAAAGTCCTTGACTTATTATGGCCACCCTCTTGTAGGTCATCCATACTGTTATTTAACTATAAGTACTTTTGTAGGTTGTAAGTGTTTTGCATAGACTCTCATACTTTATCCTGTTGTTTGGCTGGAGGTGTGTTACAGGTGCTTTATATAGACTCTTGCTCCACACTGTTACTTGGTTATAAGTGCTTTGCATAGGTTTTTAGCTTTATATTGTCATTTAGTTATAAGTGTTTATTTAGATTTTGCTTTATGCTATTAGTTGGTTCTAAGTGTCCTATATAGATTTTTGCTTCATATTGTTAGTTGATTACAAGTGTTTTTGTATAGATCTCCTTGTTTTACACTGTTAAGGGGTTGAAGGTGTTTAAGGTGTCACTATAAAAGTAGCTTTTTTGTTTAATTGAACTGGTGTCTGTCTCATTGGTGGGTGTCGCTGGTCCATCCCAGTCACATCGGGAACCCGGGGTTCAACACCCACCTCCAGCCCCCAGGCGTGGTGCTGGGAGAAATATGTCCGGGGCCTGTGGCTGCTGGGCCTGCGCAGGCGTAAGTGTTGCCTGCGTGGGTGAGTGGCACCTGCTGCACCAGCACTCACCCGTGCAGCTTAGAGGGAACATTGGTGGCAGCCCAAGGATCCTGACCAGGGCCAACTCCCACAGCTGCTGGCAGCCCCAGGTCACTGCCCTAGGCTAGACACTGACAGCAGCTCTGGGGCCTGACCCTGACCCTGACCCTGCCAGTGACCTTCTGACCCTGGCTGGGGCCAGACACGGCTGCCAGCAGCAGCCCCAAGATCCTGGATGGGGCTCTCTTTTGCCTTAGTGAGGAGGCAGAGGGTGGCCAGTCCCGCTGTCTTTGATAAACTGCTGCTGGTGCCATCTCACACTTTGTTGTTCAGCTATTTGTATGTGGCACACAGAAACACTACACTGAGCTAATCTGCCCCAGATACCAGGGGCGTGGGGTCCACACTAGCTCCAGAGTCCAGAGAAACTCACTCTGGTTACATGCATCACATTTGCGCAGGCTATGTGCACATGAGAAAATTTTGCCAACGTACGGCCACAGCTATAATTAGATTATTGTTGTGTCCACCCTGTCTCCTTCTGTCAGTGGATTGCATTCACACCAGCAGCTCCTTTGTTGACAGAGTGAGCAGTGCACTGTGGGTAGCTATCTCACCATGCCTGCATGCAGGGTGCTTTGGAAAGGGTTTGCAATGTCTCATGAGACAGATATAGCATCAGGTGATGGTTTCTGAATCTTGCATCCTACAAGTTTGACAGACAAATTGACACTGTTGAACAAACTCAGGAAACCCACAGAAATGATGGGGGAGTGGGAGTGAATGAGTTTTTGTCTCTCTCTCTCTCTCTCTCTCTCTCTCTCTCTCTCTCTCTCTCACACACACACACACACACACACACACACACACACACACACACAAATGAGGGAGAAAGACAGACAGACTGTGTTGGGGACACTGTATGCACTTATCTGGTAAGGTCAGACAGCAGATACTGGAAGCAACCAATCCCAAGCTGCAGTGCTACACAGTCAGCAAACAGGTGGTATCCCTGGTTTCTCACCCCCCTAAGCACAGCAGGGAAAGGGTCTCTGCCTCCCTCTCTGTCTTTGCATGGCACATTAGCAGTTAAACCCTCCCTTGCAGTTTAAGGCAAGCAGGCAGGATTGCCCTTGCTTGGAAGCGAGTTCTTCAGGATGGCGTGATGGCATGAGTTACCTGAAGACGCCTTAACAAACCAGGAGCCTGGTGGCCCTTTTAAAGACTAACAAATTTATTTATTGCACGCCTTCATGGGAGAAAAAAATCTCACTTTTGCTCCACCCCCAGCCCTTGCAGAGCCCTGGCCACATGCTGGCCTGCCCCACCCCCTGGACTTCCTGCTGAAGGCAGCTGGGCAGGGGTGGTGCTGCAGAGGGGACCATGTGGGTCCCTGGGTGGTTGCCCCCGTCCCCCCCGTGGACAGCTCTTCCTGGGTCAGACTAGCCACCCAGGGACGGGGCTGCCACAGAATACTGTGCAGAGCGGTGCAGGGAGGTTGGAATCTGGCCTGTGGTCCTGCCTCAGCACTGAACTGGCTACCCCCTGTGCTGGTGCATGTGGGGGGCCAGGAGTCAATTGGTACTGGGTCCTGTTCCTCCCGTCCCCCACTCACCTGGTCAAAGGAAGTCTTACCATAAAAGCTTTGTCCAAGCAATTTTGATGGCAGCGTAACCCTCTCCCTTTTCTCTTTGGACTACTTGGGAGCAGGCAACACTCACGTGTGCACAGGCACCTAAATTTGAAGACAAAGAGATCCTGAGTTTCCCAGTGTTGATGTTGGGATTGTGGGAATCCTCTATCCACTCTTCTGCAGCAGTCCCTTTGGTTTACAGGAAATTAACTTGCTGGTGCCTCCACCTGGCTGGGTCTGGTGCATGCTCAATGGCGTGCCTTGGGAGCCTCCAGGACTAAATCCATGCGGCTAAGAATAACCTGTGGGATGGGTCTAATCCAAACGTACTAATAATATATCTAATATATTCATGGTGCTTAATTGCATGTAACAAACCTTTACTTAACAAAGAAACTTATAACAGGATGGAATTGAATATTACTACTTATTTAAATACACAGGGGCAAGTAAATCAGTGAGCAGACACAGAATACAGTGTAAAGGAAACTTATCCAACTAGCATGTTCACAGCCCTTTTTCCAACTCAGAGGGCACACTTCCCAGAGTCCAGAACCCCAACCCCTTGCTTGTGTGGGCATGCTTAGAGAGTAAATGAAGGAGACAAGGCAGCTCTCTGCTGGTCCAGTGTATCCACTCAGAACCACGCTGAAGATCCGGAGTGAGCCCAACCAACGGTCTGTAGTCCTGGCTCTGGTTCAAAGGACTGTCACAGTGCCTCCCCTCAGGCCCAGTCAGTCTTTCAGCAGACTCCCTTTCTTTACAAGCCCTGCTCCAAATTGGAGGAGGGAGATAGACACTCACACCCTCACTGCAGATCCAGTTCAGCCAGCTCTAGGCTCAGACCCTGCTTTGGGCTGAGTAAGCCACCAACCTCTGAAGCTCCCTGCTTGGCTATGTTCACACACAGGGGGTTATTTCGATACAAGTTGTTTTGAAACAACTTGTATCAAAATAAGGTGTTATTTTGAAATAAGTTAATTTGAATTAAGAAAATGTTAATTTGAATTAAGGAAAAAAGCTCAAAGCATGTTCGGACAACAGTCATTTCAAAACGAGTCACCGTCGTTTCGAAATAACATGTTCAGATGGGATTGTTTCGTCACCAAATGGGGTTTAAGTTGTTTCGAAACAATGGTACGTCATGTGAACATGGCGTTTCTTATTTCGAAACAACCTCTGTTGTTTCGAAATAAGACTGCTGTGTGAACACACCCCTTGAGTGAGCCTCCAGCAGTCTCAGGAACCCCAGAAGTGGTTCACAGCAGCTTCCAGATTCAGACATGTCTCATTCCCTCTGTGGAGACCCCTTTCTCCTCCTCTATTTCCTGGAGGGACAGGCAGGGTCCTTATTTCTTTCCTAAGGGATCATGGGAGTTGTAGTCCCTCAGTGGAAAACCTACAGCACATAGGAACTGCTTAAATGTTAACCTCCTACTTGATTTCAGAGGCCCCTCAAGTACAGGGTGCCTACAGCAGAAAATTTCAAAAGCCCCTTCTGTAGCAAAGGAGCAAGGCAGTGGCAGATGCCAATGCATGTCTGCCAGCTGTGCTGAAGATGGGGCATTTTATATCTTGCAGGCGCACAGCAGCTCACTGCATTCTTCCTTCCCTCCACCACCCTACACAGCCCTGCCCCACAATGGGGAGGGGTTGGAGTTCATTGCAGAATACCTTCACAGTGTCCATGGAGCTTTGTTATATAGCAGGAACCAATCCCCAGGCCACATGCTCTGTCCACATTTCGACGTCCTCTTTTCCTCTTCCCCACTTATTTCATCCCATGGTACTGGATTCACAGTGAATAGACCCTGGGGGTTCTCCCTCTTATCTTAGCTGGCTCAGACGTTCTATCTTTGTAGCTTCCTGACCACTTGACTCACCCTGTTTAGCACAAATGTCCAGTTTCCAGCCTGATGAGCCACTTGCCTCCCTGAACTTGTTCTCCAAAGAATGATCCTTTCCTCATGTATTGAAGACTCACATCAGGCCAGTTCTCAGTTACACTAGCACTGGGGTGTTACTGGGGCTGGCTCTTTAGCTCAGCCAGGTGCAGCTCAGGTGACTATACCCACAGGACCTAGCTTTAAGTCCCAGAGACAACCTGCCATGACTGTTGTGGTTAAAACATCTTGGGGGAGGGTGCTGTTTGCTAACCTGTTATCTCCTGCAGCTGGGTCTGTTGGGTTAATCCCACGTGTTGGGAGACTGAATCCTAGAGCTGGGGCCCTCAGAGCCTGGCTTGAATCTCTCAGTGTGTTGGCTCCCCTGTATGTCCCAGCTGCTGCCTCCTAAGGTGCCTTCAGTGTCCTTGTGTGAGGCCTGCTCCAGAAGGGACTGTGATGTTCTCCCCTGCAATCTGGCCTGGTTTCTAGCTGTGTCACCCCAATTCCTCACTCCTTGGCCCTGACTTATTGTGCTTTGCTGTGGATGGTTGCTCAGTGTCCTTGATGTTGCATTGCAGATGGATTCCAATGGAGAGCTCCAGTGCAGACCAGAGACAAAAGTGCCTCTCTGTTTTAAAAAGTTCCCTCTGACACCCCCAGGGGCCAATGATCGGAATGGGTGTGATTTCCCTCACTTCCCTCAAAGGACCCTCACCTTATCAGGTGCTCAGGCTCATTGTTCTTGTATGCATGCCTATGTGAATCCTCATCTTTGTGTTTGTCTGCATCTATTCAAACTATCGGAGACATACATTTGGGGACATGCCGTGGCAGGGTTTCGTACCTGTACATATGTGACATTGCAGGAAATACGCTTCCATAACAATAATGTTCCATGTTTTAGAAGCATTCCGGAAACACCTTACCTGACACATTTTGCATTAGATCATACATAATTGCACTATAAGGATGAACATGAATGATACACAGATCATACCACAAGGTTGTACATAGGGTACAGTGTTTCTCATGGGCTCCATCGAGATTCACAACCCAGGCAGGACACAAGGGGCCCAGTTCTGAGCCCTTTCACTAATCCACCTCCATATATCTCTCCACAGCTTCATTCAGTGAGTGTCAACTGACCAGCAGCCTATCCAGTGCAGGAGACATACTGACAGTCCAAACAGTGGGTGGTTACTCTGCTCACTGTATATTGGCTGGATGAGACAGGCAGAGATGTTACTGGACAGAGCACCATGGAGCAGCGGGAGGATGAACAGGGGCTGTATCAGATCATCAGCTGTGTCACGGTGATGCCTGCGACCCACAGTGCCAAACTGATCTTCCTGTTAACCGCCATGTGCTGGGAGTTTGGATCACCCGGCCCCTGAATGTGGACCTGAATTCAGGTGAGCAAGTGTGGCAGGGGCAAAAGAGGGTCTGGAAAGCAGCCCCCAGACAAGGGGAAGCCCAATGTAGAGGCAGGACTCCAACAATTCCCTCCACTCAAGATTGCCCCCTCCAATCTATTTAACATCCCCCTCCGCAGCTTAAATCCTACCATCTCCTGCTATTGGGCCCCCATCCTTTTCTCTGACTGTTTGTCCCAGGCCTCAGAGCAGAGCCCCGCACTGTGTCACTGCCCCATTCCCTCTCTCCACTGTAGGACTGCTGGATCTCCTGGCCTCCTGCCTTAGATGCCATCTGGCTGTCATCTGTGCTACTTGCCTCAGTGTCATCGTCCTGGCTGTCGTGTTTGTCTGTGGTCACTGCTGGGGCCAGGCTGGATTGTGCTCCAGGGGAAGGTTAAAGATGAGAAAGAGGGGCCTCATACCCTGTCCCAAATGGGCCCCACTCCAATATAGGTTGCACCCACTGGCCATGAGCTGTTGGCTAGGGCTGAATCCTAGGGGATTGACTAGGACAGAGCTGGAGCCACCAGGAGCAAGATCTAATAGCACCCAGGCTCTGTCATCACCTGGCAATCAATTCTCAAAGGAGCTAGGACACCCCCAGTACACTGGCTCTACCATCTGACCAGCCTCCTCTGAGTGCCCTTGACCTTCACCAAGAACTCATCTCCTTCTATGATCAGATGACTGGTTTTCTGGATGCAGGAAGAACCGTTGATGTGATATACCTTGATTTTAGCAAGGCTTTTGATACAGTTTCCCACAGCATTCTCATTGGCAAATTAAGGAAGTATGGGTTGGATAGGTAGACTATAAGGTGGATAGAAAACTGGCTAGATCAACGGTTTCAGCGTGTAGGAATCAATGGTTCCATGTCTAGCTGGCAACCGGTCATGAGTGGGGTGCCCCAGGGGTCGGTCGTGGGGCCGGTTCTGTTCAACATTTTCATCAATGATCTGGATGATGGAATAGACTGCATTCTCAGTAAGTTTGCAGATGACACCGAGCTGGGGGGACCAGTAGACACGTTGGAGGGCAAGGACAGGATTCAGGGAGACCTAGATAAATTGGAACAGTGGGCCAATAGAAATCTTATGAGGTTCAACAAGGACAAGTGTAAAATCCTGCATGTGGGACGGAAAAACCCCATGCACTGTTACAGGCTGGGGAACATTCAGCTAAGTAGCAGCAGTGTAGAAAAGGACCTGGGGGTCATGGTGGATGGGAAGCTAGATATGAGTCAGCAGTGTGCTCTTGCTGCCAAAAAGGCCAATGGCATACTGGGCTGCATCAAAAGAAGTATTACCAGCCGAGCAAGGGATGTGATCATTCCCCTCTATTCTGCACTGGTGAGGCCACATCTGGAATACTGTGTTCAGTTTTGGGCTCCCCACTACAAAAAGGACAGGGACATGCTAGAGAGAGTTCAGAGGAGGGCAACCAAAATGAAAGGGCTGGAGCACAAGCCCTATGAGGAAAGACTGAAAGCATTAGGCTTATTTAGTCTGCAGAAGAGAAGATTGAGGGGGGATTTGATAGCAACTTTCAACTACTTGAAGGGATGCTCTAAGGAAGATGGAGCTCGATTGTTCTCGGTAATAACAGAGGACAGAACGAGGAGCAATGGTCTCAAGTTGCGGTTAGGGAGGTCAAGGCTGGATATTAGAAGAAACTTGTTTACTAGGAGAGTGGTGAAGCCTTGGAATGAGCTCCCAAGGGAGGTGGTGGCGTCTCCATCTTTGGAGGTGTTTAAGGCCCAGCTGGAGAAAACCATGACTGGGATGGTTTAGTGGGAGTGGTCCTGCCTCTGGCAGGGGGTTGGACTAGATGACCTATGAGGTCCCTTCCAACCCTATGATTCTATGAAGTGGGAGACACACTGTGATATGTTGTCCCCCCGCCCCCCAGCAATATGGACTGATGTGTTGCTGTGTCACCCTCATTCTCCACTCTTGGGCTTCAGCTTACCCTGATTTGCTGTGTGAACCCCCTTCCTAGGTCAGTTCATGCCCAGCCTCCTGCTTGTAAATGGTCCCTGACTGGGTGAAAGAGCATTTCTAGCAAGCCCTTATGGAATAGATGACCCTGCAAATATCCCCAGTCCAAGATGCAGTGCTGGGAACTGCCATCTTGCAGGGTTCGGTGCTGTGCACTACACCTTCCAGGATCATTAATGCTTGTCCATCAATTTAGCAAAGAAATTGATATGCACCAGCTCTGTCACTCCAAGTGAGGTCTTTGCACACACTCAACCAACAGGCACTGCTTTTGACAAAGAAAATAAATCAAGTTATTGACTACAGCAAGATTTTAAGTGATTCTAACTCAGATTAATATAAATAAGAGATTAATAATGAATTAAGGAGTTGCTCAGAATTAACTCAAAAATAACTTGCATCCTAGACTAAACTCAATATGTCAGTGCCTTTTCAGTCCTTGGTGTTAGCTTATCCACAGCTTTGTCAAATTGTACTTCTAAATACTTCTAGATATGGTGATTCTACCACCTCCCTAGTTAACCCATATAATTCCAGTGCTTCACTACTCTCCTAGAGAAAAAGCTTTTCTTAATATCCAGCCTAGACCTCCCCCACTATAACTTAAGACCATTGCTCCTTGTTCTGTCACCCACCACCACTGAGACCAGCCCAACTCCATCCTCCCTGAACCCTCCTTTCGGGTAGTTAAAGGCTGCTAGCAAATCCCCTCTTCACTTCTGCATACTAAACAAGTACAGTTCCCTTACCCTCTCCTTGTAAGTCTTTTGCTCCAAGTTCCTAATCATTTCCATTGTGCTCCACTGGACTCTCTCCAGTTTGTCTGTATCCTTCCTCTAGTGGGGCCCAAAACTGGACACAGTACTCAAAATGTGGCTTCACCAGTGCTGAATAGAGGGGGATAATCATTTTCCTCAATCTGCTGGCAGTGCTTCAATACATGCAGCCCAATATGCTGTAAGCCTTGTTGGCAGTAAGGACACATTGTTGACTCCTATCCAACTTTTTGTCTGCTGTAACCTCCAGCTCCCTTTCTGCAGAATTGCTGCCCAGCCAGTCAGTCCCTGGCCTGTAGCATGCCTGGAATTCTTTTGTCCCAAGTGCCAGACTTGCCAGTGTTAAACCTCAGCAGATTTCTTTTGGCCCAAACCTCAGATTTGTCTAGGTTACTCTGTATCTTATTTCTGCCTTCCAGCCTATCTACCCCTCCCTCCCATCTTAATGTCATCTTGCAACTTGCTGAGGATGCCTCCACCGTGTTCTCAAGATCATTAATGAAGATGTTGAGCAAAACTTGTCCTAGCACTGACCTCAGGGGCACCGCTTGTTACCAGCTGCTGACTAGACATTTAGCTGTTGATCACTGCCCATTGAGCCCAATGATATAGGCAGGTTTCGTCTTACCCTGTTGCCATTCATCCAGTCCATACTTCTTAACTTGCTGGCAAGAATGCTGTGGGAGACGACAGAGTGGAAAGCTTTGCTAAAGTCAAGGTATATTACATCTACTGCTTTCCCCACATCCAGTCATCTCATTATAGAAGGCAATCAGGTTATCAGGAGGAACTTGCCCTTGCTCAGGGGTCAGAAACCCAAAAGATAAGAAGAGCCATTTAAAAAAATTCCTTCAATAATTAAGTATTTTGAGAGCTGCAATGGAAATAGTCTCCTAGTTAAGAAACTGAATCACAGAACAGAGATGCAGATATATATTTTTAATAACAAAAAATGATGTTTACTGCTGCCACCAAACAATGTACTTATACATTTTAACAGTGTATGATGTGTTTTAATGACAGTTCCCTTTCTAAAACATACATTTTAGATCTTTACTGAAAACTAGTTGGCTGATGACACGTGACAGAATGAAGGCTCTGTTGAAGTAAATCATCAATTACAACTTACTTTTAGTTATCATTTAGCAATAAAAGTGAGCTCTGATTCTTGGGAGGGAACAGGGAGGAGAGAGGAAGAACAACTGCCTTTGGTACTGGAAGACATAAAAACTGCCACAGTGCAATGCACAATCAGGGCTGTCCCGGGGGGGGGGGGGGGGGGGTCTGGCAAGCGCCCCAGTCCTCACATTTCCATTGGTCCCACACTGTCCTGCTGTGAAAAGGGGAGCACAGGGCCCACACTGCTTTCCCCCACCCATGGCTGGCTGTTCCCCACCCTGGGGGCAGGGTGAGCTGGCCAAAAGCGGAGGCTGGGTTCCATGCTCCTGGCACCACCACACTGCCTTCGGCTCCATGCCAAAGGCATCGGGGAGGTGGCATGAGGCAGCACGGCAATGGGGTGGGAGCAGTGGTGCGGACCGCCCCTGCCTCCTGCCCCCTCCCTGCAGCATGGAGCTGAAGGCAGCGTGTGTGTGGGGGGGAGGCGGGAGTGTGGAACCAGCCTCTGCCTTTGGCTGGCTCACCCTGCCCCCAGGATGGGGAACAGCCGGCCCGGGGTGGAGTGGGCCAGCCCAGGGGTCAGGCTCCACTCTTCTGCCTCTCCCCTGGGCCAGCTGCTCTGGCTCAGAGGCAGGGTGAGAGAGCGGAGCCTGACCCCTAGGCCAGCTGGCCCTGTCCCCCAGTGTAGGAGGCTGGTGAGAATGGAAGGGGTGCCCCGCGGATGCCAGTTGGCCCAGGGCCCAGCACTCTCCTAGGGACAGCCCTGCACACAATGCACTCATTTCATTTTAACTTTGTCAATGCAATTCTTAATTTAATATTTACTGTCATATACACACTGCATTTTTAAAGAAACTTGAGGGTCCTGTCAAACCAAAAATAATTAAAATATATTACTTATTAAATATAAAGCGGTCTTTGGGTACACAGAGAACTGAAACAAAGCATTTGGCAATAATACCAGTGTCCTGTCTCTGCCTTGGCCCAGAACCAGATGTACAAAGAAAGATGTTAGCAACACTGCAGGACACAGAAAAGTGGAGTGATCTCCTCAACCAGCCTCCACTAGGTACAAATTGGACTGATCCTTGAAACATGGAGTTTGAATATCCCCTCTTTAACAAATTCTTTTAGCATCAATTATAACCCCTTTCTTTATTCTTGTTACCCATAAAAGGGTCCAATTTCATTAGAATCTTGCTAAAAAAAATTCTATCACTAAATTAAAATATTTGTCTAAGTCATAATTTTCACTAAGTACTCTTCTCTTATACAGCTTTCCTTAAAAAAAAATGTTCAGCCAACATTGCCTTTTTTTGTTCCTCTTAGGTCAGTTTCAATTTTCTCCACCATAACTCATCATCCCGAACATAGGCTGAGTACACCACCAGAGCCAGGAGAAACCTTACAATGAAGGAACACAAACAAGGAGTCCTGTATTCCTTTCCAGGGTGAGGTGTGCACTCCTGGGAACCAGAGTTGTAAGGGGGCTGGAGAGGGGCTGTGCTAGAGGGGGAACAGGTTAATGGGGACTGGGCTAGACAGGGAACAAGGGTGAGGTGCTGGAGGAGGTGAAGGGGCCAGGACAGGATGGGAGGGTGCAGGGGACAGTGGGTGGATGAGGAGATGCAGGGGACTCAGGGGATGGGGAGGTTATCAGGTTGGGGGGAAGGAGGCTGGAGTAGAGGTGGATGTGAGATGGTGGGGAGCACTCTGAGTGAAGGGGTGATGTGGGTAGGGTGGAGAAAGCTGCAGAGAAATGTGACAGCTGGAGCCTCACTGCCCACAACTCAACAGACAGCCAGGATTCCTCCAACCCTTATCTAGGCATAAGAAGGGACCCACAGAAAGCCTGTCACAGCTGCCTCACTGCCCCCACAGCAGGGAAAGTCCAGGACACGTAGCCACAGACTCTTTCCAACTCTGCAGGGTGCTGCTGCTGCTGCTGCTGACAGAGCGGAAGAGTGGGACATGGACGCACAGACCCCTACCATAGCGTGCTGCCAGTGATGGGGCGTCACCAATACAAGTATATCTCCCCAAGTACCAAAGACCCCAGTCTCCTGCCCCCAGACTGGCTGGTGGTTGGCCAGGGGCTCCATGACATCTTATAGTCCTGGGGCTACAAGGATGTCAATTGGGCCCTGCCCCCAGCACTTTCGGCAGCAGCATTTTAAAGTACTGGGGGGGGGGGCCGGGGGGGGGGAGGGAAGTTGCCTTTGCAGGCAGTTTCTTTCACTGGTGGGGGCAACTTGAAGCCACTGCCAAAAGTGTGTGTGGGGGAGTGGCGGGCTTGGCGGCAGGGGAGCTTCAGCATATCATGCACAGCTTGGAACCCTCACTGACATGTCACGACCCTCAAAAGGTTGAGAATTCCTGGCCTAGAGCAGGGGTCAGCAACCCAAAAGGCAAGAGCCACTTTAAAAATAATGTCAACAACCAGGTATTCTGAGAGCCCCGATGGGGATGGCCTCCAGGAAACTGGGGGAGGACAGGCAAGGAGCAGTACGTGATGCTTTGCATTACATTGGCTCATCAAAGAATCTGAAATTTGTTTTGCTCATTACAGGGATTCATTGACCTTAGGACGCAACACTCCTGCTGCCTGCCTTAGCCTGCTTGTAAAGAAGAAGTGTAAATTGTGGGATGATATGTTCTCTGAGCTCATACACTCCTCCGCAGTGATAGAAACTGACCTCAGAGCATGGCAGCTCTCCCAGTCTGAGAAATTGCCATTTCGTATGGAGGACAGAAGAGTGGCAGGGGTCCAGGACTGTGAAATGGGAGATCTCCCTGACATGCTGCAGTGCTTGGTTGAGCTCCAGGAAGAACAGCATTTGGACAGGGTCCCCCTCGAGGTCCTGGAGACTGCACCCCAAATTGTGGTATCCAGTCCCACTCACTGTTGATCAAGGAGGAGGGGGTCAGGGTGCAATATGTGGTTGTCGCCACACCACTGTGTGCAGGCAGAGCTTTGAAATGACCCTTGTAAGAGATGCAATGTCCAAGTCCCAGCCCCCAACTCCACCCTTCAACCCCCAAAATAAAGCATTTCCCAGCCATGTTCACCCCCTGAATCCATCACCCTATGCCATGAAAGCCCACACATCCACAAACCCCTGTCACACTCACTTTTTGCCAGGGCCCACCTAGTCAGCCCCCCCCATGCCCTCTGACACTGGGCCTGATCCTTGGCCTGCTGATGGGGGACCCTGAGCAATCCATACTCCACACAGCAGGGTCCTGCCCAGGGGACCCTGCTGTGCAGCCTCTCATCCAGCTCTGGGTCCTCCCTCCACCACTGTGGGCTTTTTTGGTCTGCATCTGGCTCAGGGCTCCTCTCTACCCTAATTTCCTGATCCCCTCCTTGCCACCAGGGACCTTGCAGCCCACAGCCAACTCTGGGCATATTTATCTCAGGGTCCTGCACCTACTGCCACCCCAGCTCTTTCCATTGCTGTTGGGGCCACTACATTCTGCAGTGCAGATCATGCTGCCTGAGCCAGAGAAGGAGAGGTTAAAATTTTCTCTGCCTTGGCTAGGTGATGCAGTGGCAGGGGCTGGCAGCTCTTCTCTGCTACTGGCAGATCTCAGCTTTGGACAGCAGTGACAGGCTGCAGTGCCAATTCATTGGAACAGGCAGCAGCTCCGGCCCCTTGGCAGGCCAGATCTGCCCCCCCCCCCTGTGGTGGAACTTTGACACCCCTGCAAATAAGCCTAGATGTGTTTGAAACACTGTCAGTAACACTGTGGAAGAGCTGCAGGATCCATCCCTGCAGCAGAGATACATAGCAGGAAAAGCATTTCCTGTATCTCTCTGAGAAGGGAAGGGGAGCAGGGCATTGCATCATGGGAGGACAGCTGACCTGCCAGAAGCCGCAGTGCTTTGTTGCATAGTGGGACACCTATCCACAATGCAACGCTTCTAAAGTGGGAGTAACAGCCCACAGTGGGAACACAAGCTGACAGAGCAGGGAGTGAGGTGTGGCCATTACCCTCTGGTTTTATTATTTAGATGGTTGTGGTGTTTTGGACTACCTAAGGTCATTGGGGTTGTCATAGTGATAAATGGGAGGGTTGTTTTAATGCTAGGGAAACCTGTTTGTCTGGTTCCCTCTCTCTCAGTTCTCTTTCAATAACGATTCCCTACACACCTCTGAATATGCTGCCTCTCATTATGGGATTATAATTCACCTAAAAATCTTACATCTGATGACAAGGATGGGATATGCGATGGAGTTGGCTATTCCCAACAATCCTGGCAACTGTGGAAACCAGAATGCAATGTAAGAAGCAAAACTTTTATTTACCACTTGCATGGGGGGTTGGGTTGTGAGTCTGAAAGCTGATTTGTTTGCCTAAGGGCTGGCTGGCTATTCTGAAAGCTGATCTGCCTGCTGTAAGTACAAGTGAAGAGATAAACAATAACCACAAGAGAGCAGCATGACTTTACTTAATACAACCCTCGAGACGTTTGATCATTTTTCAGATTTGTGGGAAACAGATACAGCCCGATTTCAAAATTTTATAATAGCAAATGATATAATTGATGAGAAGAAGGTACCAGTTTTTCTAACAGTTCCTGGAGTTAAGACTTACAGTTTAATATGTGATTTGCTTTATACAGAGAGGCCAGAGCAAAAACCTTATGGTGACCTAGTGGAAGTTCTGGGAGAAAATTTTTCCCCAAAGCCATTAGTAATTGCAGAGAGGTATAGATTCTACCAAAGGAACCAAGGTGAAGGTGAATCAGTTGTACAGTTTGTAGCAGCTCTGAAGAAACTGGCAGCACACTGTGACTTCAAGACGCTGTTAGAGGAAATGTTGCATGCTAGGCTAGTGCGTGGCCTGCACTGTGAATCAACACGGAAATGCCTGTTGACTGAAGGTCAACTCACCTTGCAGAAGGCTGTTGAGATTGCAGTCTCCATGGAACGTGTCATCCAAGACATGCAACAGATCAGGATTGTTGTGCAAAAGGTATCCCCACAACCTACCCACAGAGCACTGGGGAGATGGGAATGTTACTGGTGTGGGAAGCAGGGTCATCTCGCTTTGGAGTGCTGGTGTAAGGAACTACTGTGTTGACAATGTGGCAAGAGAGGGCACATTGACTGTGCCTGAAAAAAAACAGAAAGATGAACCAAATGGAACAGGCAGACCTGAGAAAAATGGGCAATTGGGTTCGGTGGACTAAGAAGAAAATTCTTCATGCTGGTCATCACAGTGACACTCAATCAGAAGATGAAGAGTCTGCCCATGTTTTGTCTATAACAGCTGGCCCACATAAATTTTGGATGACATCTGTGTCGGAAGGTAAACCTGTACACATGGACTTGGACACTGGTGCAGCCGTTTCATTAGTTTCTAACACTGTGTATGGGAAGGACTTTCGACATCCACCACTTAAGCTGACAACAGTTGTTTTGAAGATGTACACTGGGGAGACTGTTCCCCTGGTGGGTGCTACTGATGTGAAGGTAGAGCTCAATGGACAGACCACAAAGCTACCACTGTTTGTGGTGAAGGGTAATTATCCAGCCCTAATGGGAAGATCTTGGATCAGGAAAATTCAACTCAATTGGGCAGAAGTGCATCAACTGACTGAAGAAGAACTAAGTCTGTCAGTGGTACTAATGAAGCGTGCTGCTGTTTTCGGAGAAGACTTAGGCAGCATGAAGGGAATCACTGTGAAGTTAAATATGAAGCCTGATTGCCAACCAAAATGTTTGAAAGCCAGAAAGGTGCCATTTGCCATCTGACCCAAGGTGGAAGAAAACTTGGAGCAGCTAGTCAAGGAGGTAGCCTTAGTGCCATTACTCACAGCCAGTGGACGACACACATTGTCCCAATATTGAAGAAGGATGGCTCCATTCTGATTTGTGGAGATTTCAAGGTCACTGTCAACTCAGTGTTATGTGCAGAGCAACATCCTCTTCCCTGCATTGAGGACATCTTTGCAGGTTTGGCTGGAGGACAAAAATTTAGCAAGATTGATTTGAGTCAAGTGTACTTACAGATGCATGTTGAAAAAAATCTCAAAACCTGTTGACTGTTGTAACACATAAGGGGTTGTACAGATACTGTCATTTACCTTTTGGAATTACTTTGGCCCCAGCTTTGTCCCAGAGAGCAATGGACCAGATTTTGAGTGGTTTATCAGGAGTACAGTGCTAACTGGACAACATTCTGGTCATTGGCAAAAATGAGGAGGAACACTTTATGAACTTGAAAGCTACTCTTCAAAGACTGGAAGAGTATTGTTTACGTGTTCAGAGAGACAAATGTAAATTTTTCCAACTCTCGGTTGAATATTTAGGACATAAAATTGATGCTGATGGATTCCATAAGTCTCTGGCCAAGCTTAAGGCTATGGTGGATGCTCTACTCCCTCAGAACATAAGCCAGCTTTGCTCTTTTTTAGGGTTATTGAACTATTACAGCAAGTTTATTCCACAGTTAGTGACACTCCTGAATCCCCTACATGATCTTCTTGGGCCAAACAAGGTCTGGAACTGGACTGAAGCCTATGATGTTAAAATTAAGGAAAATTAAGGAAGTATGGGTTGGATAGGTGGACAATAAGGTGGATAGAGAACTGGCTAGATCAACGGTTTCAGCGTGTAGGAATCAATGGTTCCATGTCTAGCTGGCAACCGGTCACGAGTGGTGTGCCCCAGGGGTCGGTCCTGGGGCCGGTTCTGTTCAACATTTTCATCAATGATCTGGATGATGGAATAGACTGCATTCTCAGTAAGTTTGCGGATGACACCAAGCTGGGGGGACCAGTAGACACATTGGAGGGCAAGGACAGGATTCAGGGAGACCTAGATAAATTGGAACAGTGGGCCAATAGAAATCTTATGAGATTCAATAAGGATAAGTGTAAAATCCTGCATTTGGGACAAAAACCTGTTTGTCTGGTTCCCTCTCTCTCAGTTGTCTTTCAATAAAGATTCCCTACACAGCTCTGAATACGCTGCCTCTCATTATGGGATTATAATTCACCTAAAAATCTTACAATGGTGCCTAAGTGTAGACATACCCTAAGTCAGTGGTTCCCAACCAGTGTGCTGCGGCAACACCCAAAGTGTGCTACAAGCATCCCTGAGAGCTGGAGTTAAAGTTCCTTCCCTGCTCAGCCCAGCCATGTTGGCTGTGCGGGGCTGGGAAACGGCGGGGGTTAAAGTAAGGGGGAAGGCATGGAACACAGTTTTGGGACCCCTTATTTTTAGGCAGGAAGCCTTCCGCCCCCCCAACAATAGAGGAAGGCATCAGAATGCGGAGTTCCAGGGGTCCCCCTAAAATAGCAGGAGCAGCTGGAAGGCATCGTTCCAGTGGCTCCACCTTAGGCCCAGCCAGCAGAGAGCTGGAGAAGGTCGGGAGTGTGTGAATCTCCCCCTGCAGGGCAGAACAGCTTGTGTCAGGCAGCCTGCAGACAGCCCAGGTAAAGGTTTTGGGGGGGAGGGCTGCGAGGGGTTGTGTGGGGCAGGTGTGTGTGTGTGGGGCAGAGGTGGGGGGAGTGGATGTGTAGCAGAGGGTGTGTAGCTGGGGTTGTGGGGTGGCTGTTTGGTTGGGGGGGCGTAGGTGGGGGTGGGGTGGCTGTGTGTGTGGAGGGTGTGGCTAGGGGCTGGAGGCCTAGTTCTGGCCCCTGCAGTGATGGGAGGGTCCATCACAGACAGTAGGCAGCTGGAGGAGGGGAGGACGGGACCCAATGGGTTGGGAGGGAGCAGCAGTGGGGTGAGGATTTGCCTTGGGCGCAAGGAGCTACTGTGGCGAAGGGGGGAGTGGGACGGGGCTGCCGCGGCAGTGAGCGGCTGGGACCCGGATCTCCGGCCCAATTGGGCCGGAGACTGGAGGTGGGCGGGACCTGACAGACCCCAGGCACCAGCCCTGGGATTCGGGGCATGTGCCCTGGGTGCCCAGTGCCAGTGACACCCCTGGTGTGATGGGCACACAGACCCCAGAGCACTGCTGCATGTTGAGAGAAATTATTGTTTAATTTTGCCTTTGCTTGGGCTAATTGCTGCAAGATATAGGTTGTTTTTGCCAGGTGCACGTTATCAGCCTGTGAAAGTTCCCCAGTTATCTTTTTGTGAAGGTTCCCCTAACCCTATGCCTTCTTCACCTACTGCAAAAGCTGCCTCTGGATAGGGTTACCAGATACCAAAGCATGGAAAGGAGGACAGGAAAGTAAGAAAAAGACACTGCAGGACACATGGAGAAAATGTAGTATTAATGTAATATTCTTTTGTTTTTAGGGAGCCCTGGAATGCTTTCCCCTAAAAATAGCACGTTCTGGGGCATTCCAGCATACTTCAACCCCTGTAAATAAAAAGTTGAACAAAATCATGCATTTTTAAAATGCCTGCCCGACAGCGTACATGAAGCTAAAAAGGATGACATGTCCTCCTTTTGCCTGACATCTGGTAACCCTACTTCTGGAGCACCTTCAGGCTCAGGCAGTTTTGGCTCAGTCTGACTTTTCCATCTTTGCTATAGGCTGGGGGGGGGGGGGTCAGCACCCTGCCAAGCCTCCTCGGCTGCGTTCTGACCCCCACGTGTGGGATGGAGCTGGGCTCCTGAGGCAAAGCTGCCCATATCCAGATTATTACATGGAAATTGTCCAGCCCCTAGCACCCACCGCCCTGCTATGGCCAGGGTAGGGGGCCCTGGGAGCTGGGGCTGCTCAATGTGTGGGCAGGGTGGGTGAGCAGGAGTGGGGGCGGCGCCGAATGATGAACAAAGGCTCAACCGTCTCCACCAATCAGTGGGGCGGCTGCTGGTAGAAGATTGTGACGTGGCATTAGCACGGTTGCCAGGTGTGCACAGGGAGGGCGCCAATAACTAGCAATGGGGGGGGGGATCCTAAGATGAGCCCGGCAGGCTGTTAGCCTGCTCCCAGCCACCGATGGCGGATGCTCCGCCCGGTCCCAGCCAATGAATGTCATGCTTGTCTCTTCCAGCAGCTCCTGCCCCTCGGCAGCAGGGCAACAAGCCACCCGTGCATTGTAGGGGGGGTGCCGGCATTTGTAGGGCGCCAAAACCAGACCACGCCCTTGCGCTCCCTGATGACGTCATTTGTATGCACCGGCGTCACTCTGCTGCGGGGGGTGGCGGGGCACGGCGGGGATGGCACTGGGCCCGGGCTGCCTCCTGCCCCAGCTGGCTGCGTGCGCGGGGCTGCAGGGTGACTAGGGTGAGTGCCTGGGGCGTTGCTGCCTCCAAAATAGCTTCGGGGTTGGGCGGGGCCATCCCCGGGGGCGGGGCTATCACCTCGGGCCCCACTGTTTGCTGGGCGTTGTGGCCCAGGGGGCGGGCGTGCTTGTAGCTGGAGCTGTGCAGTAGGGTTACCAGACACCAAAGCATGGAAAGGAAGACAGGGAAGTACAAAAAGGAAGACATTGGAGGACACACACATCCAGGTCCCCTTCACCCACCCCAGCTACTGCCCCACTCCCCCAAATGCTTGCTCCATGGATCACCCAACTCCAGAGAAATCTGTCTAGCCCCTAGTTACTGTGTGAGATGAATTGCAAGAACAGCAGCTCAGGCATATGAAATTAATGGCTTAAGTATTTTTCATCTGCATATTAAAGTAACCATAAAGCCAGCCACTTTAAGGAGTCACAAAATGAAGTATTTCATATTTGCAGCAAGGTGCAAGGAGAATCACGCTGCAGAACTCCTATCCAGATTGATATTTTTACATTGTGAGATGCAAATGGAAGCAAACCTCCAATAAATTTAATGTAGTAGTTATGGACAAGTTTAAAATCAATTTTAACACAGTAAGTTCCTTCACAGAATTCACTCTCATTGTTTGACACACAGAGGGGCAGGCTGTTGACTACACGAAATCTAGAAGAATTTGAGGTGTTGGCTTCTAAAGGAAAAATAATCTCTGTGGCCAGTATTCTCCCCAGGACTTCAAATTAGGTGGGGTGTACAGGGAGGTTGGGGGGGGTGTAGGGGTGCTCACTAATTTGGTTTAACACTGTTACTAGCTGGCAACTGGGCCGGTGCAGGAGGGGTGTATGGAAATCCTTGTCTGTGGGTTGTTGTTAGCTTCAGTTTTGAGCCTCACTGCATAATATAAAAAAAAAACCAAACAGACAAGCTGTTTAAGTTTTACACAACAGAAAAGGAGAAATCAGAAGAAGTGAGAGCTACTGATTTTTATGTGCAGACCTGCCTAAAACATAACCTTGTACCTAAAATGCAAATTTCTAGAGACATCATATCCTACTATGTCTGCCATAAACCACCGATGGATATGTATCTATTTTATGACAACTGACATTTCCTGTTTACTTTTATGTGAAATACACATCAAATGGGGCAGGGGAAGTAGAATTAGGTGTTTGCCAACTATCAGATGCTCCATCCAAGAGGACAGCACTTATTCTTAGATGCAATGATCAGTTTTTTTCCTAAATATACCAAAAGAAACACTCTTCCTAAAAGTAAAATACAAGTAAGGACAGAATATATAAGTAAAAGGGAAAAACCAAGCTGCTTGTTTTCTCTGATTTGATAAACTACTAACAAAGGGACATATATTTCAATCCTTGCTCAATCAAATTTCCCACTGACTTGATCTAAAACTATAGGATCTGGCCCAGTCCAGAAGCTACTTTAGAATGTATAATACTTCCACATCAATGTATCTTAATAAAATTTAAGGATACATCTATAGCAGACTAATTTCATCTTAGAAAGGAGAAGTGAATTGAAAAATCACATTGAGGAAAGGAAAATCATATGCATTCAAATATCCTCACAATCTGAACTGAACTTTCCTTGACCTCTGCACAAAAGTTTTGTTCAAAAAGCCAACGTCCATTAGGAGGAACAAAGATCTGGCTTAGCTGAGTCATTAGAGCAGTGTTTCCCAACCAGTGTGCCATGACACACAGGTGTGCTGTCAGGCCTGAGCAGGTGTGCCACAAATTTTTTTGAAAAACTACTCAAAGACCTCTGGACTGGCTCACTGGCTCATGAATATTCATGAGTGCATTTGGAAACTATATGCTGGTGTGCCTCAAATTAATTAAAGAGAGCAAAGTGTGCCATAGCAGAGAAAATGTTGGGAACCACTGCCTTAGGGAACTGCTTTCCCCACATAAAAATAAAGGACATTTTCCTTGTCTTAGCCAGCATTTTAGAGAAATTGTTGCAGGTTTCTCCCACTTGACTTTGAACACAATGGGCCCAGGACAAAAGTCTGAACCAGCAGAGGCCCGGGAACAGGATTTTCTGATGAGAAGAGGGAAAGAGCTCTTGGTGGTACTCTTCTTCCTTCCTCCAGCCTCATGAACATTAATGGAAGGGTCATGAAAAACTTTCATTTAATGAACAAATCCAGTTTTTGGTAAAAGAAAACATCTTGGTAATTTTCTTCAGTTTAAAATAATTTAAAAACACATGATATTGTGCAGGTTTAATGCTGCATTCATTAATCATCACCCATTTCCGTGACATAATATGGCAATAACAGTTATATTAATACTACATTTTCTCCATGTCCTCCAACATCCTCCTTTTCAGACCACCCTGTCCTCCTTTCTGTGATTTGGTATTTTAACCTTTTTTATTGCAGGCCCCTAAAAATGCTAACAGCTGCAGTGTGGGCCCATGCGTGGACACCATCAAGCAGGACAAATAGCTTGATTTACACTTTATGCATCCCTGGGCACAGCATCTTCAGTGTTGCCCTCCCCCCACACCCTGTTCATGTTTCCTGTGCCAGGAGGGCAACGGTGGGAGTGGATGGGGGCGACTGACTTTGCTCCCTCCAGCTTGCTGGCTTGGCAGGACCCAGGAGAGAGGAGGAACGGCAGGGGGTGTGGCCAGGGTTCCTGTGGGGCCCTTAAATTGGCCATGGCTCCATTGACCCACAGGGGAATCCATCACCGTTTGGTGCCCCCAGACACACCAGCACCCCAGACACCTGCTGCTTGGCCCAGACCAAGGCTACCCATGGGGTGAGGCTGCGCTGTGGGGTCCCCCCTCTCCCATGCCACCTTGTGAGAAGGGAGGAGGTGGGGCAGTGAGACAGACAGCCAATCAGAGTTCACTTCCCCCTCATGGGGAAGCAAGGGGTCAGAGCCTCTGCCCCCCCTTCTGTCTGGCAGCTCTACGGGGTTGGGGGAGGAAAAGCCCCTGAATGTGGGGGTGTGCAACAACAGGGAAGAGGTTGGGAACAAAGCCCCTCTGCTCTAACCACTACAGCAGTGGTTCCCAGCCTTTTCTCTACTGCAGCATCATGGTACACTGCCATGCCAAATCATGAATATCCAAATTAACATGAATATTCATGAGCCATGGCACCCTGGTTTGGGGTTGCTGCCTATGGCTCCAGCTTACGGCCCCCCCACAGCCCCAGGCCAGGGCCATTTGCAGCTGCCATCTGTGGCTCTGGGTGACCCACCAGCTGGGGTCGCATGGCACTGCAGCCCACGGCTGGGCCTCTAGCTGGGTGGGGAATCCCTGGCTGGGGCTGCATGGGGCCACCACCTGCAGCAGCTGCTCTGGCTCCAGTGAACTCTCCAGCTGGGGCCACATGGGGCCAACCAGTGGACCCCCGGTGAACCACCTCCCCAGCCCTGGCCGGGACCACATGGGTAGGGTTACTAGATGTCAGGCAAAAGGAGGACAGGTCCTCCTTTTTACCTTCACGTCCTCCATCTGGTGGGCATTTTAAAATACATGATTTTGTCTGGCTTTTTACTTATAGGGGTTAAAGTATGCTGGAATGCCCTGGAATATCTTATTTTTAGGGGAAAGCATTCCAGGGCCCCCTAAAAACAGAAGAATATTACGTTAATACTACATTTTCTCCATGTGTCCTCCTTTTCAAGCTTTGGTATCTGGTAGTCTTACAAGTGGGGCCTCTGCTGGGGCTCTGACTCCGGGGACCAGGGACCTCTGCGTCCTACCCACTCCCCCCCTCCTGCTTTGGGAGGGGCTGGGGCAGGCTGGCCCAGGGGAGGGTCAGACCCCTGCACTGCGCCCCCCGCCCCATGCCAGGGACTGGGCGACCAGCCAAAAGGGCAGCCCAGTGCAGCGCTGCCGGTCTGTCGCCCGCCCCCCCAGCCATGTGCGCTGCTCTGGGCTCTGTTCTGGAGCAGTGAGGAGAGGGCAGGAGGCACTGCAGTCAGGGCGGGGGGACAGCGATACTGGCTCTGTGCTGTCTCCCGCCCCCTACCTGCTGCTCCGGAACGGAGCCCAGAGCAGCGTACGTGGCTAGCGGGCAGGGCACGGACCAGCAGCGCTGCACTGGGCTGCCTTTCTGGCCGCTCACCCACACCCTGGCATGGGGAGGGCAGTGGTGCAGCCGCACAGGGCCCCCCAAAGCACGGAGCTCTGGGCGGCCGCCCTGTTGCTTTACCCTAGGGATGGCCCTGCCGGCTCCCCCCCACCCTGGCCGGGGCCACGCAGGGCTGCCTTGGTGGATCCAGTTCCGGGGAACCCCACCCCCCCACCAGGACCACATGGGGCCTCTGCCATGGCTCTGGGTACTGGCAACCTCCCCAGCCGGGGCCACGTGGGGCCGCCGTGGCTCTGGGTCTGGGGAAGCCCTGCAGCCGAGACAGCTGCCTGTGACCACGGTGCAGAGATTTTTCCCATGGCACATTGGAGGAGTTGCTGCAACACACCAGTTGGGAACCACT
Organism: Podocnemis expansa; assembly: GCA_007922195.1. Taxonomy (NCBI): domain Eukaryota; kingdom Metazoa; phylum Chordata; order Testudines; family Podocnemididae; genus Podocnemis; species Podocnemis expansa. Next base: position 1,631,068 of record ML682100.1, read on the forward strand.
GCACTAGAGCTCACTCCCCTCCCGGGAGGCTGGTGTTAGAGCAGAGGTCAGCAGGCTTTGCTGATTTCTGTGCTGGCCCCTCCTCCTGGACTGTCAGCCAGTGTCAGTGACTCGCTCCACAGAAATAAAAGTGGTGGATCCCTGAAAATTTGGTGGCAGCTGTGGCTGGAGATTGGGGGCAGGGAGGGGGCACTTCCCTGGCATGCTGCTGAAAGGGATTTCTAGAAAAACGTCACTAAAACGAGGCACTGTGAAATATCTTCACTATTGAGTTTTATCACTTTTCCCTTGATTAAGTGAGGCTACATCTCAATTTTGCCTGCATTTCAATTTTACACTGAAAAGAGCCAATCACAGAAAGAAGCTGCCTGCAGTGGCTCTTCTTAGCAGCAGGCCTGGAGACAGAGGTTTCCAGGGATGCCGTGGAAAGAAGCTGACTGGAGCAGCTCCTCTTAGGGGGTCTTCAGGCATGTTGAGGAAAGAAGCTACCCAGCATGGCTCCTGGGTGGCTGTACACCATGGAAAGAAGCTGTTCCAGGCATCTTCTTTCCACACCATGCCTGGAACATTGGCATGGTGGGACCCTCCATGCCCCAGATGCCCTTGAAAGAAGCTGCCCGGTGTGGCTTTCAGTGGCAGGAGCCACAATGTCTGTGGGATTGTAGAGGGTGCCACATGCCACTCTGAATCGGCTCTCATGCCAATGTCAGCACACATGCTGGGGGTTGCCTACCCCCCCTGTCCTAGCTATAAATCCTGGCCCTTATTGCTGTCAACTGTACTTGGCCGAAGGTCTGCATGGAAATCCTGGGCAGGGGGAGTCAGGCAGTGTCTGAGACACAGAATGGTTTGGTTTTCCCCCACTAAAGAGAAGGGAAACTGCAACACGGAAGAGGAATTGGTGCACAGCGGTCCATGGAGTTGAACTCAGGACGCCTCAGCTCAGCCTTTATGTGCTAGGCACTGTTCCCTGTGACCTGCACCAGTTGTTAAGATGTTCCTCACTTGTTGCACTTTCCGCTTCTGTTCATGGGACAAGGTAACTGATGTCACTCATGGCACTGCAGTGGGATAACTGGCAAATCCTACCACCTCCCAGAATCACAGCTCGAGAGAGCCCCCACTCTCCATAGTGCCCCTTGCTGGGAAAGGTCAGCATTTCATACCCACACCCTAAAATTCACTAATCCATGTGATTTTTTCCTCCCTTCAGTGCAGTCAGCACCAGATGTCATAGCTCAGTTTGGGGAAGGACATCACCTTGAGCTTTCGCTTCCCATCCAAGCTTGGGATGGCCCTCCAGCGCCTGACCCTCACCTGGCAGAAGGAGCAGGATGGAGCAGAAACCCAAGTGGTTCATAGTTATTATTATGGGAAGGACCAGCTGGCAAGACAAGCTGAGGCTTATAGGAACTGGACATGGCTGGATCCAGAGGGGCTGATCCTGGGGAATGCATCCCTGATGCTGAGAGGTGTTCGCATCCAGGATGAGGGCGTCTATCGCTGCTATGTTTATTCTGAGCTGGGCAGCTCGTCTGTACACTGGGAGCTGATAGTGGGAGGTAAATGCTAGGTATGAGTCTGGCTAACTTAACATGGCTCCTTGGTGCCCTCAAGGGGTTGCAGTCTGCATGGCTTTGGGTCTCCTGCCAGTGGCTATAGCTTGCCTCACACATTATTAGCTTTCTCACAGTCAGAATTCACTAAAAGACCTTGTCCCTCTCAGCTTCCTGAGAATTTACTTTTCCCCACATTTAGTTCCTCAGTTATTTGTATCTGGCAGACTGGCACGCAGCAACACTATGTGGAGCTGATCTGCCTCAGATGCCAGGGGCATGGCTATGGGACGCTTCCCAGCTCCAAAGTCCCACAAAAACTTACTTTCAGTATACACATTTACGAATCACATCACATTTATTCTACATTGTATCTGATACTTTACAATTGGCTTGATTACATAGCAGGAACCAATCCCTGAGCCACATGCTCTGTTCATGTTTCAATGCCCTCTTTTCTTCATCTCTCCCTTCCTCACTTATTTCATCCCATGTTACTGGGCTCACAGTAAATAGAATCATAGGGTTGGAAGGGACCTTATAGGTCATCTAGTCCAACCCCCTGCCAGAGGCAGGACCACTCCCACTAAACCATCCCAGTCATGGTTTTGTCCACATAGAGCCCTGGATGTTCTCCCTCTTATCTTAGCTGGCTCAGACATTCTGTTTTTGTGGGCTCCTGACCTCTTGACTTATTTAGCACAAATCTTTGGTTTCCAGCCTGATGAGCTGTTTGCCTCCTTAAACCTGTCATCCAAAGAATGTCTCTGTATTAATGACATGCATTGGGCCAGGTCTCAGCTACACTAGCATCAGTGTGTTGCTGCGGCTGTTTTTTTCAGGTCAGCCAGATGCAGCTTGGGGATTAGACCCTCAGGTCCTGGGTTCAATTTCCACAGACAACCTGACATGACTATTTTAGTTAAAACATCACTAGGCGTAAGGGGCACTCATTGCTAACCAGTTACGTCCTAAGTCTGTTGGGAGAATCCCATGTGCTGAGAGGTTGAATCTGAGAGCTGGGGCCCTCAGAGCCTGATGTGAATCTTTCTGTGCTGAAGCTGCCCTGTAAATCCCAGCTGTTGCTTCCTAAGCAGCGGTAAAGTAAGCTGGAATGCACTGGACCAGCATTCCGGGGCCCACTATGTTTAGGGCCCAGCGTTTGGTGTCAGATTTTTTAAAATAGAAAATGGAGTCAGAACACTGCGTTCTCGGCCTACTGTTTAAAAATAGTGGGGGCTCAAAGGTAGTGTCCCGGTTCCATTTTCTATTTTTACGGGCCTGGAAAATGCTGAGCCCCTAAAAATAGCATGCCCCAGAAAGCTGTGCCAGCGCATTCTGGCAGGCAGGGCGCTGCCTCGGGCTGGGAGATTTTAAACCTCCTGCCCTGAGCTTGCTCTCACTGAGCATGCTCAGAGCCTCTGAGCATGCTCAGTGAGACCAGGCTCCAGGCTGGAGCCTCAGCTGGGGGCAGGGCAGTTCCCTACCAGCAGCAGCCAGCTGTCATTGTGGCCAGGTAAGGGGGTCCTTGGCGGAGGGGGTTGGGACAGGCGACCCAGCCCAGCAGGGAAAGGGCACGGGGGAGGGGGGTCAGCCCTGGGCAGCGGGGGATGGAGGTTGGGGAAAGGTTTAGGGGGCCAGGGGCAGTAGCCGGAGTGGGACGGGCGGTAGCTGGGGTGGAGGGTAGGTGTGTGGGGAGCATAGCTAGGGTGGGTGAAGTGGGCCTGGAAATTTAGGAGGTTTCTAGTGCCCACAAAATTATACTTTGACCCCTGTTCCTAAGGTACCTTCAGCAACTCCCTGTGAGACCTGCTCCAGAGTGGACTGTGATGCTGTCCCTGCAATGGTGTGTAACTGTGGTGACCCAGTTTGTCATCCTAACCCCTGTCTCCCTCTGCTTTGCTATGGGCAGTTTCTCAGTGTCCTTTGTGTTGCATTGCAGATGGATTCCAAGGGATTGCTCCACAGACAAAGGTGCCTCCTCTTTCTTTTAATAAATTTCAAAAGGACAGCTATGTTAGTCTAGTTCAGGGGTGGTCAAACTTATGGAACTCAAGAGCCACACAAGTTGATTATTAAACCTTCGAGAGCTGCACTGAGGCATAACCATATCTTACCTACTCCCAAATTGCTAAGTTTAAAATTCATTGAACACTTTAATTTTATTGTAAGAAAAGGGCAAATATTGATCCTGCTAATGTCAGAGTCTAATAATTACTTAAGGTTATTATGAAAACTAGGCCTATAAAGACTTATTTTACTAAGTCAGGCATTATAATACAAGAAAACAATGGACATAGATAATGGATATACAGCAAACTAGTACATGAGATAGAGTGCAGGACTCACATACAAAAATTTTGAGCACATGCACAAAAACAGCATATGTATTGCATTGAAACAATTTCATTTCTATGCCTTTGATACACTGTACTGCAGGTATGCTATTAACAGCACTGATATGTCTGAGCTGTAAATAGCAGTATTCTTTTCTTTCTGCTGAAAACTTACTGAAACCTACTGAAATCAATGTTCCCTCTAATGACTCGTAGACTGTGTGCACAATTTCTTTGTGAGCACCAGTATTAGCACTGTTGAATTTTTTTGTGCGCACTTTATTTTGTCGTGTGCTCAGGTTTCATGACCTGTGTGCGTGCGCACACACGCACAGCTTAGAGGGAACAGTGACTGAAATTGAATAGTTCATCTCCACTAGGCTCAAACCATGATACTTATTTCAGTTTTTCCCCAGCTACAGGAATAAAAGTATACTAGAAAATACAAGGGCACATGAGAAAGTGGGTTTCAGCATACTAGGTCAGGTGCTCATGTGGACCTCTGTTTATCAGAGAAATTGCCTTGAGGACCACCTCTCCTACCTTTGATGACTAGAAACTATTTCCTCTCACTGTGATTTTCTAATTTCCCTATGTCAGCTGCATAATACAACTGTGATTTTCTAAGAATTACAAAGGGGTAGCTGGGTCAGTCTAGTTCAGCAAAAGAAGTAAGGAGTCCTGTGGCACTTAAAGACTAACAGATTTATTTGTCACATGAGCTTTTGTGGGAGAAAATCGCACTTTATCAGATTGTCTCGCACAAAAGTTCATGTGATAAATAAATCTGTTAGTCTTTAAGTGCTACAGGACTCCTTGCTTCTTTTGCTGATTTCGGGAAATCCTTGTGTGAGCTTGGTCAGTGATCCAGGAAAAGCATAGTGCTTTCTATCAGAGGTAGCTTCTTTAATTATCAATATTGTGCTGAAAAGAAGATTACTTTGTATTAGTTGGTGAAGAGAGGCTGAGGTCTAGAAAGAAAAGAGTTAACTTTAGTTACACTGTTGCAGATTAGATTTAAAAACAAAACAGCACACAACCAATGGAAGTTGCTGATGTAATGGAGATCAGCATGGCTATGGCCTTAAGGGGCAGATGCTCGGATCTTGTAAATCAGTGTATACCAGTTTATATTACCTGAACATCTACTCATAAATTCATAAGTGTCTGAACTTTGTACAAGATTAAAAGCAGTTTTAATAGACTTTTCTGCTTCCCTGGACCTCCACCCTGCACATCCCTGGCTTCTGCCTCTTTGCTCCAGCCAGACCTGAGCCCCTCTCCCCCCTGTTCTCTCAGTCACTCTCTCTCTCACAGTCACACACACAAATGCGCCCCTTCCCCGGCAGCTGCCTCTCTGCTCTGGCTGGACCCTGGGCCCTTCTCCCTCCTGCAAACACACACACACAAACACCCCACCCCATCCCTCCCAGCATGTCCCTGGCTTCTGCCTTTCATCCCAAGTCAGACCGAGCCCTTCTCCCTCCTGCAAACACACTCTGCCCCAGCTTCCCCAGCAAGTCCATAGCTTCTGCCTCTGCTCCAGCCCAAAACCTGTCCCCAATCCCTTTTCTCTCCCTCCCTCTAACAGCACCCCAGCCCTCACTGCATGTTCCCCCAGTGCGGTCCCCTTAACTCCTTATCTGACCAGCCAGCCGATGCTATGCTTACACGACCTGCTGCTGCTCCGCCTTATGCATTCATCTGAAATATGCTCAGGGAGGGTGGAGATTTAAACTGCCCCCCAGCCCGGTGCTCAGAGGAATGTGTCTAGGATCAGTTAGGGCTTGCGGTGGCAAGCTGCACTTTTTCATTGAAGAGCCGCAGTTTGGCTACACCTGGTCTAATTCAGCAAAACAAGCAAGGAGGTCTGTGGCACTTAAAGACTAATGGATTTATTTAGCACATGAGGTTTTGTGGGAGAAAATCCTACTTCATCAGATGCTTTGAAGATTGGGGAACTTACAGAATGGAAGGAAAATAAATTCAGGTAAATGTAAGTCATGGGATCAGGTCACACTGTTAATAGCAAAGCAAAGCAGTTGTTAAGATTCAGACACTGGGAAACAGCATATGGAGGAAGGTGAGGTCAAATCACCTGTTGTAATGGGAAAAGAATCCATAGTCACGATTTAATCCTGCTTTCACACAATTGAATCTGCTTATCTGTTCCAGTTCAGTTGTTTCTCTTTGAAGTCTTGATATCTTATTGACTTGCTTGAGCACAGCTGTTAACAATCAATCAACAGGGTGATTAGGGAGATTGAACTGTTCAGCCACTGTTTTTTGAATGTTGTGATTTCTGATGTCAGTTTTGTGCCCATTTATTCTTTTGCACAGAGACTGTCCTGTTTGTTCAATGTGTAAGGCAGAGGGGCATTTCTAGCACATGATGGCATAAATTACACTGGAGAATGAGCAGATGGATGAGCCTTTGATGGAGTAGCAGGTTTGATTAGGTCCTGAGATGGTGTCTTTTGTGCAGATATGTGGGCAAAGTTGGCAGTGTGGTTTGTTGCAGGGATATGTGCCTGCTTTAATGTTTCTGTTAGGTCTGTAGTTGCTGGTGAGTATCTGTTTAAGGTTGGGGGATATCTGTAGGTGACGAGGGGTTTATCTCCCAAGGCTTTAGAGAGTGAGGGATCATCTTGTAGAATTGGCTGTAAGTCCTCTCTGCTGTTTCCCAGTGATAAATAAATTTGTTAGTCTTTATATGTCACAGGACTCCTTGCTTGTTTTGGTCTTTTAACAAGTTTCCTCAATGCCCTTGGGTCAGATGATTGGCCCTGTCCCACAGTGGGTGTGATTTCCCTCACTTGAGTCAAATGAGCGTTGTCTTATCCAGTGCTTAGGCCAGCCCAGTGTTCCTGAAGGCCTGCCTCTCCAAGGCGTGGACCCTCAGCTCTGTTTTTCTGAGTCCATCCAAGCCTTGGGAGACGCACATTTGGGGACACAATGGCAGAGTGTCTTCACTGTACATATATGACATTACAGGAAACATGCTCCCATAACAGTAATTTTCAGTATGTCATGAGCATTCCAAAAACACCGTACACAACATACTTTGCACTGGACAGTATATTTACACTGTGGGGCAATATGAATGATACACTGATCATAACCCAAGGGTGTACATGGGGTGCAGTGTATCACTTCAGCTCAGTCCAGATTCACAACCCAGCCCAGAAGAGTCCAGTTCTGAACCACTTCCCTAAGTGCTCTCATGTTTCTCCCTCCAGCCTCATTCAGTGAGCCCCAGCTGACTTTCAGTCTGTCCAGTACCAGGGTCACACTGACTGTCCACACAGGGGGTGGCTACCTTGCAGCCACGGTGCGGTGGCTGGACGAACTGGGTGGAAACATCACAGCAGAAGGTGCCACGGAGCAGCAGGTGGATGAACAGGGGCTCTACCATGTCACCAGCTGGATCATGGTGCTGCCTGCAACCCACAACACCAGGCTGACCTTCCTACTAACCCCCCATGTGCTGGGAGCACCAATCAGCTGGCCCCTGAGAATGGAGTTGAGTCCAGGTGAGCCAAAGGGGCAGGGAGGTTTGGAACTTAGCCCCTGGGGGGGCAGGGAGTCCAAAGGTGAGGGGAGGACCCCATCCATGCACCACACCAAGGATCACCCCTTTCAGTTTATTCTCCCTCCACCCTAAAACTGACCCTTCTGCGCTTGCTGCCCCCCTGCCCCTTTCTGTGATCATTTGCCCCAGGTACCATGACGACCCTGCACTGTGTCACTGCCCGACCCTCTCCTTCCATTGCAGGACTCCTGGGCTCCTTGGCCCCCTGCCTCAGGTGCCATCTGCCTGTTGTCTGTGCTGCCTGGCTCAGCATCATCCTCCTGGCTGTTGCATTTCTCTATGGTTCTAGCTAGGGTCCGACCACATCCTGCTCTTGGAGGAAAGACAAGAAGGACGAGAGAGAGGGCTTGTGCCCAATCCCAACTGGCCCCAGGTCAGAACAAGCCACCACAAGCTCCCAGCCAGGACTGTGTTCTAGAAGATCAGCTGGGGCACAGCTAGAGCCACAAGGAGCAAGATCTACACTATACGGGCTCCATCATCTCTCAGAGACTGAACCCTGGAGAAGGTAGGACAACCCCACTGTCCTGGCTATACCATCCAGCCAGGCTCCTCTGCTTGGTTCCCTTAACCTTGGTCAACAGCGATAAGACCAACCTCATTCTCTAGTGTAGCAGCATCACCACAGGGCATCCAGGCTCCTCCCATCACCCGGAGAATCAGGAACTTTCCAAGGCCTTTGTTTTCCATGCAGGGTTCCCAATGCACCCCCACCCCAGCAGTTCCCTTCCTGGGTACCAAGAAGCAGTTGAGGAGAACAGTTTTTCTCAGTCCTTCCCTGTAAGGTCTCAGACCTTGGTTTTTTGGCTAAGCTTAGGCCCAGGGGCATTGCTGCACCCCCCAAAAATATTCAGGGCACAGAGGCCCTGCCCCTCCATGCATCACCAGCCCCAATCTGGCCCCACGCTGATCTGACTGCTCCCCTAGGGCTGTGGAACCAGAACATGGACTGAGCAGGTTGGGCCAGGCCACACCACTAGGCTGAGGCAGGTGTCAGCCCTGCCCTGCTCCACCCTAGGCTATGTGTCTGGGAGCAGGGCGGGAAATTTAAAATGGCCCACCAGTTCCAGCTGCTCGGCAGGACTTGGGGCACTGCTGTGCACATTTGGGGCACATGCCTCCTGTGTCCTATAGAAGTGATGCCATTGCTTAGGCCTTGTTCTTGGGCTAAACAGCAACAGCCATATGAGAAGGCAGCTGTGAGCTATGGAGCATGTGTCACATCTTCACATTCCTGAAACCACTTCAAAACAATGTAATATCAGGCTGTTGAGAAGGTGTTGTTATCCTAACGGTTCTTACCACCACCAGATAAAGAAACAATTTTTAGATGCTTAATAAAAACATTGTTTGACAACTTTGTCTGGAAAGGCATCGCTTACCAACAGTTGTGGCTATAAAATCAACACTTCTTATTGTTTTGTCTTTATGGTACCCACTTTCCTATTGTGTATCTAAATTATTTCTGTCTCGTTCTTTAACTGCTTCTGTCTGTTGCATAACTAAATGATTAATTAAGGTGGTCAGGTCTGATTGGTTAAAGAATTATTTTGCATATTGTTAGGATAGGTCAAAGAATTATCTTATAATATGATTGGTTAATGTATTGCTAAGCAGGACTCGAGCTTCACTATAAAACGGGTCCAAGAGGGAGACCACCAGGAAGAAGGAGGAACAAGAAGGAAAGAACTGAAGAAAGAAGGCTCCATCTCTGAGACACTGCCCAAGATCAGAGCTGCTAGAATCCTTTGCGTCTGAGATGCACAGCAATCAGGATCCAGACGAGACTGACCTTGTCTGCCCAATAAGGAAAGTCTGCCAGCTTCATCAGGGCCCTACAAATTTGAGAAAGGTGACCCTCAGGTTAAAGTATAATTTGGTGGGCCCCCCTCTGGCACAGGTGGGCCCACCAACTCCCATCCCCAGAATCCACCACCTGCCCCAGTGCCCACTCCCAGGCCTTACACTACGATGCCATTTTTCGGATTGAGGGAGAAGGTTAGAGACAATACAGAACTTCACAAAACACTGCAACACATAAACACAAACACCCAATATTTACCACACCTTGACATTGCTCTCCAGGTCTTTAACAGCTGTTCAAGTAACTATTTAAAACCGACAATGGACCCTGAGGGACTGGTACTTTAAGGAACCAATGTTAGGTTCTCAGTTAGACCATCCAGCCCAGTGACTCCCAGACAAAAACTAAAATCAGAGAAAAACCGGTACCATATGGACCATTAACTGAACTTAGTGATGGAGCTTCTCCTCCCAGCTGGCCAGGCGAGGGGTATCGCTCCTTCCCTTATGGAAGGTGGGGAGTGCCTTAGCTTGGCTGGACCCTGGGCGACATAGCAGGCTCTTTGCCTACCACTCCTCTGACTTGTCCAGGTGTTTGTCTCATTTTTTTATTGACAAAAACCACACTGATGTAGCCTGTATCTCACCCC
>ML682100.1:1641014-1709698 GCA_007922195.1 Podocnemis expansa
GCTCAAGAGTCAAGAGACCAGATCACTTTTTAGAGTTAATCACTATTTATGTAACTTTTATTGTAATTATATACAATAGCCACTAGATGGAGGTGCTTTAACTATAAATGTGAAGTCTCAATACATAAACTCTTATCAGCTAAGTAAGAAAGGAATCCATTAAGTGCTGCAATTATAACAGTTAAAATAATTCTATTTCTCTAAGGCATTGCAATATTTTCCAAGTGCAGATTAATAATCCAATAAACAGGAAATATATTATAATAACACAGAACAATACTTACCCCTACCCCGGTACCTAACCCTGAAGCAAACTCTTTACCCCAGTCTTGGTTAGTACCATTTTTTGCTTCTTAGCATATCTCGTGCAAGCTAAACTTAATTCTATGATAGGAAAGGAGTTTCACAATCCATGTGTGAAAAGCAAATGCAGCGCACAGGAGGGGTGTCGCTGGCGCTGGGCACCCGGGGCATGTGCCCGAATCCCAGCGCCAGTGCCCTGGTTCTGGCACCTCCCCCAGTCTCTGGCCCAATCGGGCTGGAGATCTGGGGCCCAGCCGCCCGTGGCCACGGCAGCCCCCTCCCCAGCTGGGGCTGAGGGGCCCAGCCACCTGTGGCTGCTTCCAGCCCCATCCCCAGCTGGGAATGCAGGGCTCAGCCGCCTGCGGCGGCATGCAGTGGCTTCTAGCCCTGTCCCTGGCCAGAGGGCATGGCCTGTGGCCAGGGGGCATGGCCTGCAGGCCTGGGGTGGGGCCTGGGGCCATGCCCTGGATCCCTCCCTGGGGCAGCGATGCCCCTGGCACCCAGGACTTCCAAGCGTGGACTCGAAGAGGTCTGGCTTGTAGCCGCCAGGACAAGCCTTATGCTACGGTGCCCTTTTTTGGATTGTGGGAGAAGGTTAGAGACAATACAGAACTTCACAAAACTCTGCAGTACATAAACAGAAACACCTAATATTCACCACACCTTGACATTGCCCTCCGGAAGGTCTTTAACAGCTTTTCAAGTAACTATTTAAAACCGACTATGGACCCTGAGGGACTGGTACTTTAAGGAACCAATGTAGGCTCCCAGTTAGACCGTCCAGCCCAGTGACTCCCAGACAAAAACCAAAATCAGAGAAAAACCAATAGCCTATAGATCATTAACTGAACCTAGTGATGGACTGTCTCCTCCCTAGCTGGCCAGACAAGGGGTATCGCGCCTTCCCTTATGGAAGGCGGGGAGTGCCTTAGGCTGGCCGGACACTTGGCGACGTAGCAGGCTCTTCACCTACCACTCCTCCGACTTGTCCAGGTGTTTGTTGTGTCTTTTTATTGACAAAAACCACACTGACGTAGCCTGTATTTCACCTGCCTGGGACTTTCTTATCTGATTTGTCCGGAAAACAGACTTCCAGTTGTTGCGCTTCCCCTTTTCCTTGGCCTTGGTCAGCTTGAACCGGTATTAGGGGGTTTTTGCAGCCGGTGGATCTTCTGGAGGACAAGGCCATTAACACGGCTTCACTTCTGCTCAAACAGTATTTTACACGCAGGCCGGAGTTTGGCCATTTATAATTTCCTCCTCTTACTTCACACCCTGCAGTGGGAGATTCACAAAATCCCAGCCTGCAGCAGCTCTCTGCTGCCTGGGCTTAAGGTGGAACAAGGTTTAAGGTGGAGCCACTAGAAATCATGACAACCTCTTAGGTACTTGAAAAGTGTTAGTGTATCCCCTCTCAGTCTCCTCTTTTCCAGCCTCAACAAGCCCAGCTCTTTCAAAATTCCTTCATAAATTAAGTGTTCCAGACCTCTAATCATTCATGTTGCTCTGCTGTGGACTTTCTCCAATTTCTCTACATGGAAGAATTACTTTTTATGTCTTTCTTACAGTAGTCCTGTTAATACATTCCAGAATGGTGCTTGCTTTTTTTGCAACAGCATTACCCTATTGACTCATATTTAGCTTGTGGTCTACTATGACATGCAGATTCATTTCCACAGTACTCCTTAGGCAGTCATTGCCCATTTTGTACGTGTGCAGTTGATTGTTCTTTCCTAAGTAGAGTACTTTGCACTTGTTTTTATTGAATTTCAGTAAATGAGAACAGCCCCTGAAGTAACCCTGAAAGTGGACCTGTTAGAAACACATCCCAACTTTATTTAAAAATGGTGGCTGATGGAGAATCCACCATGGCCCTTGGGACGTTGATCTTACAAAATGGTGACGCCATTTGCAACAGACTAGCCTGTCTGCCTTGGCTGTCAGTCAGTTCAGCGGAAGGTGAATTACAAGGGCTAAGCTTGCCCCAGGACAGATCTATAGAGTTCAGGAGTGGCTGTAGCTGCCCTGTACAAAGCAAAGGCTGATTGCCTGGTGTTCCTGATTCACAGCCCAGGGCCCAACCTCCGACGTATTCCCCAGGAGGCTGGGCCTGTTGTAGCCTTTGCCCACTCATGGAATTGACACTGTGAGTGCACAAGGGTCTCAGTTCATCTCTCAGCACTAGCCTCTGGCTTCCCCCACAGCAGTGTCTTGGGGGCAGGCCTGTTGTTGGGGTGATGCTGGCAGTGAGGACTTGTCTGTAGGGGGTAGGCAAGACAGTAATGTTACGACAGTAGGTATGATCAGTGCCAGGCAGAGACCCAGCAAAGGGACCTTACTGCCTCCCAGCCCTGCAATGAGAGAGGAAAGCTGAAAAGATGCTGGTAAGGAAAGACAGAAAAGGCTGAGGGCACAACAGAGCAGTTTGCAGCTCTGCCACCAGATGTATTTTAAAGAAACCCTGCTAAGGGCACAGAAGGATACCATTCCGATGAGCAGGAAGAACAGCAAATGTGGAAGGCACCCAGTGTGGCTTAACAGAGAACTCTGCACTGAGCTAAAGCATAAAAAGGAAGCTTATGAGAAGTGGAAGCTTGGACAGATGACTAAGAAGGCATATAAACATATTGCTTGGGACTGCAGGGATAAAATCAGAGAGGCCAAAGGACATTTGGAGTTGCAGCTAGCAAGGGATGTGAAGGATAACAGGAAGGGGTTCTACAAGTATGTCAATAACAAGATGAGGATCACGGATGGTGTAGGTCCCTTATGGAATGGGGCAGGTTTCCTTGTGATGGAGGATGAGGAAAAAGCTGAAGTGTTCAATGCTTTTTTTACGTCGGTTTTCACAGGCAGGGCCAGCTCCCAGCCCTCTACACTGGGTATGACAGATTGGAGAGAACAAGAGAGGCCCTTGGTGATGGAAGGTCAGGTTAGGAACTGCTTAAAGAAGCTGAATGTGCACAAGTCTATGGGGCTGGATGAATTGCATCCGAGGGTACTGAGGGAGTTGGCCAATGAGACAGCAGTACTGCTGGCCATTATCTTTGAAAACTCATGCAGAACAGGGCAGGTGCCAGAGGACTGGAAAAAAGCAAATATAGTGCCTATCTTCAAGAAAGGGAAAAAGGAGAATCCGGGGAATTACAGACCTGTCAGCCTCACCTCAATCCCTGGAAAAATCATGGAGCAGCTTCTCAAAGAATCCATCCTGAAACACTTGGAGGAAAATAGAGTGATCAAGAACAGTCAGTGTGGATTCACCAAGGGTAACTCATGCCTGACCAACCTCATTGCCTTCTATGATGAGATGACTGGATTTGTGGATGCGGGAAGAGCTGTTCATGTGATATACCTCAACTTTAGAAAGGCTTTTGATATGGTTTCCCACAGCATTCTCATCAGCAAGTTAAGGAAGTATGGGTTGGATGCGTGGACTGTAAAGCGGATAGAGAGCTGGCTGGATCAACGGTTTCAGCCAGCAGGAATCAATGGCTCCATGTCTAGTTGGCAACCAGTAACGAGTGGTATGCACCAGGAGTCAGTCGTTGGGCTAGTTCTGTTTAACATTTTCATTAACGATCACAATGATGGGATAGATTGCACACTCAGTGAGTTTGCAGATGACACCAAGCTGGGGGGAACGGTAGACACTCTGGAAGGCAGGGACAGGATTCAGTGAGACCTTGACGAATTGGAGCAGTGGGCCAATAGAAATCTCATGAGGTTCAACAAGGACAAGTGCAAAGTCCTGCACTTGGGATGGACAAACCCCATGCAGTGCTACAGGCTGGGGAGCAATCAGCTACGTAGCAGCACTGTAGAAAAGGACCTGGGGGTGATGGTGGATGGGAAGCTGGATATGAGTCAGCAGTGTGCTCTTGCTGCCAAAACGGCCAATGGTATACTGGGCTCCATCAGAAGCAGCGTTGCTAGCAGATCGAGGGATGTGATCATTCCCCTCTATTTGGCATTGGTGAGGCCTCATCTGGAATACTATGTCCAGTTTTGGGCTCCCTGCTACAAAAAGGACGTGGACAAATTAGAAAGAGTCCAGTGGAGGGCAACAAATATGATCAAGGGCTAGAGCACAAAATTTACCAAGAGAGACGGAAGGTACTAGGCTTATTTAACCTGCAAAAAAAGAAGACTGAGGTGGGATTTGATAGCAATCTTCAACTATTTGAAGGGATGCTCCAAGGAGGATGGAGCTTGGCTGTTCTCCGTAGTAACAGAGGACAGAACAAGGAGCAATTGTTTCAAGTTACAGCTGGGGAGGTTGAGGCTGGATATTTGTAAAAAAACTTTCTTACTAGGACTGTGGTGAAGCATTGGAATGGGCTACCTAGGGGGGTGGTGGAATCTCCATCTTTGGAGATGTTTAAGGCCCGGCTGGAGAAAACCCTGGCTGGGATAGTTTAGTGGGAGTGGTCCTGCTGTTTTGGCAGGGGGTTGGACTAGATGACCTCATGAGGTCCCTTCCAACCCTATGATTCTATGACAGCAAATGTGCAGCCACGTTGGGCCTCATCTATCCCAAGGGCAGGCCTTGACAAATCTGTTTCTGATTGCCAGGGTGAGCAGTTTTAGTAGCCTGGAGCCTAGCTCCACTGCAGAAATGTAATGGAGGAGTGCCCTTTGGCAATCAAAAATAAAACTGCCAGTACCTAGCTGTGACCCAGTTTTGTCCAACTGTCCCAGGGGCACCCCTAGACTAGCTCAGAGGGGAATCCTGGCACAGCCTAGGTTGAGTCCAAAGCAGCTGTTGGTGGGGCTTCATGAGGAATAATCTGATTGATTGTCCCAGGTAGCCCTGGGCTACACCACAGAGTCTTGCAGGTGCCCCTTAAACCTGATCTGCAGCTCTCTGCTGTCCAGCACTAGGCTGCCCACCTCACCCAAACAGCTTAATGCTCACCTGCACAGTCTCCTGCAATCCCACACAGGTTGGCCAAGATGTGGCTAGTTGTATTCACTGTAAGTTCTGTAGTTTCCACAGTTCTGCCCAGCTCAGAATAAACATAGCAGTGATAGATGCCCTGGTCCTGGGTGCGGATGCCCTTCAATGTCAGGTGCATTTCCCTGGGTCAGCCCCTCTAGATCCAGCTGGGTCTGGTTCCTGTACGTCTCAGCCTGTTTCACCAGCTGGTCCCTCCCATAATAGTAGCTATGAACCACTAGGGTCTCCGCCCCCGCCTGCTCCTTCGGCCAGGTGATGGTCAGGCGCTGAAGGCCCATCCTGGGATGGGATGGGAAGAGGCAGCTCAGGGTGACGTCATCCCCAAACTGACCTGTGATGGGCAATGCCACTGTGAGGAGTCTTGAAAGGGAAACAGAGTTGGAGCAGACATGCCTGCTGGACTCCCACTCCATGTCCCTCTGGTAACCAGACCAGAGATCCTTGCTGTAACCAGGCATCACAATTTAGTTGAGAAATGGAAAAATGCAGGCACAACAGCAGTCACTGGGAAAGGCAAGAAGAGAACATAGGAGTCCTGATTCCCAGCACCTGTTGCTCCAACACCAGACTCCTAGGTTCTATTGCTACTCTGTGAGGGAAATGAGGTCTACTGGTTAGAGTAGGGGGGTGGGCTTTTTTCTCAACCTTTTCACTGTTGTTGCATACCCCCACATTCAGGGGCACTTTCTGCCCCAAACCCTAGTGCTGCCAGACAGAAGGGGGGGCAGAGGCTTCCCCATGAGGGGGAGTTGAACTCTGATTGTCTGTCTGTCTCACTGACTCACCTTCTCCAGGGGCAGGGCAGCCTATCCGAAGTCAGCTTGCCTCATCTACTTCTCACTGGGTGGCATTGGGGGGGTGGGGGAGAACCCCACAGCACAATCTCTCTCTGTGGGAAGCCTTGGTCTGGGCCAAGCAGGGCCGGATATCCAGTGGGGCATAGGAGTCAGGTGCCAGGGGTTCTGGTGTGCCCAGGGGCACCAAACAATGGATTCCCACATGGACTAATGGGGCCATGGCCAATTTAGAGGCCCCACAGGAATCCTGGCCACACCCCCTGCCCTTCCTCCTCTCTGCTGGGTCCTGCCAAGCCAGAAAGCTGGAGGGAGCAATGGGGAGCCAGCCAAGTCAGTCACCCCCATCCACTCCCACCGTTGCCCTCCTGGCACAGGAAACATGAATGAGGGGGGGCAACACTGACGGTGCTGTGCTGAGGGGTGCATAAAGTCCTGGGGCCATGCCTTTTTGCCATGCTTGATGTTGTCTGCACAGGGACCTAGACCACAGCTGAGGTTTCTTGGGGGCATCATCAGTTGGCATTTTTAGGGGCCTGAAATAAAAAAGGTAAAACCCCAGAGCTGGGGGGGAGGGGGCAGCAAAAGGTGCCCCAGGGAGCTGGTTCCACATGCTCTAGAGCCAGAGCTGGGCATATCCAAGCCCCCAGCATGGGGGATGGAAACACTTTGGAGATGGGGTGGGGGGGAGCAGACAGACTGGACAGCAGCACTCACCTGAGTCACCCCACAGCCCTGCACACACAGCTAGCAGGGGCAGAAGGCAGCTGGAGCCCACCGCCATCCCTGCCAAGGGGCAGGAGCAGCTGGAGGAGACAAGCATGTGAGTCCATTAGCTGGTGCTAGGTGGACATTCACCACCGGCGGCTGGGACTGGGCAGAGCTTGCTAACAGCCCCCTGGAATCCCCCTAGGATCCCCCCCATTGCTAGTTATTGGCCCCCTCCCTGCACACACCTGCCGACCACGCTAATGCCAGCTCACACTCTACCAGCAGCCGCAGCCCCACTGATTGGTGGAGACGGTTGATCCTTTGTTCATCGTTCAGGCCCTGCCCCTACTCCTGCTTGCCTGCTCTGCCCACAGATTGAGCAGCCCCAGCTCCCAGGACCCCCTACGCTGGCCATAGCAGGGCAGTGGGTGCTAGGGACTGGACAATTTCTGTGTAATAATCTGGATATGGGCAGCTTTGCCTCAGGAGCTCAGCTCCATCCCACACGTGGGGGTCAGAACGCAGCCAGGGGAGGCTTGACAGGGTGCCGACTCCCCCCCAGCCTATAGCCAAGATGGAAAAGTCAGAGTGGGCCAAAACTGCCTGAGACTGAAGCAGCTCCAGAGGCAGCTTTTGTGGTAAGTGAAGCAGGCACCACCAGCCTGAAGCCCCTACCCTGCCTATGCCAAAAGCTGCATCTGCCTTGGAAGAATAAATCCTTGGGGCTGGGGGAGGCTGGGTTGCAGGAGTTGGACAGGGCCAGTGCAGGAGCCTATAGAGGACCCTGCAATGGGCCTTTGCCTAGGGCCCTTGTTAGCCTCAGGCTGCCAGTGAGGAGCTCCACTTGTTTTATTTTCTCCCAGAGCAGGACTTGACTCCCATTCAACAATCCATATGAAACTGCCTCACTAGCTCAACCATCAGACGTGTGCTGAAGGGAAAGTACTGCAGGGGGGTCAGGTGCTTCCCACCCACCCATCACCCTCAGGCGCTCAGCTTCAGACATCTGCCCTCCCAAGCCACCCAAATGCAGTACCTGAGGCGACACCAAGCAGGTCCATCTCCAGGTGATGCCCAGGAAACCTCTATGGGTGGTCATGCATGACACCAGCCACTTCATCTTCTGCTATATGCTGTTCCCCAGTGTTTGAATCTAAGCTACTGTACTGACTGACCTGATCCCAGGGTCACCTCAACCCATAAGCAAATGAGGCCCTCGCCTGGGGTGTCATTCACTTAAGGGGAGGCTGCGGCGCTGCACTGGGGACAGGGTGGGCCTGGCCAAAAGCTGAACCCTGCCATTCCTGCCCCTCTCCAAACCAGTCGCTCTCCTCCACAGGTGAAGCAGGCCAGCCTACGGGGCGGGCCCAACTTGCTTGACCTGCCTCTGGGCTGGTCTGCCTTGCTCCTGAGAGGGCTGTTCCCTGGCCTGATGGCAGGGCAAGTTGGCCTGGAATTCCACTCCTCACCACCCCCCATGCTGGGAGGGAGGGGGATCAAAAGCAAGCTTGTGCTGACCCTGCCTGACCCTACAGCTTACACTTCCCTGCATTTATTTTCTTCCCATTCTATAAGTTCTCCATTTTCAAAGCATCTGACAAAGTGGGATTTTCTCCCTTGAAACTTCATGTGACAAATAAAAAGTACCACAGCACTCCTTGTTTGTTTCCTTCACCCTCATGGCTCACCTAACACCAAGTGACAGGACCACTGCACTCTGGTTCTAATGCCTACCAGGTGTATCAGCTGGCAGCTCCTCCACAGATCCCTGAGCACAGGTGCATACATTCCCTCAACACCAGGCCCATCTGCAGGCAGGAGATCTCAGCACACATCACAAGGCATGTCAGCCAACAGTCCCCCCATACTCCTGCTGAGATTGCAGATACACTTGTCCTCCACCTCCCAATCTGTATGTCCCCGTTCCTGGCCACAGTCAGAGGACCTCAACTGCCTGCTTCTGGAACTTGCCCTGGGCCCAAGGAAGCTGGACGGACCTCTCCCTCAATTGTACCTCCAGGCCAAATTCCTCCAGATGGTGCCCACTGACTCATCAGACAAGCAGCAACAGAAGTCCTCCCCTTGCTTAGCCCCGTCCGGCTCTCCCTCTCCAAGTTTTAACTTTTGCTCAGCTCTGATTTTTCACTTGTTAGCTCCATTAGGCTCAGTCTAATGTCTCCTCCCCTTGGATTCCAGGATGCTCAAGCTAAGAGGGCCTTAGCCCATGCATCTCCTGCTACCCGCACTAGGGCTCACCCATCACATGCATTGTACTATGACAGCATCCATCTAGTGCATAGGCAGACAATCCCTGGCACATGTACCTACAAGTGGCACAAGAGCCTATTTGGAGCAGTATACAGCAGATCTGCAATGGCAGAGAACTTGTGGCTCCTGCCACTGAAAGCCACTCCAGGCAGCTTCAGTGCAGAGGGTTCCCACTGTGCCCACATTCCAGATGGCGAAAGATGATGCCACTCTTGGTAGTTTCTTTCCTTAGCAAAAGGAGCTGTTCCAGTCAGCTTCTTTCCATGGCATCCTTGGGAACCCCTGTCCCCAGGCATGCTGCCAAGAGGAGCCACTGCAGGCAGCTTTTTTCTGCGAGTGGCTCCTTTCAGTGGCATGCCAGGGAAGCACCCTCCTCCTTGCCCCCAACCTCCAGCCATGGCTGCCACCAAATTTTCAGGCAGCCACCACCTTTTTTGTTTTTCCCCTGTGGACAGAGCCACTGGCACTGGCAGACACTGAAAGAGCATGGGCTGGCACAGGTTGCTGACTCCTGATCTAGTGAAAGCTGTACCACTTCTCCTGCCTCATTTACACCACCACCATTGGAAAGCTCTTATATTGGTCACCCCGCTATAACAGCTGGGAGCACACTGGTGTGATCCCACTTCTACACCACTGCTCAGCAAACTGGCTAGACTGATACAAAAACCAGTTGCGGATCAGAGCTAGTTCTCAACCTTGTTACAGCCTCGCTGTGTTGTCCTCACCCCAAGGACACAAAGCAGGAGCAGGCTCTGAGAGGCACTGTACAAACCCAGCACATTGCCATGAGGAAAGTATAGCTGCCCACATGGGCAGTGCCTAGCTCTGAAAGCAAGGATTAACTGCCTCAGGAGACACAGGGCGTCTATCAGCATTACCCTTGGAACGAGCTAGGCTAGGACTGACCTGGACGTCTGAATGAGTTGAAGGTAAAAGAGTAACCCAGCCAGCACTAGTCCAGGCTACCTGTGCTGTGCAGCCCGTCCCTATACATTGCTTCTCCAGCATGGTAGGCTGCCCACCAAGATGTGGTACAACACGCTTGCCAAGCTGAGCTGGAAGCTGCCAAAGTGCCAGACAAACTCTTACCACACAACCTCCCTATGGACAGAAAACAGAATAAAGCTGCTTCCTCCCAGGACACAAGTTTTGAAGGGAGACTGAAGATGGGCCAGTGTCACCCTCCCATTACGCTCTGGACTCCTGGTTCTCTCCCCACCTGAGGAGGAGGTGTAGGGGGTTGGGTCTAGTGATTACAAGGGGAGCTGAGGGCCAGGACTCCCCAAGTCAGGGCTGTCCCTAGGGATGTCTAGGGGGCAAGAAGGGTGATTGCCCCTGGCCCCACAGTTCTGTGGGCCCTGCACTGCTGCCCACCCATGAAGGCAGTGGGGAAGGGGTGGGAGCATGGAACCAGCCTCTGCTCTGGGCTGGCCCACCCTGCCCCCAGGGTAGTACAGCTGGCCCAGACGCAGAGCAAGCCAGCCCCAAGGCTGGGCTCTGCCCTCACCCCTCCCCTGGCCGGCTGTTCTGCCCTGGGGCAGGGATGGCTGGCTCAGGGGCAGGGCAGGAGAGCAGAGCCCAGCCCCCTGCCCAGTCTGCTCCACCCTCCAGGACAGAGCAGCCAGCTCTGGGGAGGGGCATTCAGGCCAGCCTCTGGGCTGGCCCCCCCCACCAGTGGGGGGACGGCCCCCACTGGCCGATTGCCCTGGGCCCCACACCACCTCAGGGATGGCTCTGCTCTGGGTTCTATCCCCAGCTCCCGAAGGGCAGCAAGATCTAGCAGGATGGGGGTGGGTATGGAATATCTCCTTCACATGTTCCATTTGGTCCCACCAAAACAGGAAGACTTGAAGAGTGTAGGTTTTATTCCTTTACTTTTATCATCAGTTTGCAAGGCCCAGACTCTGACCCATCACAGGACGCTGCACTCTGGAGCAGACAGGACTGAGGACAAACATAACCAAAGAATCGGCCAGAGGCATCGCTCCAAGGGACCCAGCAGAGCTGCCACATCCTGAGGCAAGGGGGCATGAGTGGCTGATGCCAGCCAATCAGATCTTGCCAGGAAAGGTTCCTTCTGCCCTGCGGTCGTCCCAGGAATTGACCTGAAAGAGAGCAACAGGTTCCATTGACTGTCTGCTCAAGTGAGATGAGAAGGCATCTCAAGCTTTGGGCAGGGGATAATGGATGGGACAGCCAGGATGGAGGCTGGCTGGACAATGGCTTCTTCACTTCCTGATAGGTAAAAAACTGGACTCTTCTGCACCCCCTTTTGGGGAAGGAAAGCTGGAATTTTGACAATGTGCCTCATGGGAGCTGTCGTTCAGGGGCATCACGTCACCATTCTCTATCAACTGGGCATCCTGGTTGGACTACGATTCCCATGATGCATTATGGTCTCCTCTTGGGGAGGCAGCACATTTGTGGTAGCCCCTGATCACAGCGGGCAATGCAGCGAAGCCAGGAAACTCAATTCAGAGAGGGGAGGAGATGAACCGCATCTCCCATGAGACACAGCCGCAGGGAACCAACTGGAAATATTAGTTTTCATGTATTTGGATTTGATGAAAAACTGCAAGCTTTTCCGAGACAAACAGACACCTGTCACAAAAAACTGTCCCACTGAAGACCTGCTTTTCCATCAGAATTAGTTGGATGGGGATCTGCCAGACCTATGACACTGGAGAGCCTGTATGACAGCAAGGTGCCAGTCTCCTGTCCTTCTCTTAGCACAGAGATGAAAAATCAAGGCTGCCATGGGATGAGATCTGATTCAGGGCACCCCTGCAGCCGTCCCAGCAGATGCCTATGCAGGTTCCAGAAATCCTACTTCACAGGGCTAGGAAGAGATTGCAGAAGGGTCAGGGAAAGCAGTGAGGTCAGCACTATCTGTTTGAGGTCCTGGCTATGCCAGCTGCCCTGGCTTTGCAGTTTGACATGTGGAAGGACTGACAGATCGGTAGGGTCCAGCACTTCCTGTCCCATAGGTGCACTTTGGAAAGGAAGAAGTAATGGGGAGAACACATGTTGACATGAAGCGGGGGGCAAGATGCCACTGACCCACTTGGTGTGCTCCGGCCAAGGAGCTACAGGCTGGTTAGTCTCCAAAAGAGGCTCCCTGTATCCCACAATCCTTTGACCCACACAGCTTCTGGGGCTCTAGATCAGAGAAACCGTCATGCTACAGCTTTCCAGTGACTGTGATCTGCTCCTGTGCCCGTCTCCAGCCAGAATTAACGCAGGCTGAATCCCATGAGGTGCTGAGCATCCTGTGCCCGTCCCCATCCTTTCTAAACCCTGCTTTCTATTCTAGAAATCTTTCAGCCTGTTGCCTCAATGTGACACATCCAGCCTCTCCCCAGTGACCTACCCAAGAGATGGGACATAGGGACTTGTACACACGGCGGTACCACTCGCAGCAGGTGTCGTCAGCTCCCTTGGTTGCCATGGCTTTTTGACAGCGATGGAAATCTATGAGACAGAAAGAGAAGTTTCAAGGCTAGAAAAACTCCCCAAAAGGACACCACCTGATGCTTCAGAGGAAGCAGTTCGATAGTTTCAGAAGGAACCACTGCACCCATCTGTCTGACTTCCTCTATGCAACTGGCCAGGAAACTCCCTGTAATTCAGTCCCAGGGCAGATCTTTTAGGAAAGTATCCAATCTTCATTTAAAAAACTGTCAGTGACAGAAAATTCACCACGCCTGTAGGAAAATGTTCCCATGATTAACTACTCTCACTGTCAAAAACATATGTCCTGTTTGTTTCAACTTCCCACCACTGGATGGCGTCAGACCTCTGTCTATTCATTTGACAAGTTCCAAAGGGGTGGCCGTGTTAGACTAGTTCAGTAAGACAAACAAGAAGTCCTGTGGTACTTAAAGACTAACAAAATTTATTTATTGCATGAGTTTTCATGGGAGAAAAATTCCACTTCGCCAGACACTTTGAAGATGGGGGAACTTAAAGAACAAAGCCTCTTGACAAAGTGGGATTTTTCTCCCATGAAAACTCAAGTGATAAATTCATTTGTTAGTCTTTAAGTGCCACAGGACTCCTTGTTTGTTTTGTTCAATTGACATGCTCATTATGAAATTTTTGTTCTCCAGTGTAGGAATATAAGCCCCTTGTTAGATCTGGGTGAACTGTGGGTTTTAAATCAAGTGAGATATTAGCATGAGCAACTGGCTAAAAGCATTTAACCAAAAATAATGAGATCATGAGAAAGGAATTGTGTTAAACCCACACTGACTCTTCACAATATCAGCATTACCTTATATAAGGTTTGAGTTGAAATAAATAACATGAGATGGAGGAGGTACCATGGGCAGTAAATAACTGGCTATTTAAGAAATCGCTTCATCTGGCCATAGTGAAAGTCTGATAACTGGCAATGGCCTCACATGGATGTTAAAGGGTACTAAAGCATTCATTGCTAATATCTGCCCAGCCAAGTGGAAGTGACCAATTTGTGGCCAGGTTTACACTGCTGATTTGTCAGTATAGCTTCATCGCTCAGGGGTGTGAAAAATCCACACCCCAGAATGACATAGTTTACTGCTGAAGGGCTCTGCATCCTCTGTGAGTGTGCAGAATTCCTGGCCCATGCAGAATTCTATGCTCTTGTGAAGAAAATAAGTCTGTTGGGGATGCAAAGGGAAGCCAGAAGAGCGGTGATGCACCCTTCCTCCACAGCAAAGGCACATCTTTTCCAGTGCTCAGAGCTGTTAATGGAGAGGTAAATCACTTTGGGGGAGAAGGAGGGAAGGTGAGGCTAGAGATGCCCCAGCTGATGCTTGCTGGGTGACACCCACCCCCTCTGCCTCCAGACACCCGTAACTCAGACCCTCCTGCACCAAAAAGCCACCAACCTAACCCACTTAAACTCTCACCCCATCCCTGTATCAGGAGTCTTCAAGCACCTGGACCCACCCTGACACGGACTTGGTGGCAGCAAGGCTGCACCCCTCGTAGCACAATGCAAGAGTCAGGCCTCTCCCAGAGGTCGAGGAGGAGGGATGTAATGCAATCTCCCACCTCCGTGTGGCCAGTACTACCCACTGCAGTGTTGGAGCTGCTACATTTATTGACAAATAAAATTTACAGATTTTTAAAATACTGAGTGCAGAAGTTGTATTTTTTTTTTAATGATAAAATTCCCTCAGGAGTAGTTACTGACCTCAATGCATAGCGCTGACAGCACTGGTGATGGGACAGCATCTCCCTTCAACATAGCTCAGGGAGGTGGGTTAACTTCAGCAGCATGGGAGTTCTCTGTCATCAGGACATCTTCATTTAAAATACTGCAGCTGAGCTGATGCAGTATTTTAAGTGTATATCTGCCTCGGGCCTAAGCACCACTGGGTTTAGCCTGCTTGTGTGTATTCGGTCAAATGATTGTAATTTTTTTTTTTCTTTTTACTTGTTGGATGAAGTAAACTGCATATCATATAGGTGTGTTTAGAGTAACTGAACTAATCCTGTTTAGCCACTGAATTTAATAGAGGAATTTACAGTTAAATCCATGCTGTGGGAACACCTGACAAATAACACCAACTCCTGTGCAGGTACTTAATCTTTCTCCTGGCTCTTCTCCGAACCCTTCCTGATTTATTAGCATATTTCCGGAACTGCAGACCCAGGACTCCTGAATACAATGGTAAATCAACCTCCCTGTTCCTACTCCAGATTCTCCTGTTTACACATTCACCATATTACCCCGCCTGGCCCCCAACTCTTCTTCAGAGTCCCTACTTCCCAAGAAAGAATTCCCCCAAATGAAAAGCTGAGGGATTAAGATATCCCTAGCACTGGTTTCTTCAAGACCTAATAGTGAAAGACACTGAGCACTGGAAGTCAGTGGAAATTTGACAGCCAGGTGCTAGCCCTCCTTTTGTATGGTCATCAAGGAACCAGTCTGCATCACTCTGCTCTCTTGAGCACCTCAGATTGACTGCTTGGTGCTAACGTACTGTGGAATATTTGAGCACTTCAAAAGATACTTCCATGCATCAATTTTCCATCAGAATTGAAGGTTTTGCAGGAAAGTGATGATTTTCAATAGGAAAGAGTCAAAATGAGTCTGTTCATTGCAATTCATTGCAACTTTGTCATTTCTATTTAGACACAACTTTTTATATCAGATTTATGGTTTACATTGTATAAAAAAAAAAAGGCATTTTGATGGGTTTTAAACCAAGTTTTCAGGGAATTTTCATTCCACAGAGAACTTTGGAAGTTCTGACTTGGTAATGAAAAATTCAGAATTTCCTACTGAATGGAAAACCCAGTTTCCACCCAGCTCTGCTTTAATGGGTTTATCCTCACCACACTCCTGTGAAGCAGAGAAGTGTTCTCATCCCCATTGTCCAGATGGGGATACAGAGAGGCTAAGCCATTTGCCTGATATACGTCAGGCAGAGTAGAGAACTTAATCCCAGGTCTCTGCAGCTCCAGGTTTGCGGTACCTTACCCTCTGGACCATCCTGTTTCTCGTTACCAAGAGATGATTTGCTACCAAAGCCTTCAAAGAAGAGGGTGGTTTTTTTTTTTTTTTTTTAAAGCTGAATATTGCTTAGCTTTTATTATATAAAGCCTAACAAGACAGGAGCGAAATCTTTCCTTGAAGTGCTGGAAATCAGACATGTCAGTGAAATGCTTAAACACCCCCCCCCCCAACCACCCCAGAAGGAAATTTTTGGGGGGAGGGTGAGTATGGGAATCTGTGAAGGTTCTTTCTATTCTCCATAGAACAACATAATTCTAGTTTTCCATCTTTTTCAGATGATTGAATGAAAACTGCTGCAGTCTTTACTCATGAGTCCTGTTGAGCTAGTCACATGAGTAACAGCAGGACAGACTAACTCAAGAGCCTGTTAAAAACGACAGGTTCAAAGCAGTTCTGGATTTGTGGATGTGTATTTGGGCTGACAGAACTGGTTATTACAAAGCAGCAATTCAGGATGGATTAACAAAGACTGGAAGGGATGTCCCTCAAGCACCGCGCAGGCAATTGCAACATAATGAGAGCTTGCTAAACTAGATGAATAAATTTCTTCTATCCCCTTTACACTGATCTTTGAATCAAGATGCCTCTACTGTGTCCTGAAGAACATCTAACAAATCAATCTTCTCACTGGTACCTTCAGCTTGGAGCAACACGTATCAAGGTTTTGTATCTTCTGGTTTTCAGAGGGCTATATTTAGCCCCTCCCCACATTCTGAAGGGCACAAAGGAGCAACAGGCTGCCTTAAAACTTTGCATTAACAAAATTTAGAGGCCGTTACCATGCCCTTAATGGAAAGTGAAGCAAATCGTTCCTGAGCTCAGAACAGTGATGGCCGTGTGAAATTCCCTAGCCTGGACATTACCAGATGATCTAATGAGTCTTTCTGGTCTTTATATATCTATTAAGCTCACCTAGGTGACTCAAAGGGTCTACACATCAGATGTAAAATTAAGAAAGTCCTCAAGATTTTGCAGAATAGGGGCTTCAGGTTATAAGCTCTTCAAGGCAAGGACCATCATTTCACGTCCTCATGAATGTACGTATGCTTAGCATTCAGCATCACAGGACACCAGTGGATCAAGACCTTTAGCTGCTACCTTAGTGGTGCAGAAATAAAGCATCAGTTAAAGAAGAGGAAAGCAAACATGCTTCATCATTACCTCAGCATTTTTAGCTATCAGTTTACAGACTATTAGTGACCTAAACTAGAGACAAGAAGCAGAACTGACAAGGCCTGTGTCACCAGCCCAAATGACCATACCGCCTCAGCGTTCAAATCGATTTGCTGTTAACAGCCCATCTCACCAAGGTAGTTCTGAAAGCAGTTGCGGGTCTGGTTCTGGTTCGGAAACCTGCTGTCAAAAGGGGCAGTTTTGTAGTTAGCCAGCTTGTTCTTGATGTCTTCAGTCATTTTTTTCGTTCTGCAGAGTGGAAGAGAAAATATTTGTCATTTGTGCACCTTCTGATCAGGGCACCACTGTGCTGGGTGCTGCCCTGACAAAGTAAGAGACAGTCCCTGACCCAGCTGAGAACAGGGCCTTGTTTTATAAGAGGCAAGCCATGCCCCACCTGTGGTCTAGGCCACCTTTTGCCAATGCTATCCAGACACACAGCAAGTCAGACCCAGCAGCCCTAAAACACTAGCACAGGGGTGGCCAAACTTATGAAACTCAAGAGCCACACAAGTTGATTATTAAACCTTTGAGAGCCAACTGAGGCCTATAGCCATATACCTTTACCTACTCCAAAATTACTAAGTTTAAAATTCATTACACGCTTTAATTTTATCATCAAAAGAGAACAAATATCGATTCTACTAATGTCAGATTCTAATAATTACCTAAGGCTACCATGAAAATTAGGCCTATAGAGTAAAAACTTAGCTGCTGCTTGCTGTAGAAGACAGCAGGCTAGTAGCGAGTTGTTTAAAATCACGACCGTACCGCACTTCTCCCTGCCATCCCTGACCATGCTGCACATCTCCCCACCGTCCTGACTCCCTCCTGAGCTCCTAGGATTTCCTAACTCGATTTGCTAGCGTTCTTCTGGGAGCCACACTTTTTCATTTGAGAACCACATGTGGCTCTGGAGGCACAGTTTGGCCACACCTGCGCTAGCAATTTAAGCCCACGTCAGGCCTGCACCCCAAGCAAAAGCCTCTGAACTTTGCACCGTGGGGGCTCCCCAGGAAACACCACAGCCCCCTGCACACTGGCCCCACGCCCCTTCACTCCAGGCTTAGGTTTCCCTACGGGTCCTGCTCCTCCCACCCCTAGGAGGCAGCCGGTTAAGTGACTAATGCACCCGGCTCATAACACCCCAACCACGACTGACCCAGGGAGTGGGGCAGAGACGGATGGGGCCAGCGCCAAGGAAAGAAAAGCAAGGCAAACCCCCATGAGACAGAAACCCGGCCGAGGAGCACGAAAGGAAACGGGGGGGGGGGGCGCGCAGGGCCTCCCCATCGCCCTTGGCGGATGCCCCAAGAGCCTCCAGCCCCCCCGTCCTGCCCCTCCCCCAACCCAGGCCTGAGCCCCCGGAGAACCGCCCCCCGGTGCTGATGGCGGCTCGGCTCACGCCGGTTCCAGGCCCGGGCGAGGCGGGTGCCCAGCGGCGCCGGGTGCAGGCCGCAGGCCAGGCCGGACAGCAGGGGAGGCGCCTAGCGGGGTCCCCTCAGGCCTCACCCCGGCGGCGCCTCCGCTTCCTGAAAGTGACTTTCACCCGCAGGAGCCCGACGGCCGCTGGGACCGGAACCACAGAGACGGGGGAGACTGCAGCTAGAGCGGCGCCGGAAGTGACGGTTTATTATCGAGAGGCCCCCGACGACGCACCCCCAGAGGGTGGGGGCGGGCGGAGAGCGAGGACAGAGCGTCGCCGGGAGGCTGATGATAGAGAGGGAGGGCTAGAGCGGCACAGGACGCGGTGAGGAGCCTCGAGAACGGGTCAGCGGCCCCAATGGCTGCTGGGAGCGCCAGCTATTACCATAATACACATAATAACCAGGCACCAGAAGAGCAAGGAGTGCTGTGGGACTAAAGAAGAGATGGTTACCGCAAAACACATAATAAATATGCAAGCTAAATTCTGTGAAAGCAGGACTCAATCGAGATTATGGGTTCTTTTCCCATTACAAAGGGTAATTTGACTTCAGGCTTCCATGGTTTGAGCCTGTAAACTGCTCTGATTTGCTGTTACTTTATGACCTGATCCTATGTTTTACACCCCCTTGCATTTAGTTTCATTTGTTTCTGCAAGTTCACCCGTCTTCGAAGCATCTGACAAAGTGGGATTTTCTCCCATGAAAGCTCATGCAAAAAATAAATCTGTTAGTCTTAAAGTGCCACACAACTCCTTGTTTGTTTTTTCAATGAAAAAACAACAAGGAGCTCTGTGGAGGGTGACCAAATACCAGGCAAAAGGAGGACATGGCCTCTTTACCTTCACGTCCTCCATCTGGCAGGCGTTTTAAAAATGCATGATTTTGTCTGGCTTTTTACTTACAGGGTTATAGTATGCTGGAATATCCTAGAACACCCTATTTTTAGCGGGAAGCGTTCCAGGGCCCCTGAAAAGAGAAGAATATTACATTAGTATTACATGTTCTCCATGTGTCCTGCAATGTCATCCTTTTCACACTTCCCTGTCCTCCTCTCCAGGCTTTGGTATCTGGTAACCCTTGTTCTTCTGCGAGCGCTGCTCAGATCCATTCAGTAATAGGTGTCTCCATGCCAGAGCGCTGGATTGGTCGGCAAATACTTGTCCTAGTCTGTCAGGAGTGGGCAGGCGGCCTCTGCCCCTCGTGCCACCCCATGGCTATATGTACAGCCACCTGCTGACCCCTCCTCATTTTCATGTCTTCCATCTTGTGCGTCGGCTTTGGAATGTCTGCTCCTTGCAAACCGCAAGCAGCCTGTCCTTTGTCTACAGCTTACTGCCTGGCTGGGAGCACCTGGCCAGAACATCTCAATGACCATGCCAGGGTTCAAACCCTGCGCCGAGTGCGGCAAGGCCATCCCCCGGGATGACCCCCATGGAAAGTGCCTTAGGTGCCTGGGCAAAGACCACATGGTCTCAGCCTGTTCCATCTGTCTCTTGTTCAAACATAGAACCATCAAGGAGAGGGAACAGCGGCGCCGCGTCCTAGCCTCCAAGGAGGTGAAGCACCCTTCATCCGATTCAAGTCCTCGCCCAGCACTGAGACCCAGCTTGGCACCAGAGCCTATGTGGCACTGCACCACCGGTAGCTGCCACCGCAAAACCTCAGTGCCGACTCTAGCACCCCAACGTCAACCTGGCACACCGGCACCTCGGCACCGCTTGAAGTTGCAATAAGGCAGCCTGGCACTGCCAGTACTGGGCTCGCCCCGGTGCCACTCTGTATCATCTCTGGTGCCGATGGCTCGGTGTGATGAAGTAAGAAAACCTCTTGGGTTACTGTGGTTCTTCTTTTCTGTTCCTGTTCTTTGGTGATGGTATTCTGGTGATGGGACACAGGGGTGTGATAACTATAGGTACCACTAGGGGGGGAGAGGCTTTAGTGCGACCTTACCTGGACCCCCTGGGGGTGACAGGTTGTGGCCGGCTTAGACCAGGGGCAGGGCAGCTGGATAGAGAGGAGGACAAAGAGGGGAGAGAGGAGGAAGGAAGATGGAGGTCGGAGGGGCAGGACCTCTGGGGCTTGTCCTGGGGGTTTACTATCTGCCCTCCTAGGTCATCTGAGAGCCAACTGTCCTAGCTGCTGTGCAAAGTGGATTGCTAAAAACCCTCTGACTGCTACACTGGCTGAGTGTCACTGCTGATTGGGACGCCTGGGACCCTCGTGAAGGGAGGAACCCCCCCCAAGGGAGACCAGACAGAGCAAGGATTGGACTCTCTGGGCCTGGATTTGGGAAGCTGGCTACAGGTAGCGTGGAGACCCTGGTGAATGGGAGAAAGCTCCACCGTAGCAGAGTCCCTGGTGGGCTGTGAACAGATGGGATCCAAGAGGCTTTTCTGGGTTCTCCGTGACACTCAGTACAGTCCGGCCTCACTGGTGCCAAGCTCACTGGCTAATTTCACCCTTGGCACCACAGGTTTGCCATAGCTTGGTGCCGCAGGAGCAGGAGTCGTCCCACGCAGGCAGTCCTCCCTCCCTGGACGAGGACTTGCCACGGAGCCACATGGAGTCACTCCTCGTGCCGTCCACCCCAGATGTGGTGGAGGCTGCACGAGCTCTCCTGTTGCTCCCAACACCCCCTGCCCCACTCCCAACCAGAAGGGGCAAACCGGCATTCATATCAAAGGCCTGGATCCACCCGGACTGTTCAGCCTCGCCACACAGCCCCCCCCATCTTCCACTCCAGTGGGGGCTGGCACCATCCCGTCACCATTGGTACCACCCCAGGAGTCTCGGTCCCCTTCCCCCACTTCCAGGCCAGAGGAAGGACCTTCCAGGGGCTCCAAACAACCTCGGTGCCGTACATTGGCCCCGTCGCCCTTCTATTTCAGGCCGCAGGAATGGTCCCCTCAAGGAACTCCTTCCCCACGACTGCGAGCTCCCTGTACCGTCCTTGCCCTGGCACCAGGGTCTTACACAGGAAACCAGTTGGTGCATTTTGATTTGTTGCATTGGGCTACGGTCCATTTAGGCATGGAGGTGCAGCCCTTGAGCCTCTCCCCCGATACCCTCTTTGGGCCTGCCTTTACTTCAACAGAACTCTTAACATTTCCGCCACACCCGAGTGTATGGAACCTTGCATGCTCCTGGTGGCAGAGCCCAAGTTCCATTCCCCCGGTCTCGGACACGACGAGTGTGAAATATTGGGTGTCCGAGTCGGACTTTCCCTCTCGCATGGGCCATCTGGTTCCCCCGAGGGACGTGGTCCAGATGGCAATGGGCCCCGGGGAGCCCCCCTAGTGACCCCCTCCCATCCTCCAGGGAAGCCAGGGAACTGGACCTGTTGGGCCGTAAGATCTACTTCTCATCGGCCTTCCAACTGCGAGTAGCAAACAACCAAGCTATAACCAGCAGGTACTTGCTGGATGTGTGTGAGTCACTCACAAAATTTAGAAGCTTGCTCCTACCTGAGGCCAGAGACGAGTATGATGCCTTTCTGGAGGAAGGCAATGTAGTCTCTCAGGATCGCCTCCTTTCAGGACGTGATGCGGTGGACATAGCTGCTCGTACCATGGCCTCAGCAGTAACCATCCACAAGGTGGCATGGCTTAGGGAAGCTAGAGTGCCCCCTAATGCTCAGCAAGCGATCCTCAACCTGCCCTTTGAAGGGGATGCCTTGTGTCCCCCCGAAACCCTATCGGTGGTGGGCGCCGCTCGAGATCCCCAGGGAGAGGCCAAATACTTTGGCCTGCCTCCCCCCACGGACCCACCTCTCCAACTTAGTCCCCCTCCCCAACTTCCCACCCATTTCTCCCATAGTGGGACCACAGGGGAACTTCTTTCTACTGCACCACCTGCTGCAAAGGCTGGGCCCTTGCCCTTCTTCTGCAGGGAGGGGCCCACCAACTCGTCATCACCCCTCTTTTGAACCTTGGGGATAGAGGCATCAGGGCGTCATCACCATAGACAGTCAGCACACCCTTTTCCCCTCGAAAAGGGAATGGGATTCAGTGGGAACCATCCCCCCCCCGCTCTTCCTATTTGCTTCTGCATCCGCAGACCTCTGATCTTGGGCAACAAAGCCCCAACAACATAAAGACACCCGTGCCTGCACCGACGGTACCCGGGTACCATGGTCCAACCCCCACACTCCCTAAGCAGCAGCTATTTCGAGCAAGTATGGAGAACCACCCCTCTTCCTGCTCTCCCCTCACCTCTCCTTCCCTGGACATCCCTTCAGCCACGCGTCTTCCATGCCAACACTCTTGCCTGGGACAAGAGGTGCGTCTCATAGTAGCCCCAGCACTGCTGCAGAGGCTCTGAGATGTGCATATTTGACTCCTACCTGGACACAGGACTATGCCTGTGACCCCGATGCCTCCCTCAGGTAGGCCTTCCCGAGTCCGGGTCAAGGGGAGGGGGATACCTCCAGTCGCATACCGTCGGCACAACGCGTACCAGCCTTTGTGACCCCAACCCCCAATTTGATGAGAACTACCTCCAACTCGTCGAGGGGGACACATCCGCTTAGCCAGGGCAGATCTTAGCCTCGAGGGAGGGCCAAGGCGAACCGCCCACCCCAACCTACATTTCCCTCCCTCATGGGAACCATGGCTCCACACACCTTTACCTTGTGGTGATCTCAGTGGCAACCAGGGTTCCTACCCTAGGAACCCTCGTCCTAAGCCCACCTCACAAATGCGATGGTTAACTCTCCTTATGCCCCTCGCTTGTGAAGCAGGGGCCGAGTGTACCTTCCTTGAACCCCCAGATAGGGAACCTAGGAGAGGACACTTAGTCGCATCTCCACATAAAGGGAACAGCAATGGGACACCCTATCGGGCCTTCCTCATCAGCGCCGTCCTCTGCGTCACCAGCCTGCCATAACTGGGCAGGAGATCACATGTAGGCAGGGGGGATCCTTCCCAAGTGACTTGTAGCTGCTTTTCTGCCTTTCGGTCATGTACCCTGGCACAGTGCGCCCTCCCTCCCCCCTGCCCCTTGGTTCTTGGGGCCTTCACACTACATCTGCTTGCAGACCTATAACTCTAACGCGGGGTCACCCCCACGTGCATTGGTGGTGTCCAATAGTACTGCTGTTCCTCCTCAATTCTTGAGGAACAATTGACGTGCACTGCCCGTCCACTGGTGTGATAGAGGGAATCAAGTTGGAGCCTACTTTCTGCAATATCCAGGAATGTAGGGATTGTACTCCTTCAAATTGCCTTCCGACTTTCTGGCTGGGGACAATACTTGGTTCGGTCCTGTACCCCAAGGTACCCTTGAAATACTGCAGGTGCCGCCCTGTGGTGGATTCACTTCCCAGCTGATACGAAATGAACCTTCTCGGGCATACGTGTTTTTTGGGATATCCCTGTATTCAGGAGCTTCCCTGGCACCCCCACTGGTGCGGCAGAGTGGTAGCACTATCCTTCCTGGAAATACTGTAGATGCTTGAGACTGTGGCCTTCACGGCACTTCTACGAACGTATTGGTCCACGTTGGGGCGATCAAGCGATAGCTGGTGCTATCCCCGATCCTTCCTCTTCCTTCCTCACACACTCGTGAGGGCCCTCACGACGCAAAACCCTGCGAGATTATAGGCCAACTGGACCCTCCCCATGAGCTCTCATGCTACCGCGGGCCTTACAAGGACTAACTCAATAGCACTGCCTCAGGCCACCTTGCCTCTCTCTGGCTTTTATGTCCTGAAGCCTCTCTCCTACGAGAACCCGGTCCTTGTTACCTAATTTAGCTGAAAACGTGTGCTCGTGCAATACCCGGTTCTATAGCTAGCATAGTGTAGGCCCTCCATTCTGCTCAGCTTGGCTCTCTGTATGCTGCTGTTAAGTGTCTCACAAAACCTTCTCAGTCGTTCTTGAGGTCCCATCCTACAACCCTGTATCTTCACCCTCACTCGCACCAACCAGGCTCCGCTACGTCTGGTTGCGGTCAGGCCAAGCGATAAGGTTTCTCTCCTATGGCTACCTGCATACCCAGTAGCCGTCCAGATCAGTCCATAGCTCTGTGAGCACAGCTAAGACCTTGAGGTGATCAGTTCAGGAAGTCATCTCCACCCTTTCTTCGTTCTCGTGCAAGACGTGGCTACTATGGCTAAATCTGCACTTGTGGCATCCAGCGTTCTCCCACGAGACCATGCTGCAAGGCCCTTGGTCAGACACTATATTCTGTATGTCATACTTCATGTTTCCACCTATCTGGAACATCTAACGCAACCCTTTATGTTCACATTGTGTCCTTTACTCTGATTCTGTTGACCTTGTTCTGACCTGCTTATGTTTTTAGGTCTCGGCGGGTTCGGTCCTGCCCCTGTACTGGGTTGGCCCTCAGTTCTTGACTCTTCTGGGCCACGTCAAGGCCTGTTCGCCTCCTGACTCTGGCTAGAATCTTGCTGCTGGACTTCTCTCCATATGGGGCATGTTGCTGTGCTGAAGGCAGAAGACCCAACTCCACCCGCCATCCATCAGCGTGGCTAGTAGTCACCTATTACTGAATGTATCCAAGCAGCGCTCGAACGGTGGATTACTCACCAGTAACTGTCCTTCTTCGAGATGGGCTGCTTGGATCCATTCAGGTCCCTCCCCTCGGTCCCTGCATCTGGAGTTGGTGACTCTAAGGAACTGAGGAGGGGTCGGCAGGTGGCCGTATATATAGCCACGGGGTGGCACAAGGGGCGGAGGCCACCTGCCTGCTCCTGACAGGCTAGGACAAATCTTTTCCGACCAAACCGGTGCTCTGGCATGGAGACACCTATTACTGAATGGATCCGAGCAGCCCATCTCAAAGAAGGATGGTTCTGGTGAGTAACCCACCATTCTGTGCCACTTGCTAAGCTTAAAATTGCTACAGGATTAGGGTTACCAGATACCAAAGCCTGGAAAGGAGGACACATGGAGAAAATGTAGCATTAATGTAATATTCCCCTGTTTTTAGCGGTCCCTGGAATTCTTCCCACAAAAATAAGGTGTTTCAAGGCATTCCAGCATACTTTAACCCCTGTAAGTATAAAGCCAGATAAAATCATGTATTTTTTTAAAAATGCCTGCTGGACAGAGGATGTGAAGGTAAAAAGGAGGACATGTCCTCATTTTTCCTGACATCTGGTAATCCTACATGGGACTCCTTGTTTGTTTTGCTGAACTTGACTCATACAGGTGACTACCCCTTTGTAATGTAGCACCAAGCGTAGAGAAAAGACACAACCTAAGAAACAGGCACAAAAAGGAAACTGTAAATTCACCTTATACTGCTCACCAGCTGATCGTACCATCCCCATGTAGACCCTGTGATAAGGGAGGCTTGTGTAGGGTTACCAGATGCCAGGCAAAAGGAAGACATGTCCTCCTTTTTACCTTCATGTCTTCTGTCTTGTCTGGCTTTTTACTTATAGGGGTTCAAGTATGCTGGAACACCCTATTTTTAGGGGGAAGCATTCCAGGGCCCCCTAAAAACAGAAGATTATTATATTAATAGTACTTTTTCTCCATGTGTGCTCCAATGTCCTCCTTTTCCTACTTCCATGTCCTCCTTTCCAGGCTTTGGTATCTGGTAGCCCTAGGCTTGTGGTAGTATTGCAGAATCACTGGCCCAACCCAAAGTTGTTCTGTATCAAGTGGCTCTATAGAAGAACTATGCTAGGACCCTTAATGTTCATGAAACCCCCACAGCATCTGCCTGTCATGAGCAACTGGCCCTGAGCCCCATGCAACTGCACCACTGGGGCTGTGCAAAGGGTGGAGAGTCAGTGGGACAGTGACAGTCTTTGTGTGACCATCCAGCACTTATTTTAATAGGCATCCCTTGATCATTTTAACATGACTTTGAAGCTTATGATAATTGCATCGCACACATCAGAGCTGTGGAACTGTAGACTGCAAAGCAAACTACCCCATTGGGAAAGAGAAATGGTGCTTCCCTAGAACGTCACTTAAAATAAAGCTTTCTCTCTGGTTGTTCATATGGTTTCCCCTTAGCTTCATTCAGCAAAGGTGGTTGCCCTGGCTCCTGGGTTTTAACAGTGAGGCCTTAAAAATTTAAGCCAACATACCTATAGCCCAAGGCTGTGAGATATTTGTTAGAAGAAAGAAGAAGATGCAAACAGGTTGTCCTGCATTTGCTTGGTCAACAGAATTTTTCCATCCTTCTAGTGCTATCTACACTTGGGAATGAAGTCAGCATAACTACATCTTTCATGGCTTTAGTGATTGGCTGCTCCCTGATTCTTGTCCGGTGTGCTGCGGTGACCCACTGATCTCCATTCCTGTCTCCTGATTTGCCCCACCTTGCCATGTGACTACTCACTCCTCAGTCAGTCCACACCAACCTCCTGTGTGTAATTGGTCCCAGGTAGTAGGGATGCACTCTCTAGCCACCTATGGGATGGTCCCCAAGCGAGCACCCTCAGTCCCCAGATGCCACACCAGGAACCCTTGTCCTACAGAGACTGGGACCCATCCCCAGTCACCGCAGACACACATTAGTCCATTTGACATTGAAATGGATTGGCCCAGTCACTTTGATTCGCACTTTCTAAAGTTCACACAACTTTAGATGAAACAAATACTAGTTTATTGATTAGTATATGATTTTAAGTGTGTACATAGTGTATCAATGCACAATCATTTAACAAAGGAGTCAGGAGTTTCCACTAGTAAATAAAAGATATAACATGCATGCTAAATTAATGACTCTATTCCAAGACTACTCTTTAGACCAGGGGTCGGCAACCTTTGCTGATCTCTGTGCCAGTCCATCCTCCCCAATCCTCAGCTGGTGCTGGTGGCCCCCTCTGTTGAAAAAATGTGGTGGCTGCATGAAAATTCAGCAGGGGTCACAGCTGGAGTGGGAGTGCTTCCCGGGCATGCCATGGAAAGAAGTCTCTCAGAGTGGCTTATCTTGGCAGTATGCCTGGGAACATAGGTCCCCAGGCATGCCACAAAAAGAAGTGGCTCCTTTCTGGGGGTCCCAGGCATGCTGCAGAAAGAAGCTGCCTGGAGTGGCTCCTTTGGGAAGCATCACACTACAGAGGGGAGCCACTCTGAGCAGCTTTTTTCTGTGTCACATTGTGGCATAGGCATGGGGGGACCCCGTGTCCCAGCTGCGCCCAAAGGAAGCCACCCACAGCGGCTTTCAGTGGCAGGAGTGGCAATTTCTGTGGTACCACAGAGGGCGCTGTGTGCCGCTCTGAATGGGCTCGGGTGCCACTGTCGGCACACGTGCCGGGGGTTGCCTACCTCTGTTTTAGACCAGTGGTTCCCAACCTGTGGTCCATGGACCACTGGTGGTCCGCCAGGGTCCTGCAGGTGGTCTGTGGGAATTGGGGGAGAGAGATAACTACTGCAGGTAAATTTACTGTGATGAGTGCAATATGTTTGTGAGTGAGCATAATAAATTATTAGCAATAGCTGCGTTTTCAGTGCTCCTTGATATGTAAGTTTGATTCTCATCAGGCATAGGCTATGTTAAAAATGTTTAACATGGCTTTCTTACATGGTGGTCCGCAAACACTTTTGATGATGATGCAGTGGTCTGCATAAAGGAAAGGTTGGAAACTGCTGCTTTAAACTATTCTCTTCATTCTTACCCACAAGTCTGGCTCCTGGTGGTGTTTGGCCAGCTAAGGCCCTCCAGACCATGTGGGTAGGCCCAGAATCTCTTAGACTATGTCCATACTTACATGGTTAAATTGATTTAAGTTAAATCAATTTAATAAAATCAATATAAAAATCATTAAAGTGATTTAACTTTAATCGATTTAACAAGTCCCCACCAGAAGATCAAATTGACCTAGCATGTCCATGGACAGGACTTGCTAGTTTGATTTAGGAGAGGGGCACGATGAGAGGTGTGGCAAGATGGCCCACTAGAAGGGCCATGCCTCCCCCCATATATAGAAACAGGAAAGTCTCTTGGGAAGGAGAAGGGCAAGAAGTGTTAAATCAAAATAACAGGTAAATCAAAATAAGATGGCCACATAGTGTTATTTTGAAATAACAGTTTCCATTTAACTGTCATTTCGATATAACACTATGTTTTATTATATTGAAATGAATTTCCTTATTGCGAGATAAGGGAGCTCCTTATCGTGATATAAAGAAACATATTGTGGACCTGTCCTGCTTTAAATTGAAATAATCAACATTATTTAGATTTAAAGACTGTGTTTGGACATACCCTTAGTTTCTTCCAAGATGGTCTGTCTCTCACCAAAAACCCAGCAGCTTCTTCTCCTGTTCAAAGTGTCTGTTTTTGTTTTCAGCCTCTTTTTAGCCCCTCCCTCTCTGTGCTTCTGTG
This sequence comes from Podocnemis expansa, assembly GCA_007922195.1. Taxonomy (NCBI): domain Eukaryota; kingdom Metazoa; phylum Chordata; order Testudines; family Podocnemididae; genus Podocnemis; species Podocnemis expansa. The sequence continues at coordinate 1,669,473 of ML682100.1, forward strand.
TGATTTCTTTTGTACCACCTGAGCTAGGCCATTGGATTTACATTGCCTTTGTGATGCACCTCTCCCACCTCCATGCTGTTAATGCACTGCTGGAAGAGAGTTCTGTCTGACCCCCTTACACCCTGAGCCACGCAAGTTGCTTCACATGGGCACATATACATGATGCTGTGATGCTGTCTGGATCTAGGGGACAGTTTATGGTTATCTTTCATATTAATATTTCATATTTGCAATAATCCATATGTGACATACCATGTTTGGTATCAATAGAAAAGTTGTAATCTGCTAGGAATGATTATATGGTTTATATGTAGGTATCATATCTGTAAAAGATATTAGGAATGTATGTTTTTTATTTGTACTCTAAGTTATTTGACTCCAAGCAATCTCAGACTGGGTGTCTGCAAAACTGTTATTCTAATGGTCCATTGATTAAGAGGACTCCCAACTGCACTGGGCCTAGAAAGAAACCTGTTCAGCCAGTCACCCAGACTGACCAGGTGACTCAACTCCATTTTGATTTGGCAAGGACTCTGAGAGTATAGGAGAGGAAAAGGTGATAAAAGGTCATAGCCCCATCTCCATTTTTTCTTCAGTCTTCAGTCTGCCCGCAACCAACACCTTCCTCTGGAACTATTCTTCTGGGCCTGAACAAAGGCTTGAGACCCACCCAAGTGCTGGGCGCACATCAGAGGAATTGGACTAACCTGCAAACTACAGGATCTTCAAGGACTCGCTCTCTATGGACTCTACATCATTTGTATGTATGTGATTCACTTTGACCCTTTAACATCTCTCATATGTAGCTTGTTTTCTTTTTATATTAAACCTTTAGTTGTAGTTACTAAAGGATTGGCTGGCAGCATGGTATTTTGGGTAAGATCCAAGCCTATATTGTTCCGGGTGATGTGGCTGGCCCTTTAGGGTCAGGAGAACCTATTTCCTTAAGACACCCAGTGGCTAGGGGGCACCATAGGTGCTGATGTGCATAAAGGGGGCTATTTCTATTTTGTTATGCTTGGTGATGACCAGAGTGGGGAATAAGAAGCATGTTTTGTTGCTGACTGGGAGACTGATTTAAGTACCACCTGTCAGTGGTTTTGGGGTTTGAGCCCTAGTTTTTGCAGGTTGCCCTGATTTTGGCACATTCAGAAGGTTATCCCAGGAGGCCTGGGTCACAGATGCTGCAGAAAACGTGATACAACAACATGGTAGACTATTCAAAAAGGAACTTGCATGGCATAATTGGAATCAAACCATATAATTACATTGCTAAAGTGAACAGAGAACTTACACAGATATTAGCACAGGGGTGCACAGATGTGCATCCCATGACAGCAGTGTATTTTTCACACCCCTGAGTGCTGGTGTAAGTTTTCTGTGTAGACCAGCCCCCAGCATAGTCTGCATCAACATTACGGCATTATGCCAGCATAGCTACAGCACCTCAGGTGCAGTCTAAACAGAAAACTTACATTGGCACAACTACGTTTTTCAGGATGATGAAAAATCCACACCCTGAGTGACTTATTTAAACCAATCTAACCCTCTGTAGATAGCTTGAGGCATCTTAGGGAGGTGGAAACTCCAGAAACAGGAGAACCTCACTTGTCAGCAGAGGTAGCGGCTACAGTAAAGCTGTGCTGCTGTAGTACGTATATAAAGTGCTGACAAACTCTTAGCTTCTTCAGTGTAGTAGTCCCTGAAGTGTCGACATAGCTTAGGCCACAATGCTTTCAGAGCACACATGGTTTGCCATCTTCTGTGGGGTTGGCAGAATTCAATTTTTATTTCTTTTTATAATTGCAACAGAAAATATAGAGGTTTGTGTATAAGCATTTTTAAAAGGTTTTTAACAATTTAAATGTTTACAATGAGGGAAATTATAGGTAGGGATCAGGCAAGAAATGACTGTAGACATTGAGATCCAACAAGTTAAAACTTTATAACCATGGAAACTCAAGCTGGCAACATTCCATGCCAAAATATTCAAAGTAAATAGCCTTAAATCAAACTCTGACATGGTCTCAAGCAGCCTTTCTCTTCCTTTGCCTCTCTATAAATTCCAATGATTATCAATGGAAATTGTTTTCTCTTGGTGTGTGCGCACAGTTAAATTCTGTGGGGAGGCCAAACATTTTAGTAATACAAATAGAATCTTTTCACACCTAACTGCAGTCTGGTTTCAAAAAAATAAAATCTTCCACATTTCAACAGCTTCAGAAATGGCATTTTCCTGGTTGGTGATTTGGACTCTGTGTACAGGTGCTAGATGCAGTTTGATCCTCCCTGTTCAGTGTGTAAAGATAGAACTGTCCACACCCATATCTTCTCAGTGATTTCTAGGGGAGCTGAAATCATTGCTCGGCTGGTCCATGGGGATATAGTGATGATATTTTCCCACAGGGAAAACTGGATATAGTTGCAGTCTGAGCCCTCCTTCCACCCTGCATGCAGGGTTGTCCTGAAGCATCTGCCTGTGCTGGGCCATCCCCAGCCATCCCTCCTGTTTGCCTACATGGGGAGCGTGGGCTGGTTCCACAGTGCGGCCCCTCCCCTGAGCCTCGGGGCAGAGCAGGCTGGTCCAGGGGCTGGGCTTTGGGAGACAGAAACCTGACCCCTGGGCTGGCCCTTCCTGCCCCTGGACTGGCTCTACCTGCCCCCAGAGTCAGCCGGAAGTGGAGACTGGCTCTGGACTCTGCGATCCCCTTCCTTGCTTCCTTCGGCTCTGTGCCTAAAGCAGCAGAGAGAGGTGGGGGATAGTGTGGCTGTGGAGGGGCAGTGGTTTGGGTCCCACATTGCCCTGCTCAGGGCAGGACAGTGCGGGGCCCTCAGAACCATGGGGCCTGGGGCGATCACCCCTCCCTTGGGATGGCTCTGCTCACAGCCCTCCATGCTGCCCATTGTCTCTGGCCAGTCCCGGCCACTTGTTCACTACAGTTTCTGTCATGCCACACTAGGGGTCTGTGACAGGCTACTTCCAGAATCTGAACTGGTATGTTGCTGTGACCCCCTGAACTTCACTCCTGAACCCCGACAGACCTTAATTTGTCAGGTGACCACTCACTTCTGAATCAATCCACACCAGCCTCCTGCTTGTAATCGGCCCCAGGCAGTGGATGTGTACCTTCTGGCCACCTAAGGGACAGTCTCCAAGCAAGCACCACCAGCTCCTCATATACCCCACCTGGAAATCCCATCCTACAGAGATTGAGACGCACACCCAGTCACTGTAGACTCATGTCCATCCATTTATCAAAGAAATGGATTGGCCCAGTCACTCTGATTCACACCTTCTGAAGTTCACACAGCTTTAGGTAAAACAAGTACTAGTTTATTGATCAGGATATGATTTTAAGTGAGTATATAGCAAACCAATTACAATCATTTAATAAAACACTACTACATTTATGCGATCTCACCACTCAAGTCTGGCTATGTTGGTTGCAGTCATCTCTGCCTCTTTCTAGACAGGGCCCAATCCTTCTTAGGTGGCTCAAGATGGAGAGTCTCCAGCAAAAAGCCTGGATCAGCTCCAAGCGCCTATCTTTGTTTTGTGTCTCCTTTCAGCCCCCCTCCACTTCCTGGGCCAAGGTGATTCCTTTGTCCCATCTGAGCCTGGGACCTCAATTTACATAGTCTTTGTTACCTGCTCCAGGTACTTGCTTGCAGCTTTGGCTGTTGACATGCTGCTGGTAGATGGTTCTGTTAGTTCTCCTTTCCCCTGAGTTATGTAACCTGCTTCACATGTTCGCACATACATGATACTGCAGGAAGTGTGATACTATGATAATATGACAGAGCATTCAAAAGGGAACCATGCATGGCATAATTGGCATCTAACCATACAATTACATTGCAAAAATGAACAGGACAGTTACATATACCATAACTGAGAGGGGTGCACAGGGTACATCCCATGAGAGGGTTGGACCAATGTTCCCTCTAAGCCGAGTGGCTGCACAGCCCCCACCACTGCCTGGTACAGGGAACACTGCTGGCCGTGCACAGCCGGCAGCTACAATTCCTACCTAGCTGGAATACAGAGTTTTCTGGCTGGCTGAGAGTTGCTCTGAGCTGGGAGCTTTTAAAACTCCTGCTCAGAGTAAGCTCTCACTGAGCATGTGAGAACTTCAGCGCATGCTCAATGAGAGCTTTCTCCAGCTGGAGGAACAGCTGGTGGCTAGGTTGCGCTGCTCCAGTGGCCAGGTAATGGGGTGGGGGGGTGATTAGGAACAGGGCAGCGGCAGCTGGCCATAAAAGGGGGCATAGGGTTGGAGGGAAGATGTGGTCAGGCTGGCCATAGGGGTGTTGAGGGGTGGGATTGGGCCAGCTGTCGGGGGGTGACTGAGAGAGGGGTGGGTTAGGGTGGCAGTAGGGATTGAGCCGGGGGGGGGGGGGGCGGAATTGCCACGCAGCAAGCAACGCATGTTGCTCAGCTGTATATGCAGCTTAGAGGGAACATTGGGTTGTACCCCACTTTTTTTTGGCAAAACTGGGCATTTGTCCTGTTTGTGCTGGCTAAGTGAGGCTCACGTGGCAAGATCAAACCAGAGAAGTGCCCATATTTGCCAAAAAAGTTGGAACAGCCAGAACAGGGAGTGATAGGTTGCTCCCCAAAGCCAGTTCATTGTGCTACTGTGACCTCCCAATTCCCAGCCCTGAATCCCAATTTGCTCCACTTTGACAAGTGACCACTCACTCCTGAGTCAGTCCATTCTGGCCTCCGGCATGCAACTGTTTCCCCACAGTGGGTGTATGCCCTCTGGCTACTCGAGGACGGTCCCCCAGCAAGCACCCCTGGTTCCAGTTACCACACCAGGAGCCATTGTCTACAGATACTGGGACCCACTCTGAATCACCATACACTGAAGTCAATCCATTTAACAAAAAAAATGGTTTGTGCCCAGCCTTCTTCGCTCACACCCTCTAAAGATCATACAGCTTACCTCGGTCTTCAAAGCATTTGACAAAGTGGGACAAGCTCATGCAATAAATAAATGTGTTAGTCTTTAAGTGCCACAGATCTCCTTGTTTGTTTTTACAAAGATATGCTGATTGAGTTGGCTCAGAGGAGACAGAGAAATCACTTCTGCCAGACAGGAGGGGTGAGGAGTGAAAACAAACTCTTCCAAATGTCAAAGGGCAGCCCTGTTAGTCTAATTCAGCAAAAAAAGCAAGGCATCCTGTGGCACTTAAAGACTCACAGATTTCTCACAGATTTATTTTTTGCATGAGCTTTCATGGGAGAAAATCCCACTTCGTCAGATACTTTGAACTTACAGAATCTGACGAAGTGGGTTTTTCTCCCACGAAAGTTCATGAGAAAAATAAATCTGTGAGTCTGTAAGTGTCACAAGACTCCTTGGGGTTTTTTTTTTTTTCCTGGACTGGACTAATACGGCTGGCCCTTTGGAACTTTGCTGGGAGAGAGCTCTGTTTCCCTCTCACCGACCCCCTGAGCGATGCTAAACACGCTACATGTCTGTGCACAAGCAAGAAGTTGTAGGAAACATGGTATCATACTAATCATGTAGAATAGGTTAGGAGTATCCATAAAGAAACATAGCATGGTGTAATTGGCAACAAATCATATAATCAGTGTACAAGTGAACAGGAAAATCATGATATAGATTATAACACAGGATGCACAGATGTGACAGCAGGGTACTGCACAAATGAAAAGACAGACAGCCCTTGTTCCAAAGAACTGAGAGGCTAACCAGTGAAGGTATAGAGAAAGGATGTGATGTGTCACAAGTCCCATAGGAGGTGAGAGACAGGGCTGGTCTGCAGCCCAGGATGTGTCCTGGATTTTTAAGATCTCATCTGAAAAATTACTGCACAGTAAATTGCCTAGAATTCTACCTGGCTACTTCATAGGGATAGCAAGCCAAGGTGATCCTGCTCCAGTTCAAACCTGCTGATGTTTAGATCGCTAAACCCTTCTTTCCTGAAGACAAATTCCAAAGACGTTGCTGTGAGTCGTGTGGCACGTTAGTCTTTAGAAGTGCCACAAAACTTTGCTTGTTTTGCTGTTCTTTGCTCTGTGGCCTTTGGGAAATCATGTGCATCAGGCAAGTTTTCAAATTAAGTTTGTACATGATAAATGTTACTTATTAAATACATTTAAATTCATCAATATTATTTTATTTTCATATTTAGATTAAAGGAATGAATTAATCTTGCTATTTGAATTTTAGGTTGTAAATGCACTTTGGAAAACCTTTTTCAAGTTACATGAATGAGATGGGGGGGCAAAGCAAAATTTGGCTTGGGGCACCACAACCCCTTGACCCGGCCCTGATTAGCATATATTTGTCTCCTTCAGGCGCTTGCCTGCTTGCTGTTGGGAGAGTTCTTGTCCCTTCTTCCTGCTCCTGAGCCATGCTAAACATGCTACATGTCTGTGTACACACATGATGCTGCAGGAAACATATCATCATAGTAATTATGTAGAATAGGTTGTGAACATCCATAAAAAATTGCATGGTGTAATTGGCAAAAAATCATACAACCAAAGTGTACAAGTGAATAGGAAAATCATATAGATCATAACCCAGGGTGCACAGACGTGCATCCTGTGACACAGAGTTTAAAAAGGGGACTGTCCCCGCCAAAATGGGAGGTCTGGTCACCCTAACAGAGCAGTGAGCTGGGGTGGGGTAGTGTCATTGTGGACAACAATGCAGGGTTAACAGAAGCAGCAAGGTTGCTTAGTGAAATTCCTAGAGCAGAAATCATTGAACAGCCAAGGTTGGTGGGAAAGCTGAGGAATTCACCCTTGGCCTTGCTGACCACGAATACCCAATTTTGAGTGTGGGTTAGTGGAGGAAAAGGGGAGTGATGTGTTAGAGGCACATTTGCTCATTGGAGAGTTGTAAAGCACAAGGTGGGAATGTGAGGGGAAGAACTACCAAGGATGATAGCAGGGCTGGTCCTGCCATAGAGGCAACCTAGGCAGTCACCTAGGGCACCAATCAGTAGTGGGAGCCAAGGGTGCTCCCCCAGGACTGTCCTTTGGGGGGGCGAGAGGGGCCATTGCCATGGCCTCATGGTTCTGTGGGCCCTGCTCCCCCCATGGCTGTGCTATCCCCTGCCCTCTCCCCACTGCGTTCAGTGCAGAGCCAAAGGCAGGGGGGAAAGGATGGTGGGAAAGTGGAGCCCATCCTCTGGGTTGGCCCTCCCCACCCCCAGGGTGGAATGGGCAAGTACAGAGGCCAGGCTCACCTCTCTCACCTCTTTCCTAAGCTGGTTGTTCTGCCCTGGGGGTGGAGCAGGCCAGCCCAGAGATGGGGCCGGAGACCACGGCCCAGCCCCTAGACTGGCCTGCTCCGCACCCGGCTCAGGGGAGGGGCAGGAGTGTGGGGCCAGCATCTGGTCTGGCCTGTGCCGCCTTCCCCAGCATGGGGGGGGCATAGCAGAAGCGGGAGAGGGGCCCCCTGCACAGAGAGGTTGTCTTGGGCCCTGCACCCCCCCAGGGGGCACCAAAATCACAGGCACTTAGGGTGCCTGAAAGCCTTGGGCCAGCCCTGGACGATAGATTGAGGCAGGTGCGTTACTAATGGCTTATACGCTTCTGGGTCATTGCTACGGTGCTTTCCAAAATGATCTCAGAGTTCTCTTTTCCCTCAGTACAATGCATCTCGTGCTATAAAGTCAGATGCACTTGATGCTTTTGAAAAGGTGAAATGTTGTCTTTGAGGGCCAACAAGGGGCAGTAGAGAGCAGGAATTACCCTGTTTTAGCTGCTTCCTGTTCTTTGTTTCTCTGCTAGTGGCTGGGCTCCAAACACTCAGACCTGGGGAAGCTGCTGGCGACAACCTGTAAAATTGTGGCCACCACCAAGTAAGTTTGTTGGCATTGACCAGGCATCCTATTTGGCGAGTGGAATGGATGTTGCTTACAGTCAAACCTGCGATGAGGGATGCTACACGTCATGGTTTTTTTGGGGGTCTGGTGACTATCGCTCTGTCTCAGACAATCTGCTAGGACTCAGCCCTGATCCCCTGGTAATAGTGGATCTGGCTATTTTGTAATGGGCAAACCAGCTGGATCAGGAGGTGGCTGATGGGTATGATGAGTTGATCTCCAGTTGGCTGGAATCGAGGTGGATGATCAGTACATTCCCACAGGGCCTGCTTGAGAAAAGCAAGAGAAACAGGGAACAAGGTTTCCCTCAAAACTCTGTGCAGGCCAAAAGCCAGCCAGAACATCTGTCTTGTGCTTAAAGCCCTGTTATTTGATTAAGCTTCGAAGTACCATCCAGTCTGCTGACCTCCTGAGTCAGGGCTGGAGCATCTCCCTCAGGGATCCCAGTCTCCAGCCCAAATCTGATGGCTGAGATAGAGTCGAGCTTTCAAAAAGAGACACCCAAATTATCTCTAGGGGAAAGTGCCAAAGGATGGGGAGTCAGAGACTCTATTGCCACCCTGGTGCAGTCATTCTCAGGAAAAATGTGCCCCTTACTGACAGGCTGAATTAATCCTGGCTTCATCCCAGCTATTTGTTCTTGCTCTGTTCTAGTGAGCTGGCCTAATGAGCCCTCTGCACCTCAGATCTCCTCCTCTGCATTCAAGTCCCTCCTTGGGCGAAGGGAGAGAAATGGAGTAAACTCATGTGGTTTGGGCCCCGTATGACTGCCACTTCTGCTGCAGGGTGCTGCCCTCTGTCCTCACTAACTGCTCTGGGGTGGGCTTTGATCCCCATGTGGAGCAAAGTTGCCTGTTTCCAGGGATGGGTGGATTTAAAATGAAACCATCCAGCCCAGCCCCATGGTACCACTCCTTGCAAAAAGGGGGGCATTGGTTTCCCCATGAATTGAAATTGTGGGTATGTTTGAACTCATGTGGGGTATAAGGACCAAGTAGAATGCAACTATGTGGGTGAAAGTGGGCTGCATGATACTATAGTAAGAGCTGAAGTGTTTCACGACCATTTTATTAGATTTATCTCAAGATATAAAATTATTCAAGATAGTTAAGTCCAAAGCAGACTGTGAAGAGTTACAAAGGGACCGGGTGACTGGGCAACAAAATGGCAGATGAAATTCAGTACTGATAAATAGAAAATAATGCACACTGGAAAACTGAATCCCAAATGGGATCTAAATTAGCTGTTACCACTCAAGAAAGGGATCTTAGAATCCATTGTGGATAGTTCTCTGAAAACGTCTGCTCAATGTGCAGTGGCAAGCAAAAAAGCTAATGTCATGTTAGAAACTATTAGGAAAGGGCTAGATAAGACAGAAAATATTATAATGCCATTATATAAATCTATGGTAATTCCACATCTTGAATACTACACACAGATTTGGTTGCCCCATCTCAAAAATATATATATTGCAATTGGAAAAAGTACAGAGGATGGCAATTAAAATGATTCGGGTATGCAACAGCTTCCATCTGTGGAAAGATTAATAAAACAGACTTTTTAGCTTGGAAAAGAGACAATTAAGTGGAGATATGATACAAGTTTAAAATCATGTGTTGTAACGAGAAAAAAATCCACAATCCTTATTTAACCCTGAAACAACAAGTCAGATTTGCATATGAATTCCAATTCTGCAATTTCTCTTTGAAGCTTTGATTTATTATTCATTTGTTTGAGCACAGCTATTAGCAAATCATCAGGGGAGTGACCAGGAAGATTGAAGTGTTCACCCACTTGTTTTTGAAAGTTGCGATTCATGATGTCAAGATTTGTGTCTATTTACTCTTTTACTTAGAGACTGTCCTGTTTGTCCAATATGTAAGGCAGGGGGACATTTCTGGCACATGATGGCATAAATCACATTAGTGGATGAGCCGGTGAATGAGCTCTTGATGGAGTAGCTGGTTTGATCAGGTCCTGAGATGATATCTTTTGTGCAGATATATGGGTGAAGTTGGCATCGTGGTTTGTTGCAGGGATATGTGCCTGGTTTAATGGTTCTGTTGCTAGATCTGTAGTTGCTGGTGAGTATTTGCTTTAGGCTGGGGGACTGGACTGTCTGTAAGTGAAAAGAGCAGGGGTTAAAGTAAGGGGGAATGCACTGGAATACAGTTTTGGGGCTCCCTATTTTTAGGCTGGCAGCATTCTAGGGCCCCTACAAATAGAGGAACACATTGGAACGCTGCATTCCAGGGCACCGGTAAAAATAACATGAGCAGTCGAAATGCAGCGTTCTGGTGGTGCCACCTTAAGCCCTGTTCCACCTTAAGCCCAGCCAGCAGAGAGCTGAGGCAGGCTGGGAGTTTGTGACTCTCCCCTTGCAGGGGGGAGCAGCTTGTGGCTGGAAGAAGCTTCCAGCTGGTCAGCCAGCCTGCAAACAGCCCAGGCAAGGGCTTTGGGCTCTGGTGTGTGTGTGTGTGTGTGTGTGTGTGTGTCTAAGGGTGGGTATTGGGGCAGGAGGTAGGTTCTGGGGATGGGTATTGGGGGGCCCACCTGTGCCAGAGGGGGGCCGACCCATGTCGATGGGGGGGCCCACCTGTGTTGGGGGGGGTTCCACCTGTGTTGGAGGGTTTTGGGGCCCACCAAATTATACTTTAACCCCTGGAGGAGATGTTTGCCTCCCAAGGCTTGAGAGAGTGAGGGATCTTTTGCAGAAAAGGCTGTAGATCCTTGATGATGTGCTGTAGAGGTCTGACTTGGGGGTTTGTAGGTGATGACTAGTGGCGTTCTGTTGATTTCTTTCTTGAGGTTCTCCTGTTATAGTTGACTTCTGGGTACTCATTTGGCTCTATCAATCTGTTTCTTCACTTCCGCAGGTGGGTACTATAGTATTAAGAATGCTTGACAGAGATCCTGAAGGTGTGTCTGCCCGAGGGACTGGAGCAAATGCAGTTATATTTTAGGGCTTGGCTGTAGACAATGGATGGCATGGTGTGTCTTGGATGGAAGCTCGAGGGATGTAGGTAACTAGAGTGATCAGTAGGTTTTTGTAAAACGAACAAGGAATCTGTATCACTTAAAGACTAACACATTTATTTACTGCATGAGCTTTCGTGGGGGAAAATCCCACTTTGTTAGACCATCTTCAAAGTGTCACAGGATTCCTTGTTTGTTTTACTGAACTAGACTAACACGGCTGGGCTGCCCCTTTGGAAGTAGGTTTTTGGCCCCTTTGAAACAGCAGTAAGAGGAAGCCAGGCCTTGTTCATACTTTTCAAACCTATTATATTTTTTTCTTATACAAGTATTTTACTATATATTGTGTATGTTTTTAAAGTACTTACTGAAGGTTCTATTGCACTTCAAATTTCCAAACCATGACTAAATTTGTAACACTGCATGTAACTAGATGACAACTCTGGGAGTGCTGGGTGTATGGAAATTCCTGGAGGGTCTTTCCCCTGGGAGTAGAGGGTAGGACTGCCAAGACATTTGGGAGTGGCAAACACAAGGGAAAGAGTAACAACACTGAAGGAGATGAGAGAAGACCGTGCTGGGGACTGGGGTTAGGATTCTACCTCGCAGATTAAAACTGAGCCGCTGCAGTCCCTGCCTGATTGGTACTTCTTGCAAGTAAGGTTCGCTGCTGAGGCGCCATTGGACCCTGCTAATGGGGTCCCCCCCTGCACCTCTTTCAGCCACTCTTACCCCTCTGCATCATCATGGCCTGGGTGCTGGGTGCACCCTGCCCCTGTTGGCTGTGTGGAGGGTGCTGTGGGGTGAATACTGCTCTCTGGGTCTACTGGGGTCCCTCCCACACATCTTTATCCACCATCTCTGGGGTATTGCCACACCCCATGCTAGAGACTTGGATACCCCTGGGTCCAGTCCTGGGGGCTGGGCGGCACTTGATTGCCTCTGTGGGGCAATCTTCACTGAGAAAGACTCACTGTAGAGCCCCCCCAAGCTCTCCTCAGGTGAGGTCTGGCCATCTCCTGGCAGGAGTTGGGGAGGCAGGTGGCAGCTCTGTGGACACTGACATTGGGCTTTCCCCAGCAATGGGGGTTCATTTGCATGGTCCCCTAAAAATGCCACTTGTGGTGCACTCTGGGAAACCTGAGTCACAGGCTGAATCCCTTGGGAGTCACTGAAGCCTTGCTGAAAGTCAGGGTCCAGGTCAGAGGGAGGCCCCATTCAGTAGAGGGTGCAGCGGTCCCTGGCCCCCATGATAGGAGGGGTTGAGAGACAGGACTCCCGGGTTCTTTTCCTGAATTTGCCACTGACTGTCTGTCTGTGTGGCTTTAAGTCAGTCACTTTATTGCCTTTGTGCACCCATTTTTCCATCTCTCAGCTAAATGGAGAGGCTAGTTTATAGCTGCAGACTGGGTTTGGGGGGGAGGTAGCTGGCTGGATCCCAAGGGACTGGCCTGGGGGAATGCATCTCAGATGCTGAGGGGCATCAGCACCCAGGACAAGGGTGTCTGTTGCTGCTATGTTTATTCTGAGTTGGGCAGGACATCTGGAGGCAGCCTTAGGCAATTGGGGGCCCTTATAGGCCCCCACTGCCACACTCCCCATGGCTCTGGTCCCTCCTGAAGCCCTAACAGACGCCCCCCGACAGGACTGCTTGTTTGTTTTGCTGAAACAGACTAACATGACCGAGATTTTCAAGGGGTTTTTCTCCAGCAGCAGAGCTCAAAGCAACCCTACTGCTCTTTTCCATAGTGCAGCTGCTCTCCTCTCCTTGCTTGTTTGTACTCATCGTTAGCTGGTTTCTAGTGTGTTGACCTCCAGTGAGAGGCTGGCCTATGGATCCACCTCTAGCCTGGCAGCTTTGAGGAGTGGGTGGGAAGTTTATCCCCCAGCCCTGCTGCTGGGAGAGAAGGAAAGACAAAGGCTATGTCCACATGTACATCGTTATTTCAAATATCACATTGGTGGATGAGCAGCTGAATGAGCCTTTGATGGAGTAGCTGGTTTGATTAGGTCCCGAGAGGGGGTCTTTTGTGCAGAGCAAAGTTGGCCGTGTGGTTTGTTGCAGGGCTATGTGCCTGCTATAATGGTTCTGTTGTTAGGTCTGTAGTTGCTGGTAAGTACCTGTTTAAGGTTCGGGCATTGTCTGTCAGCAAGGAGAGGTCTGTCTCCCAAGGCTTGAGAGAGTAAGGGATTGTCCTGTAGAACAGGCTGTAGGTCCTTGATGATGTGCTTAGGGCAGGCTCAAGGGCTTGTCACCCCCCAAGCTGGCTTTCTCTTTTGTGCCGTGGGGTGTGTGTGTGTGCGGAGCATGGGACCCGGCCTCTGCTCTGGGTCAGTTCGCTCTGCCCCCAGGACAGGGAACGGCCGGTCCAGGGGCAGAGAGGATCACTCAAGAGGTGGGGCAAGAGAGTGGAGTCCACCCTATGGGCTGACCCACTTTGCTGCCAGGGATGGAGTGGCTGGCTCAGGGGAAAGGTCAGGAGTGAGGGGTCCAGTTTCTGGGGAGGCCTGCCCTGTCTCCTGGTGCCCCTAAGTGGGAGCACCCTGAGCCAGGGCCTCATTGGGTCTTTGGTAGAGCCAGCCCTGGATGTATTGTAGAGGTCTGGCTTGGGGGTTGTAGGAGGTGACCAGTGGAGTTCTGTTGTTTTCTTTCTTGGGCTTCTCCTGTAGAAGTTGACATTGGGGTATCCGTCTGGCTCTGTTAATCTGTTTCTTCACTTCCCACAGGTGAGTACAGTAGTTTTAAGAACGCTTGATAGATATCCTGAAGGTTTCTGAGGGATTGGAGGGATTGGAGCAAATGCAGTCATATATTGGGGTTTGGCTGTAGACAATGGATCATATGGTGTGTTTTGGATGAAAGCTGGATGTAGGTAAATGTACCGATCACTAGGTTTTCGGTATAGGGTTAGTACCACAGGACTCCTTGTTTGTTCTACTGAACTAGACTAACACGGCTGTCCCTTTAGGACTTAAGCTGGGTGTCGCTGCTCAGGGCCCCCAAATCAGGCTAGTCCAGTTTGAATGCAAGCTAGGTCAGCCTGCGCAGGAGGATTGCACATGGGGCCTGAGGAGCCGGCTCCGGCTCTCAGGCCCTGTGACAGGAAGCTATGGGCTGTCTCTTTCAGAGCAGAGACGCAGTCAGGCCTGCCTGCTGGTGGTCTGTTTTGGTGCCTGGACCCTGTGTGTGATCCTGGTCATGAAGATCTTTTGCCCTCTTGGCTGTGGGACTCGCAAACACTGCTGTGAGTCACTTTGCTGGGATGACAAATGTGGAGGATCTTTCACTTCAGAGCCAGTCAGGCCCTGGTGCCTGCCCAGCCCTGGCTACTCTTGCCACTGGCCTTGGGTCTGATCTCCTGGGGACTCTCATGTGTTCACACCATGACTCTGGAACTGGGTGTCTGTACACTTGGCGGTCATACAGTATAGCAAGGATGGTGCAATTCTATGGCCGACAAGCAAATGCCACCAGTGCTCATCTCTCTGATCCCTCTTCTGGGCCCCTGAAATGGGAGAGCTCCCCGTGAGGTGGAGAGTGACCCAGGAGCTTTGCTGCTGTAGAGCCCAAGGGACTGCAGCCCCCCTCACATCTCTGGCTCAGCCTTGACAGTGGCCCAGTTGTGCTGTATGCGTTTACTGGCAGCGGCAACAGCTGGATCTGAGCTCAGACTGTCTGATGCTGGCTGGCTTGGATCCAGGTCCTGCTGCTGCCAGCCAGCAGCTGGTGGCCCTGTCCAGGGCCGTCCTTGGTGGGGAGAGAGGGGTGATCACCCCTCACCCCACGGTTCCCTGGGCCCCACGTTCTCCTGCGGTTAGCAGGGCAGCGCAGGGCCCATACTGCTGCCCCCCCTACGGCCGCACTGTCCCCCACCCCTTCCCCACTGATCTGCACTGGCTCACCCCACCCCCAGGACTGGGAACAGTCAGCCCAGGGGCACAGCGGGCCAGCCCAGAGAGCTGGCTTTCCTCTCTTGCCCCTCCCTTAGGCCGGCTGTTCTGCCCTGGAGGCGGAGCAGGCCAGCCTAGAGGCAGGGCAGACGAGCAGAGCCCAGGCCCTGGACCAGCCCACACTGGCCCATCACCCCAGCGCAGGGAGGGGGTGCAGGGGCCCCACCACAGACCAGTTGCCCCAGGCCTCACCACAGGCCATTTGACCCAGGCCTTGCACCCCAGTAAGGATAACCCTGGCTCTGGTCGGCTTGATCTGGATTTAGCCTCTGGCTGCTGGCCAGTGGCACACACCCCAGGCTTGATTCCAGTTCTTGCCACTGGTGGCCAATGGCAGGCTGCCTGGACAGGCCCCATCTGGCTCCAGCCACTTTCTGCTGGCCAGCAGCAAACAACAGGAGCTAGATCCAAGCCTGGGCTGCTTGCCAATGACCAGCAGATAGTGGCTAGGGCTGGATTGGGCCTACCCGGGCTGCTGGCCGCTAGTTGGCAGTGACAGGAGCTTGGGTCGGGCCGGGGCCACCTGCCACTGGTTGGCAAGGTGACCTCAGCTGGCCTTGCTGCAGATTAAACCCATTATCTCTCATCCTACCTCTACCCGGATAATTAATCACCGGGGCGGGGTGGGTAGGAGACACCCCAAAACACACACCTTCCAGAGGTAAATGGTGACTTTAGGTACAAGTCATCAATTAATCAAGAACCCAGAATTATAATTCTGATGTTTCTTCTACCTGGTATAAAGGAGGAGTGACTCCACTAGTGTCAGGGCCATGACAACAGGACTAAATCCAGTGGGGCATCTCTGGGGCTGATGGGTGGTTTGCACCATTCACTCACTTTGGATTTGAAAACAGCTTTGACAGGGGAACATGATCCACCTGCCACTAGATATGACTGGTGTGACGTGGGACTCCTGGGGTTACTGAAAGTGCCAAAATCAGGGTACGCTGCAAAACCTGGGCCAAACCTGCAAACCACTGACAGGTGGTACTTAAATCAATCTCCCAGTCAGTAACAAAACATGCTTCTGATTACCCAGTCTCATCATCACCAAGCAAACAAAATAGAAACAGCCCCCTTTATTGCACATCAGCTCCTCTGGTCCCCACCTAGCCACTGGGTCTCTTAAAGAAATAAGCTCTCCTGACCCAAAAGGGCCAGCCACATCACCTAGAACAATATGGGCTTGGATCTTACCCAAAATACCATGCTGCCAGCCAATGTTCCCCCTAAGCTGCACGGGAGCATGGCTGCATACCCACTGTCGCTCACCAGCGCAAGCATCAATTCCAGCCACGCATGGCCACCAGTTGCAGCCCCTACCCGGCCAGGAAAACATTCCTCCGGCCCAGGGAGCTGTGGCCAGGCTGGGAGTTTAAAATCTCCAGCCCTGCCCCTGAGCATGCTCAGATGCAGGCTCAGGGCGGGGACAGCCTGTGGCCAGAGCAGCTCTGGCCGGCCAGGTTAGGGTTGGGGCAGGACTGGGGTCCAGCAGTGGGGGGCTAGGGATGGCTTGGAGTGACTCAGGACTGGCAACTAGACGGGAAGGTTAGTGAAGGGGTTGGGAGATGACTTGGGGGAGCTAGAAGCCGGGCAGGTTAAGGAGACTATGGAGCTTAGGCTTGTGTCAGCTCCCCTCCTCCAGCAAACAGAGCTCTTGCAGCCTGGGAGGATAAAAGCCACTGGACAAACAGGTTTTGCAGCTTTGATGTGGGGCTGGCTCTGAACTAGCCCCTACCTTCCTGGGAGCTTCTGTGTGAGACCCTCCCCTCATCAGCAAGGGGGTGGGAGCTTTGCTGCACATTCCTGGGACAAGTCTGAGCCAGGCTGTGAAGGTGCATGGTTAGCTGGAGAGCTCTGGCCATATGGTCTGGCAGTCTCTGTTACATAGTATCTTCTGCACATGCTCAGATCAACAGAGCATGCTCAGTAACATTCCCTGTGGTTTTTCTGTTGATGTTGCTCATCCTCCTGTCCTTACTTGTCGGCAGTTTTTGCTCCCTCTTTTTAAAGAGGTTCAAGGGGGGCAAAAGGGGTGACTTTGCTGGGGGTGCTTGGCAGAGTGTGTGGAGGGGACAGAATGTGACTGGCCTGGGGGGTTGGGCACTTTGAGGCAGGGGCAGGAGAGGGGCGAGGAGCCAAATCAGGCACTGGGGGTGGAGAAGCCAGCGTCCAGCCCTGGGCTGAGAGCTGCCAGCTCTTAGAATAAGGGCAGAAACTCACCCTACAGAGGGTGCACTACTGACCCCAAGAGCAAGAGTCCTCTCCTCTGGTTTCTGAAATGTGTGTGTATGGGGGCTTTATTGTTTTCCCACTTACAGGAATTTATGTTCTCCTTCGAGTGCTGCTCACTTCATTCAGTTACAGGTGTCTACGTGCCGCAGTGCACGGTAGCTTGGAAGGTCTTCAGCCTTAGACGGTCAGATCAGGGCACGTGGCCAACTCCCCCTCCACGCCATGACTGCAGCTATATAGGTGACTGTGACCTTGATCCTCCCAGTTCCTTTTTCCGCCCTCAGCAATGGTTTTGGATGAGCCAAGAAACTTGAATAAGCAAGTGCCTGTCTTCTACCATGAAATTCAAGATGCCTGGTTTCAAGCTGTGCCTAGGATGCTGCAAAGCTTTTCTGCTCAACTATCCGCACAATAAATGCCTCGCATGCCTCAGTGAGTCCCATCTCGCTGAGAGCTGCTCTCTCTGCCAGTCCTTCAAAAGGAGGACTCGTAAGGATACAGAGCTCCACCTCCGATCCCTTGCCAAGAGCAGCGTGCAAGCCTCTAATGCCGCCTGAGCCCTGAGTGCTCCGCTGGCTCACCCACCGGCCTGGGCATCGAAGCCCCAGGATCGATCTCTGGTGCCGAGTCTAAAGTCTCGGTCAACACCTCTGTCGGTACCGTCAGGGTGATGAACATTGTGGTTACTGAATCAGCCTGGCGCTGAACCCAAGGCGGTACCGCTAGCTGCACCACCGATGTCGCAGGCTCCCAAGTCGGTGCAGGCGCACCCTTCAGCCTGCATACCAGCACCACGGAAGAAAACCAGATCGACGCTGACCATGGCACCGGAAGCCCAGTAGGCGCAGCGAGGGGCTCTGCCCACTGACCCGGCACCGCCTAGCCCATAGCTGGCACCACATTCCAGTTCTGGGGATTGCTCTTCCAACCCAGTGCTGTCCAGCCAAGCTTTAGTACCGCATTCAGTGGAGGACTGCTCTCCGGCCTCCTCCCCACACTCCTCTTGAGACATGTCGGTGCTGTGCTCCCAAGCCTTGTGGGCTCCCTCCCATGGATCGGCATGAACTTCGCCTCCAGCCTCAGTACGCTCTTCTCCCCTTAAGATGGTAAGAAGGGTAGGAGAACATTTAGGGAAACGGTGCTGTAAGTGCTCTCCCTCACCAGTGCCTCATCACAAGCACAAATCCTTGGGCCCACCTGAACCAGTGGGGCCCTCCCCCTTTGGTACCAAACCACAACCTAGCCAGGGCTGCTCCCCTCCGCATCATCTGGAGGTTGGAGCGTCTTTTAACAACTGATCACACGACTGGCTAGACATGGCCGCCGATGATACGTTGGCCTCACAGCACCACTCTGTGCTGTCCCCCTCGCAGACCATGGATTCAGACTTCTCGGATGATGAACCTGATCCCGACTCTACACGTTGGAGTAGATCATGGGCCCATTCTTCATCTTTGCCCGACGAATACCTTTGAGAGACATATTGACTATAATGAGGACTCTCGTGCCCACCAGGAGTTGCAATGCTATATGGCAGCCAACCTGAACCTGGAGCTCGGGGTTGTCCAAGAGTAGGTGAATCCCCTCTTCGACGTCGGCCAGAGGGCTCCTCCTGCTAAGGTGCCTGTACCGCTCCATGAAGGGGTATACAGGATCATCAAGGCATGCTGGCAAACCCCATCCTCGATCCCGCTGGTGTCCAGGGTTGCAGACCGCAAGTACCACGTTCCTCAGGACAAATTATCCTTTCTGTTCTAGCACCCTGCTCCAGGGTCGCTGGTTGTCTATGCCGTGAACCAGAAAGAGAGGCAAGGTTAACTGGTTTCCACCCCTAAGAGCAAGGAGGCGAGGAAACTCAACTTCCTTGGCAGGAAGGTTTACTCCACAGCTGCCCTTCAGCTGGGCATAGCAAACCACTCGGTCCTTATGACAAGGTATATCTTTAACCTCTGGAATGCCATGCAAGGCTTCTGTGCTGTTATTCCAAAAGATTGTCTTAGAGACTTCAGCACGATGCTCGAGGAAGGGGAGATGGCATCCAGAGATGCTCTGATGGCCATCTGGGATGCCGTGGACACAGCCGCCTGTACAATGGCATTGGCAGTAGTAATGTGCCGTTTGGCCGGGCTACAGGGCTCGGGGCTACCTCTGCAGCTGCAGCTCATTATTCAGGACCTCTCATTCGAAGGCCCTGAACTTTTCGCTGAGTCCATGGATGCGAAACTCCATGGCATGAAAAACTCGAGGGTCAGGCTCCAGTCGCTGAGAATTTATACCCCGCAACCTAACAGACACTCTCTAAAACCTCATCACCTTCTCTAACAACAACTCCAGCAGTTAAAACAACAGATCCGACTGCAGAGTACATTACCAAGGTCCTTCCCCTTTTCCCAGCGCCACCTTGTGGACATAGACAAGAACAAGGTCTGCTCAGGGAAGAGTGAGAAGTTCCGTGTCCCTCAATCAGGTAGGCATGGGCAGGCCTACGAACACTCATCAGGGAAGATGGTTACCATACGGTCAGCGAACCCACCAATCAACCAGTCCCCAACCACTTACACTACTTCACACACCACCGGGCCAGTATCATGTCTGACCAGTGGATCCTTGAGATGGTCTCAGAGGGGTATCATATTCAGTTTCTTTTGATTCCTCGGGATAGAAAACCACCCCCTCGTTGATACCTCAGAAACCAGGAACTGTCCTACCTTCTGGAGATTCAATGCCAAAAACTCCTCTCCCTCGGAGCCATAGAAAGGGTCTCCAAGTGGGAGTGGGGAAAGGGATTTTACTTCAGATACTTCCTGATCCCAAAATCCAATGGGGACCTTCGACCCATTCTACATCTCAGAGCGTTAAACAAACACATAAGGAGGAGAAAGTCCCACATGGTTTCCTTATCACAAATCCTTCCGTCTCTGTCTCCCGGGGATTGGTTCGCGGCCCTCGATCTGAAAGATGCCTACTTTCACATAGCCATAAGTCCCTGCCACAGGCAGTTCCTAAGGTTCATGGTGGCAAACGACCATTTTTAGTTCACTTCTCTCCCTTTTGGGCTCTCCCTGGCCCCCAGGGTGTTGACGAAGTGCATGGTGCTGGTTGTGGCATACTTATGCAGACAGGGCATAAGAATATACCCTTATCTAGATGAGTGGTTAATAGTCAGGAAATCAAGCTCCCAAGTAGAGCTCCATGTCAAAGCAGTAGTGAGGCTCTGCGACTATTTGGGCCTCCATATAAACTGAGAGAAGTCAAAGCTCCGCCTATCGCAAAACAGAGTTCATAGGGGTGTGCCTAGATGCCTGAAAGGGGTCAGCATCCCTACCCCGCTCCAGATTTTGGTCCCTTTGTACCATCATTTCAGAGCTGCAAGTGTCCCTGGTGACCATGGCCCAACAGTGCCTACAACTCTTTGGTCACATGGCAGGCTCCACCTCAGTGATCCAGAAAGCACACCTGAGGATGAGGCCTTTCCAAATCTGGCTTTCCACGGTGTTCCACATATGGAGGGACTCCCTGAACAAGGTACTGTCTGTTCCCCAGGACACTCTAGGGACATTTCAGGTATGGAGGGATCCCCGCTTTGCCATTGGGGGCATCCCCTTCAAAGACCTCAGGCCCTCGGTGACCTTAATAACGGATGCCTCAAACACAGGGTGGGGGGCCCACATCTCTGGGGGTCTCTTCACTCAGGGGCTCTGGTCCCATGCCGATGGCCCTCTCCACATAAACATGAAGGAACTAAGGGCCATCAGGCTAGCCTGCTTGACCTTCCTAGACAAGATATGGGGCAGGTTGGTCCAGATCTTCACGGACAATACCACAGTCGTGTTCTACACAAATCGGCAAGGGGCGCGGGGGGTCTGTTCTACACTACTGTGCGAGGAGGCATTCAAACTCTGGGAATTGGCCATATGACATGACTTCCGCCCAGTGGCCTCCCATCTATCTGGAGTGGACAACAGGCTGGTGGACTCTCTAAGCAGAAAGCTGCTAGTGAACCGTGAGTGGTCCCTTCACGACAAGGTGTTCTCCCTTCTGGTAGACAAACGGGGCCTTCCCCAGATAGACTTGTTTGCGACACAACAGCATCACAAATGCCCCCAGTTCTGCTCCCTCAGGGGCTGGGAGGAGGGGTTCCTCACTGACGTCTTCCTCATCAACAGGTTGGGGTCCCTGATGTACGCCTTCCCACCAGTTCCCCTGATACAGAGGGTGCTCCTGAAGATTGACAGGGAAGGAGCAAACATAATATTAATAGCTCTGGACTGGCCCAGACAGCACTGTTTTCCACTCCTGCAGGACATGTCCATAGAGATCCCACTCCACCTCCCACTGTGGACAGACCTCCTGATGCAGGACTCGGGGTACCTTCGGCACCCAGACCTGGGCTGCCTACACTTGATGGCCTGGATGCTCTCTGGCTCAATGAGCAGGAGAGGCTTTGCTCAGACAGGGTTAAGGAGGTCCAGGTTGGTAGCAGAAGACCATCCACCAGGTCCACGTACACAGCCAACTAGAAGTGTTTCTCCATTTGGGCCTGGGGCACGGGTATAGCCCTATATCAGCCCCAATTCATCTGATCCTTGACTATCTGCTAGATCTAAGGGAAAGAGGCCTTCTCCTTCCTCACTGAGAGTCCATTTAGCTGCAATCTCCGCTCTCCACGAGAGTGTAGATGGGCAATCAGTTTTCTCCCATCCCACCTCCATCAGATTCCTTAAAGGGATAGAGAGACTTTTCCCCCAACCTCGTAAGCCCACCCTGCCTTGGGACCTGAATATCGTCCTCTGGGCGATGACAGAGCTGCCCTACGAACCCTTGGACTCAGTCACCCTCCTGGTCTTGTTCTGGAAGGTGGCCTTCTTAGTAGCTTTCACCTCTACTAGAAGGGTTTCAGAGTTGAAAGAACTCTCCTTGGAACCCCCATATACAAGGTTCTACCCAGATAAGGTGGTTTTGTGTCACCACCCATCCTTCCTCCCTAAGGTGGCCACCCCTTTCCACCTTAACCAAGAAATTTGCTTGCCAGTTTTTTACCCAGACCCCCAGGTTACACAGAACCAGAGGAAGTGGTATACTCTTGTGAGGAGGGCACTCTTAACCTACATCAAGCGCACCCAGTCATTTTGCAAGACCCCCCACTGTTTGTGGCAGTCGCCGAACGTAAGAGGTTTACCAGTATCCTCTCAGTGTATCTCCAAATGGATTGTGAACTGTATCAAGGACTGCTACAGAAGGTCGGAAATGCCCCTTCCTGGAACTGTTAGAGCCCACTCTACTAGGGCACAGGCATCCTTGACATCCTTCCTCACCAAGGTCCTGATCCAAGAGATCTGCAGGGCTGCTATGTGGTCTTCAATCCATACTTTCACGATGCACTACGCTATCACCCAGCAGGTTAGAGATGATGTCACTCTGGGCAGAGCTGTACTCAGTGTGGGTAGACTGTAATTCCTGTAACTGAATGATGTGAGCAGCGCTCAGAGGAGAACAGCGTGTTACTTACCAGTAACTGTCCTTCTTCGAGACGGGCTGCTCACATACATTCAGGCCCCTCCCACTGTCCCCGCTAACGGAGTTGGTAAAGGTATATGGGACTGGGAGGGTCAGGGTCATGGTCACCTATTTAGCCATGGTCATGGCATGGAGGGGGCATTGGCTGTGTGCCCTGACCTGACAGGCTAAGGCTGAAGACTTTCTGAGCTACCGTGCGCTGTGGCATGTAGACACCTATAACTGAATGTATGTGAGTAGCCCATCTCGAAGAAGGACAGTTGCTGGTAAGTAACCCACTGTTTTACTGAGATGCTGGGCTCTGCCTTGCAGGCTGCCTTGTGATAGCCACCTGGCTTCTTAAAGGCACAGGCATCCCAATTTCTAAAGCCAGCAGCTCCTATCTTTCTGATATATCACTCTGTGAGACTACAGGGGACTTGATTCAAAGAAAAAATTTTTAGTCACTGCCTTCTCAATTTACATGTGGACATAAAGTCTCATGAGAGCACACAGAGAAAATTGTCTTATCTTCCGTGATTCCCTGAATCCCACGTCTGCATCTCATTGTACTATATAGTGGTTACTTTAATAGCAAATACCTTCTGATAAGTAAATAGTTATTATTTTAATCAGGGATCTAATATTTTAATTGGGAAAGTTCTTATTGCGATTTTTACTTCTAACACTCGAAATTTTATGGCACAAGTGTCTTCTGTTGGATTGTTCCTGCCAAAGAACACTCCTGAAGGACAGTCCCCCCAAAGAACCCTTTTCCTCAGCAGGGTTCTCCTTAAGTTCATCTGTCCTGTCCAATCAGTGGCCAGGATTTCTCCCAGTACAAAAGCTGTCCATTAGCACAGTACTTTCCAGAAACTTGTGTACACGGCCCACAAACACTTTGCACAACACCCAAGTGCTGCCCATGGCGCTCAGTATCCAGGCAGACTCCAGTCCTCTGGCAGGCAGCCAGGTGCCCAGTCTCATTATTTTCATCAAAGTATTGTACAACCCAACTGTGTTACATAATAGGTAAAGCTCCCACTTCTGAGGAGGGGAGATACAAATGAAACACATACAAGAATAACAACCCAAACTTCTCCCCAATATTGCTATATCATGTTGGCAAACTCCCCAGTCTATTGCCCCTGTATTGGACATGATGGGCCACAAATACCAGGTTTCCACAAGTGACTTCCCCTTCCTCACCCACCACCTGGCACCATCTCAAGGGGTGGTAGAAGCAGTGTTAGGCCTGGGCCTGGCTCCTCACGATCCCCTCCCGGTATCGAGGGAGGCGAGGGAGTTAGATCTCCTGGGGAGGAAGACTTACTCTTCCTCCACCTTCCAGCTCAGAATAGCAAACTATCAAGCCTTAGTAGCCAGACATGCCATGGATGTGGGGGAGACCATGAATAAGTTCAGACACTTGCTCCCACAGGAGAATAGGGGGGATTATGACGTCTTTCTTGAAGAGGGCAGACTAGCGTCACAGGACTTATTGTTATCTGCCTGGGATGTCTCAGACACGGTGAGCCGCAGTGTGGCCTCAGCCATAACCCTGCCGTGAGAGGCATGGCTCCAGGAGGCAAGCGTGTCCTGCTCCTTCCAGCAGGTCATAATGGACCTTCCATTTGCAGGTGGCCCTCTGTTCACAGCTGGAATGGATGCCATGCTCCATCATACCCAGGATCCCTGAGGGGATATAAAGTGTCTAGGCATGTTGCCTTCCTGGCCTACAAGCCACCCCCACCTCCCACCCCATAAGGGGGAGTGCATCTTTCATGGTTATAGTCCTCACTGCACTGCCCATATCTAGGTTACAATATACTTAAAACTTTGAAACCTTGCAACTGTTCCCCTTTCCTCCTCCCCTGTAGTGGGAAGATTACTACCTGGTTCACCTTTGAGTACCAGGGGAAAGTGCATTATTCTGCGTGGGAAGGTGTCCCTGAGGCAAGGCCCTGAGTCAGGGCACTCCCCTCCACCTGCAAGGAAAGCCAGTGGTCCCCTTAGAATTCTTAAGAACCTTTCCACTGCAGGGGATACCCCCACTCCCACATATTTCCAGCCGGGGCCATACCCTTAAATTCCACTATTCACGAGTGTAAAGTCTATCTCTATCAGCCTCTGCCTTAGAGGCATTATCAGGACCATTAAGTTCTAGGTAGACATTGGGATATACGAGGGGTTATAGGATTAGATACCTCTACACCCCTCAAAATAACACACCATGACATACTTTCTGATGGTCCCTATTACTACCCATTGCTCCTAAGGGGTGCCCCTTGTTAAAGCTTGCCGGATGCCAAAGACTCCCTACATCTCCCTTCAGTGTGGACAAATATTTTTTCCCCTCACATAATTTATCAATTTTGGACACCTAGCACCATCATGCTTGTGTCCCAATGTTACATACCTTCTTGAACCAGGGATACAGACCTTATTATTCAGACTGCTAATAGGGTGGGCTCTGAAACCCCCTTCCCCCACCACAGGCCATTAAGGTTACAGCCTAAGAGCACAAGATCCAGCCAACTTCCCATGCCATTTCTCAGATTCAAACCTCCAGCCTCTGGAGCCCCTTTCCACAGAGCGTCAAGTTGACAGCCAATGCGTACCCTAGCGGCTAATTCCTGGGGTGTATACATAATTTTCAGGCCCAGCGTAGAGGTGTCCAAGCTGGAAAACCTCAAGCATGGCCTTACCCTCCCGTCCATTGTCAGACCACTCCTGGTCTTCCGTACATCTTGCCACAGGACAACTCAACCTAACAAAACTGCAGTTTTCCCCTCACCTTATGAAGAAACCCTTATGCGTCCTCTCGGAGTGAAGTTTCTTTCCCCTCCCTGAGTATCTATAAATCCCAAACAGCTAGGCACAGAAAGTTGATACCTGGGGACGCAAGCACCCAAGTTCTGAGTTTAAGGGCTCCAACAGTGGGCTAACTGGTACGCTCATGGGCATTTCCTGTAGTGACAGGAGGGTTGGACTACTTCGGAGCCTCTAGTCTACAGTGCTCCATTCCTGCCTGTTTTCAGAGACCACTAGGTATTGGACTAAGTGGAGCAAAGCCCTACTACAGAGGCCATACCCAAGGGAGTGAGGCTGCATAGGTAGCAAGCCCAACCCCCTCCCCACTCCCGCTTTAGAAAAAGTGAATTGAGGACTGGCTGTGTCAAAGATAAGCCGCTTTGGGTGGATCTCTATGTGGTCTCCCACCCAGACTCTATGGCCTCTTTCCAAGTTTGCTTCTTAAGAGGATATTTCAACGCCTCATCTTCAGCTTCATCTGACCACTTCGGCCTCATTTTCCTGCCTTTCAAGGGTTGGTGAATACATGTAACCAGGGGTTAGGGAAGGTGTTCTGGTATTCACAAGATGTTGCCCACCATGGGACTATGTTCACTAGGTGGTCATCCATTCAGGCCTGGGGGGCTGTGGGTGAAGCGGGCCAAACTCTTTGGAGCTGCTGCTCCGGGGCCCCAAACACCGCAGCTCAGCGCCAGCCCTCTCTGCCTCCTGGGGAGGCATGGCCAGCTGGGGGTAGGCTGGGCTGGCTGCTCTGCACTCACTGCAGGGAGGCCGGGCAGGCAGGCAGGGAGAGCAGCCTCCAGCCCTGATGGTCCACTGCCCATCACCTGCAAGGGAGTTGGAAGGGGGTGGTGGTTATGGAGGCAGGGAGGCTGGGGCCTCGAGAGCCTAGTGCAGCAGCTCCAGGCTCCCCAGGCTGTACTTCCCCACTCCTCCCTGTATGAAGTAGAGGCTTCAGTTCCTGACTCCACAACGAGATTAAGGGGTGTGGGGTGAGCCTTGGGTCAGGAGTTGGGCAGGGTAGAGGTGACTCACAGCAAGGGGTGGCACAGCCTGACTCAGGGGCTCAGCAGCCAGTGCAGCTCAGCAGCCAGCGCAGCAGGGGGCTAAGGGGCTGTCATGGTTCAGCTCAGCTGGGCTGTAGGCACAGCGCAAAGCAGTGGGCAGCTCAGGCCAACGTGGTGCAGTGCGAGTTGGGAGCCAGCCTGGAGCTTGGCCAGTGCCGCTGCCTGAGGTTTGGCCCAGCCAAGCAGAGCAGTGCCAATTCCTGTGCCAGCCTGAGTAGCCCATCGTACTGGCTGGAACATCAGGCAGTGGTGGTGGCCGCGCTGCTGGGTGAGACTCAGGATGGCCCCCAAGTTGTGCTGCACCACGTTGGCCCAAGCTGCCCACCATGCCACACCTGCAGCCCAGCCAAGCTGAGCCGTGCCATGCCAGCTGCTAAGCTGTGCTGGCCTCTGAGCCCCCAAGTCAGGCCATGCCGTGCAAGCCCCTACCCAACAGTTTCACCTGAATGTGGTACTCCAGGCCCTGACTCAACCGCCTTATGAGCCTATTGACTCAGATACCCTTCTAGTTCTGTCCTGGAAGGTGGCCTTCCTAGTTGCAATAACCTCAGCCAGGTGGGTCTCAGAGCTCAGGGCCCTCTCTTCTGAATCACCATATATGACATGCCATCTGGACAAGGTGAAGCTCTGCCCATATCTGGCATTCTAACCCAAGGTGGTTTCTCTGTTCCACCTAAACCAGGACATCTGCCTGCCTATTTTCTTCCCTGACCCCCAGGTAACACAGAATCAAAGAAAATGGCATACCTTTGGTGTCTGAAGGGCATTATGGACTTATATTAAATGAACATATCCATTCTGCAAAATATCCCACCTATTTGTGGCAGTCGTGAAACCTAAAAGAGGCAAGACAGTAACCACAAAGTGCATCTCAGCTCGGATAGTGAAACGTGTTAAGAATTTTTACGGAAAGATCAAACACTCCCCTCCCTGAGAGGGTCAGGACACACTGAACAAGAACGCAAGAATCTTCTGTGGATTTTCTTGTGCCGATCCCAATTCAGGTGATCTGCAGAGAGGTGTCGTCTTGGTCATCAGTCCATATGTTCATGCTGCATCACGCAGTTGTTCAACATGTGTGAGATGATGCAGCACTGGACAGAATGGTCTGCAGAGCAGGAAGACAATAACTGCATCCCCCATTCTAAATATGGCTAGCAGTCACCTATATCAGAATGATGTGAGCAGTGCTTAAAGAAGAAAGCAGGGGGGTTACTAACCAGTAAGTGTTCTTTTTTGAGATGGGCCTCTCACATACATTCTGCACCCTCCCTCCATCCCCACTACTCAGAGTTGGGTGAAAGAAGGGACTGGGGAGGGAGCAGGCGTAGGGTCGTATGTATAGCTGTGGGTGCGCAGCTCTGAGGGGGCATCAATCACCGACCCTGCGGGGACAAGCTAGGGCTTATTTTTTTCTTTACAATATATTATTTTATTTCATGGTATTCACAAGTTTGTTAGAAATAGACCATGGCATTTCTGCAGGCAATTTTTCCAGTTCTACCACTGTAGGTGGCAGAAACGCAGGGCATGCAGGAAATGTGAGTGTGATACATAGGGATGAGGTGCCTAGAGCAGAGTGTCTGGCATAATGCTGTGTTATTAGCATCAGCCTAGGTTATTTCTTACCTCCCAATACACCATTTTACAGGCACTGTTACACCAGGGCAGGGACAAGTCTGAGAGGCCTAGACCCTGGCATTTCTGCAGGCAACATTTTCCAGATCTAACACTGTATGTGGCAGAAACAGAGGGTGTGCAGGAAATGTGACTGCGATACACAGGTAGGGATGATGTGCCTAGCTTGGAGTGCCTGGCATAATGCTGTGTTATCATCAGTCAGCCTAGGTTATTTTTTACCTCCCAATACACCATTTTACAGGCACTGTTACTCCATCAGGGACACGTCTCTTAGGCATAGACCCTGGCATTTCTGCAGCCAAATGCATTGTATAATGCTCTGTTTTGCTTTGTTATGTTGAATAGTCTATTATTGTTAATGTACATTATTATTTGCCTTAAAATATATTATTTTTCTTAATATGTTTTTTTGATGGCATGGGCAACTCACACATTAAGCATTTGGCACTTTAAATGGCAGAAACTGTAGGTACAGCAGTTTCTGCAGCTTAAAGGTAAAGGTCACATGTTTGACATTTAACATAGTATATGCCGGAAACAGAGGGAGGCAACAAGTTTCGGATGACCCACTCTTTTTCACACTACAGCTTCTCACTGTAGTAAGTTTGCAAATCCCCAGGTGCTGAGACCGACTGCAGGCTTGCAAGCTAAAGGTAATACGTGCATGTATACAGGGGATGGAGTTAGGAATGTAGGTGTAGTAGCTAGGAGTACATTTTGATATTTCATGATTCATTAATCTTCAGTCAGGTCCTACTTAATGTCCAGCGCATTTGTCTCGCTGACCTATATCATTTTGCTCATGCCACAGTAAATATGCTGCCTGTTGGCTTTTCATCAATTGTTAGTTGCAGTACACCTGGTCTCTTAAGTGTGCAGTGTAGTGAGTTGATGAAATAAAACATGCAACCGGAAACTTAAACTGAGAAGGCCTAGCTCTTGAAACTTCCTATTTAGGTGGCAAGCAGGCTGTTTGACTAAATGACTTTCCAAGAAAGAATTAAAAAATAGGGCAGTGTTAAATTTGCCTGAAATTTCAGACATCTGGATTTATTTACAGTTCATTCATGTTTTACACAGTCCAGGGATACTTTGGTTCATTTTGTTGTATTAAAGTAGCACGAAAAGGGTTTTTTTTGGTCTTTTTTTTTTTTTTTTTTGTTAATTCCAGAGGGGCAGTCCTGCTAGCCTAGGTCAGTAAAACAAACAAGAGGTCCTGGGGCATGTAAAGACTAACAAATTTATTTATTTCATGAGCGTTTGTGGGTGAAATCCCACTTTGTCAGATGCTTTGAAGATAGGGGATCATAGGCTATGTCTACACTTACATGTGAATATGAACTGATTGTCATCAATTTGAATTCAAATAAGTGCATTGACATGCCCGCTTTCCTCAGTTCGAATTGAGGCACTTCTATGAGGCACATAGTGTGGCCATGTCAATTTGAATTCATTGTTAGTTTGAATTAACAGATACCATCATAGGTCCTAATCAAGCCTGCTACTCCATCAAAGGCTCATTTACCTGCTCATCTACTAATGTAGTCTATGCCATCATGTGCAAGAAATGCCCCGACACCTTATAGATTGGACAAACAGGACGATCGCTGCGCAAAAGGATGAATGAACACAGAGCTGATATCAGAAATCACAGAACAAAGAAACCAGTTGCTGAACACTTCCATCTTCCTAATCAGCTGATGACTGATTTGTTAACTACTGTCATTAGAGATGTAGCTGGGACATCAAGACTTCAAAGAGAAACAGCTGAACTCGAATTAATATGCAAGCTAAATTCTGTGAAAGCAGGACTCAGTCGAGACTATGGGTTCTTTTCCCATTACAAAGGGTAATTTGACTTCAGGCTTCCCATGGTTTGAGCCTGAAAACTGCTCTGATTTGCTGTTACTGTATGACCTGATCCTATGTTTTACACCCCCTTGCATTTAGTTTCATTCCTTTCTGTAAGTTCACCCATCTTCGAAGCATCTGAGGAAGTGGGATCTTCTCCCACGAAAGCTCATGCAAAAAATAAATCTGTTAGTCTTAAAGTGCCATACAACTCCTTGTTGTTTTTTTAGTTTGAATTAGCCACACCTTGATTTTTCCCTATATGATAGCACCCCCTACTGAATTCCAAGTAGCGACTCATGTTCATGGACATGCCATTTCGAACTGGATTTTCTAGTGTGGCTATGTCAATTTGAATGGACTGAATTCAAATTAGATTTGAATTGGTCAATTCAAATTCAGTAATTCAAATTGAAATGCTCAGTGTAGACATAGCCATACAGATTGGGAGGAAAGAAATGCAGAGAAGTCTAAGTCTGGGAACAGGTCACACTGTAGCAGCAAATCAAAGCAGGTGAAAGATTAAAACCTTGGGGGACAGCATATAGAGGAAGATGAGGTCATATCACCTATTAAACTGTATTGCATTGTTTCAGGGCTTAATGGGGACTTTGGATTTTTCTCTCATTACAACAGATGATTTGACCTCATCTTCCTCTACATGCTGTTTCCCAGTATTTGCATCTTTACAACTGCTTTGATTAGCTGTTACAGTGTGACCTGTTCCCATGCTTTACACTTCCCTGCATTTATTTCCTCTCAATCTGTAAGTTTCCCCCATCTTCAAAGCATCTGATGAAGTGGGATTTTCTGCCACAAAAGCTCATGCAATGAATAAATTTGTAAGTTTATGTGCCACAGGACTCCTTTTTGTTTTGAATGTCAGCAGTGTTCACATCTAAATTTCTCATAAGTGCACTGTTTTTGAGGTGGATTAGGGATTTCCTTAGACTATTACATCATGAGCATTCTTCCTCTTTCAAACAGGCAGTCTTTGAGTTCCTCTGGTAATAATTCTCAGGGAGACTTTTTATAGAGGAAAGCCAATGACCTTTTGCAATATTGGTAGAAGCAGCTTCCCCAAGACTAGGGTTGCCGGACATCTGGCAAAAGGAGGACATGCCGTCTTTTTTACCTTCACATCCTCCATCCAGCAGGCGTTCTAAAAATAGGTGATTTTTTTTCCTGCTTCTTACTTTTTATGAGTAGACGGTTTAAAAAAACAAACAAACAAACAACCCATGCCTAACACAGGGCTGGAACTTGTGAGCCTGAGAGTCTGCTGTACACATGAGGAACAAAAGAACTTGCAGCAAAAAAAATCAAGGGGGAGTGGAACATACCATTTCCCATATTGTTATGAGCTTCTGTGATAATACTCTGTGGTTCAGTTGACTAAGGCATTGATTTTCAATCTTGGGGTTGTGGCTTTGAGCCCTGTGCTAAGCACACTTTTTTTTTTGGTTTTTTTTGGACTCTTGCCCCCTATAAAAGGGCTAAATTGGGAAAAAATATAGGAAGGAACATAAAGTATACTGTAAATAAAATTACTAACAGGGACAAATTAAGTAAAGCAAATAAAGGGGCACATTTGAATTGGTTAGAAACAATATAGGTCATTTTTTTTTCTTTTTTAAGTTGTAAAACAGGCTGCTGTGGAAAATGAAAAAGCAAAAAGTCAACTTTTTTAAAAAAAAACTTTTTAGGTGCTTTTCAAGTTTATATTTGCAAATTTAGTTTTTAAACTTTTTTTAGTTTCATGAACATTAATGAAAGAGTCATGAAAAACTTTCATTTACTGAAAAAATGAGTTTTTGGTAAAAGAAAACATTTTGGTAATTTTTAAATTTTAAAATAATTTAAAAAACACCAGACTTTGCACTGTTTTAATGCTGCATTCATTATCATTACCATTTTCCATGACATAAGATGGTAATGGCAAAAATGTTCCCTCTAAGCTGATGATGTAGGTGAGTAAGTTATGGATATACTGGCGGGGGGGCAGTGGGGAAGGGGTCCGATACAGGTTTGGGAACTTGCTCAGCTGCATCCATAATGTGCTCATCTGCATCCATATCTTGCTCAGCTGCATCATCACCTTAGAGGGAACATTGCAAAGTGCCAGCGAATCCTTTAGTAACTACAACTAAAGGTTTAATATAAAAAGAAAAGAAACAAACTATGAGAGATGTTAAAGGGTCAAAGTGAATCACATACATACAAATGATATAGAGTTCATATAAAGCAAGTCCTTGAAGAATCAGTAGTTTGCAGGTTAGTCTAATTCCTCTGGTATACACCCAGCACTCGGGGGGGTCTCAGTCCTTTGTTCAGTGGAGCAGAAGAGGTCCCGAGGAGGGTGTTGATTGCGGCATGGAGACTGAAGGCAAAATGGAGAAGGGGCAACTGCCCTTTATCACCTCTGGCTTTCCCCATGCAGAGTTCTTGTCAAATTAAAATGGAGCTGAGTCACATGGTCAGTCTGAGTGACTCATTGAATGGATTTCTACCTAGGCCCACTGTAGCTGGGAGATTCCTTAGTGGGCCATTAAGAGGACAATGGTTTTACAGCCACCCTGTCTGAGAATGCCTTAGAATCCAATAATGTGCAACACAAGTAGACCAAACATACCCCTAATTTCTAATACAGACATCTTCATATAAACCATATAATCATTCCTAGCAGATTACAACATGGCATATCACATATGGATTATTGCAAATATGAAATAATAATATGAAAGATAATCATAAGCAATCCCCTAGACTCAGATAGCATCACAACTGGGGCATGGGATGTGTATGATTGATTTCACTCTATTCTGGTTCTTCCTCACTTTTATCCTCCCACACCCCATTCTACCCTCCTCATTGCTATGTCACAGACCTCCTGCTTGGGATCCCTCCACTCCTCTGCTGCTACTACCACACATCACCAGAATCCTCAAACATCAGAAGCTCTTTCAGATGACACAGACCACAGCTTGGTTCTTGGGGTTAAGAGAGGAGAAAGAGGAGACAGGACCAAAGAATAGACCAAGGACAGAGGATGGGGCTGGATTTAATCGGGACTCTTGGGTTGTATTTGCTGCTCTGAGTGGGGTCTAGTGATTAAAGCAGGGGGGCTAGGACTCAAGACTCCTGGGTTTACTGCCTGCTTTACCATGGACGCAGGGTACAATCCTGGGAGGGATATGTGCCTTCTGCAAAACGTGTCTCCATTTCCCTGCCCATTAAATGGAGATAGTAGCTACACAGTGCGGCAAGGGGGTGTTGGGACTTTCCAGCCCCCTGCTGGCTCTGTGCTAGGCTCACCTTGGGGAGAGCTGTGCCTGCTACCTCGACCTGCTGCTGGCTCCATCAGTGGGCTGGTAGGGAATCAGGCCAGGTTGCTGGTTCCCTATTGGGCTCCGTAGGATGGCTGCCCAGGCCTGCTGCTGCTCGCTCCATCAGCTCAGCATAGGGGAGGGAGGCTACTTACCCCTCTAGGCCAGGTTCATTGGTTTCTTTCTTGAGTCCGGGTGTGTGTGGCTGCCTGGTGGTGTTGTGCTTCATGCCCCAGTGCGGATGGAGTATGTGTGGCAGAGCTGTGCACTCTGCTGCACATGGGCTTGGAGCTAGGGGGGTCCTGGCCCTAAGGAGGGTGGGTTCCAGGCCTGTGCCATGAATCTTCTTCCTGTGTGTAGCAATGTCCCTGTTGTGGAGCACAGCTGTATATATGGATAATTAAAATGTCCCACGGGTATAGCTTCATGAAAGTGTTGCCTGGGTTTGCTACATGGGGCTGGAGTCTGGCAGTTCTGCCATTCTCAGTAGCCTAGTGTTGGTTAGTTGTGGGCAGGCAAATTCTTAGTTCACCTAGGGTACCAAAAAATCTTGGGCCAGCTAAGTTCTGAGGCAGAACTCTCTGATACCATGGGTGAGTGGCTGTCAAAGAACACTTTTAATAGAAAGGGGACAAAAACCATTAATTAGGGCAGGAGGTGGCAACCTTTGCCAGCCCCTGTGCGAGCCCTGCCCCTGAGGGTGGGGCAACAAGGGGACGGGGCCAGCTCTCGGGTTCCTGGCTGGGGCCTGGGCCAGCTCCTGCCGGTGGGTGGCATCCAGTTCCCAGCTGGGGCTGGCTCCTGCCGGCCGCAGCAGCAGCTCTGGGTGGGCCAACCCACCCCACTCCCCTTCAGCAGCCCTGCCCAGCAGGAAGCAGAGCCAGCAGGGGCCAGGAACTCTGTGGGAGGCAGCTTCTTTTTCCCTGCTGGCTGCTCTCCTGAGCAGGGAAGTGCAGCCAGTTGGGGCCTGGAGCCATGGCATGTAGCTCTTGTGGCCCCAGCCTGCTTTGGGGGTCGGGCCAGCAGGGAGCCTGAGCAGCCCCACATGCCACTCAGGTTCGGCATGCAGGACACATTTGGCACGTGTGCTGGGGATTGCCGGCCCCTGAATTAAGGGAAACAACATAGCTGTGATTTGACTATATATGACCAGGGGAAGATTTGGTAAATATCTGTAGCAGCAGTAGTAAGAGTCATGGACAGGTCACGGGCAATGCACAAAAATTCACAGAAGCCCATGGCCTCTTTGTATCTGCATTGTTTTACTCAGGGGT
Organism: Podocnemis expansa; assembly: GCA_007922195.1. Classification (NCBI taxonomy): domain Eukaryota; kingdom Metazoa; phylum Chordata; order Testudines; family Podocnemididae; genus Podocnemis; species Podocnemis expansa. Next base: position 1,703,979 of record ML682100.1, read on the forward strand.
TAAAGTAAGGGGGAACACCCTGGAATGGGGAAGGCACCGGAATGCTGGGTTCCAGGGCCCCCCTAAAAATAGATGAATGTACTGGAAGGTGGCGTTCTGGCACGTTCCCCCCAGGGCCAGCTGAGTTAAGGGACTGTGGGGCAAGCCTGGCAACCATCCCCCACTTTCCTGGCACCTACACTGGACCTGCCCCTTCCTGCTGGGTCTGGGCAGCACATGTAGCTCGGACCCAGTCTCCAGCCCCTGCCCCCTCTCCCTGGCCAGTTGGCCAGCCAGCACTGCAGCCTCCCTCCCCTTGGCCCGGCTCCTTGGCCACATCGGTGATGTGGGTAAGGGGGCAAGGGGTTGGGGACAGGCAGGCAGTTGGCAGGGAAAATGTGCGGGGTGGTGGCAAGAAGGGATTGAGATGGTGAGCTGGGGAGGTGTGGAGGAGGTGCGGGCTGAAGGCGGTGGAGTGAAGATGGGGAGCTGGGGGTGGAGATTAGGAGAGCTGGAGTGGGGACATGAGGGCAGGAAGCTTAGGGAATGGGGATTGGGGCTGAGGAGCCCAGGGGGAAGGATAGGTCTGATGGGGGACAGGGGTTTTGGGGGCCATAGGAGGGGTGGGGGGCAGTAGGTGGAGTGGGAGCATGCATGTGGAGAGCAGGCATTTGGGGGGGCAGTAGCTGTGGGGTGTGACGGGGGCCTGCACATGCTTGAAGGGGGCCTGGAAGTTTAGGAGGGTTCCAGGGCTCTGCAAATTATACTTTAACCCCTGGTTTTTCTAAAAATAACAGGGCAGTGGCTGGGAGCTTGGGGGAAGGGGTTCAAAGGGGCAGCCATGTTAGTCTAGTTCAGTGGTCATCAAACCACAGGTTGTGACCTAATACTGGGTCACAGACCCCTTGGTACTGGGTCATGGCACTGCTGCTACAATGAGGGGCGGGAAGGAGGGGACTTTTGAAAGGACACCGGCAGTCCTGCTGCTACCTGCAGTCCAGGGCAGCCGGTGTCCTTTGAAATTTCCTGCAGCTGCTCACAACCGAGGGGTATCAGCTGCAGGGAATTGATAAGGATGCTGGCCAGTCTGCTAAAACCTAATTACCCAGAGCAGCTGGCATCCTCTTAAATTTCCTGGGGCTGCTGCCCCCTGGGTGGAAGCAGCTGTGGGAAATTTCAGAGTGCTGGCTGTGCTAGGCTGCAGGTAGTAGCAGGATAGCTAGCATCCTCTTATACCTCCTATGGCTGATACCCGTAGCTTGGGTGGAAGCAGCCCTATGTTTTCTTTGGCCTGGTACCTGGGGACGCTATCCCTCCACCTTTACTTTCCAACCAAGGCCACTGCCAAATTTGCAGGCAACAGCCTCCTTTTTTCTTCAGCAGAGGGGTCACTGCATGACTAACATATCCAGAGCTGGGGCTTGAGAAAAAAAGTTTGACAGCCACTGGTCTAGTTCAGCAAAACAAGTGAGTAATCCTGTGGCACTTTTAATGACTTACACATTTACTTATTGCATGAGCTTTTGTGGGAGAAAATCTCACTTCATCAGATGCTTTGAAGATGGAGAAACTTACAGAATGGGGGGAAATAAATGCAGAGAAGTGTAAGTCATGGGATCAGGTCATGCTGTTAACAGTAAATTAAAGCAATTAAGATTCAAACACCCAGGGAACACCATGCAGAGGAAGATGAAGTCAAATCACTTGGCGAGAGAAAAATCCAAAGTCTCTAGCTAGCTGTAAAACAGCCCAGTCAATTTTGCACATGAATTTCTATTCTGAGCCCACAGGCAGAGTGAGAAGCCTTCAGGGAAGCATCTGGGAGCAGGAATTGGGGGCCACAGGTTTTACCACTCATCTGCCACAGCTGGGGACAGTAGGTTTTCCCCATGGTACCTAAGGGCTGGGAGGTCCAGCAAGCACTGGTGGATCCCGAGGCTCAGACATTGAGCTGTGGGATCCTCTAGCTGCCACCAGTGACGGGGACCCCAGAGCTGTCACAGGAGGACCCCTGGGTGCCGACGCTGCCCCCACGGGTCAGTGTCAGGCTCTGCTGCTGGTAGCTCAAAATCCAGGGGTCCTGCTGTCTGTCCTGGATCACAGCAGCAGGGACCCTACAGGCTCAGAGCAGGGGCAGAGGGGTCTTTCCTGCACCTGACACCGGCTTCCCATGCCCCCCAGCTCCGGGACGCTCCCTGCCTGTGGCAGCTGAAGGTTGTAATCCTTGCATCCCCTGGAAGCCGAAAAGGACCATTGTTTCGACATAAAGTGACACCCCTCCCAGGGTGCAGCACCCTGGGAGGATGGTCCCACTCCTCCAGCACAGGGTGCTGGGGGGATGGAGGGGTGAGACCATCCTTCCAGGGTGCTGCACCGTGGGAGGGATGTCACTTTATGTCGAAACAATGGTGCTTCCCCTGGCCGGGGATAGAGGGGGCGGACGGGCACCCCAGCCGACTTTCCCTTGCTGGGGGGGGAGGTCGGGTGCCTCAGCCCCTTCGCCCCCCTGCCCCCAGCAAGGAGAGGCGAAGGGAAAATCCCACCGCTCCCTATTGCCCAGCACGGGGGGCGGCAGGCGCCTTCAGCCTGTTTTGGGAAGAGGAGGCTGACAGAGCCGTCGGCTGCTGGGATGTGTGGGGCGCGCTAGCCCGCAAGGAAATACCCCCAAAAACCCGGCGTGTGACACGGTCTAATAGGTCGCAGGAGGCGGGCACAGGATGAACTTGCAGCTGAGCCGCAGCGGCTGGTTTCACTCCCGCTCCGCGCCTCCAGCTGCTGCTTTCCTGCCCGCGTCTTTCCCGGCCGCCCCGTCGGCAGCGCGATGGCCTTGGACCGCCGCTGTCCCCTGCCCCTGCTGGCTGCGTGCGGGGCGCTGTGGGGTGAGTGCTGCACCCTGTCCTGGTGTCTCCCTTACCCCGGCTGGGGGCTTCAAGTTCTCATCCACCCCGGGTTTTCCTCCTGGGGGAAGAGGGCAAGTGATTGCCCCCGTGGGGCAGCTTTTGCTGGGACAGACTGGCTGTGGGGCTGCTCAGAGGTCTGCCCCACAGGAGGAGTGGAGTCGGGGTGGGAGCTGTGCTGAGGGGGGTTAAAGCAGGGGTCTCAAACTCAAATCACCACCAGGGCTGCATGAGGACCAGGATGTTAGCCTGAGGGCTGCGCCACTGAAACTTTTTCATACAATGTTATTGCAAATCTTGGTAACAACTGTGTTATTGAGGGCCGCAAGAAATAGCTTTAGGGGCTGCATGTGGCCCATGGGCTGCGTTTTTGAGACCCCTGGGTTAAAGGAAGCTGGAACATGTTTCAGGACCTTCAAATCTGATGAGCCAGAGTTTTGGGGCCCAGATTTGAGAATCTAAAAAAATTGGGTCCACATCATAGGCATCGCTGGCACCTGGCACACGGGTCGTGCCCTGAGTCTCGGCACCAGTGCACTGAGTGTTCAGGCTGGCCCCGTCCCACACCAGGGACCAGTGCCAGGCTCTCAGAGCTGCAGCCCCAGCAGGGGATCAAGGCCAGGATGCCTGCAGTGCCACCTGCCTCTCCTGGCCCTGAACCTGGCCAGGGATCTGGAGCCAGAATGGAGGTGGCAGGAGCCTGATGCACGATTGGGCCTGGGGCACCAAATCTTGGCTTATGGGGCGTGGCCTAGGCCCATGCCTCAGGTCTTTCCCCTGGGCAGCAACGTTCCTGGCCCACACATCCATGAATGGGGCTTGGAGATTAGGAAGGTTCCAGGGCCTGTCAAATTATACTTTAACCCAGGGTGGCCAAACTTATGGAACTCAAGAGGCACAAAGGTTGGTTATTAAACCGTCAAGAGCCACACTGAGGCTTATAGCCGTATACTTTAACTTACTAGATTGATTTGCTGACATTCTTCTGTGAGCCACACTTTTTCATTCAAGAGCCACGTGCAGCTCCTGAGCCGCAGTTTGGCCACGCCTGCTTTAACCACTGTGTGCAGATGCTGGTGTTGGCCTCCCCCCTGCTCTGGGGGTTCAAACTTTCTTTTGCTTGTGGACCCCTAAAATGCTGACCGACAGTCAGAAGGTTGTTACATAGGAAAATGATTTGGGGCAGAGGTCCTCAAACATACCCCCTCTGCCCCCCCATGGATGGCCTGATTTGTGTCCCAGCTGGTGGAAGTTTTGTTCTCATTTCATCTCTCCTGTTCCATTTTCCCTCCTGTCCTCCTTCTCTTTGGTAAAAGGGATCATAGTGTGTCCCCCCTGTCCCCTTCATTCCTCTAACCTTTCATTTAGCTCCCCTTGCCCCTTCATGGTAGCACAATAGAGCCTTTTGCAGTCACCACTGTTGTGGCCTTTTGTACCTTATCCTTGTTGTGGGGTTCCCCCTTATACTGGTCCACATCTAGTAAATGAACTCTTTAGCAAAAGCAGGGAAAATGGGGAAGGGAGAGGTGCGGGGGTTAAAGTTAGCCAGAACGCAGTGGAACACCATTCGGGGGCACACTATTGGGGGGGCTCAGTGTTCTGGGGCCCCTAAAAATAGAAAAAGGAGCCAGAACGCTGCGTTCCAGGGCCCACCGTTTAGAAATAGCAGGCCCTGGAACGCAGTGTTCTGGTTCCCTGTTCTATTTTTAGGACCCTGGAGTGGCGTTCTGCTGTGTTCTGGCAGGCAGGGGCATTGCTGGGGGGGCTCAAGCCCCACTCCAAACCCCTCTCCTTCCACGCCCCACCCCCAACCTTGGGCCTGCCACCTCCTCCCAAGCTGCGCTGCCGACCCGATCTCGGGCCTACTGCCCCGACCTTCCCAACCACGCTGCTGCCAGTGGGTGTGATGGCGGCCTGGCTCATGCTGGAGGGGGGTGTATTGGTGGTGCTGGCATGTGGGGAGGGCAAGGAGCTGAGGTCCCAGGGGACCCACCTGTGCGGGAGTGTTCCGGGGCCCCCTAAATTATACTTTAATCCCTGGAGAGGAGGGTGTGTTGGGAAGAGAAGGGTGGGGGATTTAGGTTTATTCCCCGCCCCACTCCCAGGCCTCCACTTGTCATTTATGCAAACAGTGTTAGAAATAGAGGAACAAATACATATGGGAAGGAGGAAGAAAGGAAAAGGAGGAAGTATGGGGAAACTCTCGGGGACCTAACAAAGTTGCATGTGCACATGCACACATGCCTCATGTTGTTGCTATCTGTAGGCTCAGGGAGAGGCTGTTGAGTACTTTCCAGTGGCCTTAGGGCAGCCGTTTCCCAACCTTTTATGGCAGGGGTCTCAAACTCAAATCACCATGAGGGGCCACAGGAGGACCACACAAGGGCTGCGTGACAACTAGTATGTTAGCCCAAGGGCTGCACCACTGAAACCTTTTCATATAATGATATTGCAAATATTGGTAATGATAGTGTCATGCGGGCCACAGGAAATAGATTTAGGGGCTGCATGTGGCCTGTGGCCACATGTTTGAGACCCCTGTTTTATGGCAAGGGTGAGGACTAACTTGGGAACCATAATAAATTCAAGGAGTCCTGTTGCACTTAAAGATTGACCAATTTACTTATTGCATGAGCTTCTGTGGGAGGAAATCCCACTTTGTCAGATGATTTGAAGATGGGGGAATTTACAGAAAAGGAGGAAAATAAATGCAGGGTAGTGTAAGTCATGCGATCAGGTCACACTGTAACAGTAAATCAGAGCAGTTGTTAAAACTTTCAAGATTCAAAACCAATCAATAGTGTGGGGGAAAAATCTAACTCTGGCCCTCAAGTTCAGAAAGAG